>PYHW01010409.1:12563113-12585859 GCA_013186435.1 Turdus rufiventris | reverse complement strand
TCTTTCTTTCTTTCTTTCTTTCTTTCTTTCTTTCTTTCTTTCTTTCTTTCTTTCTTTCTTTCTTTCTTTCTTTCTTTCTTTCCTCCTCCCTTCCTCCCTCTCTTTCTTAAACTTTTTTAAAGTATGTGGGAGAGAGGGAAGGACTTTTTTGTATACCTCATCTTAACTCAGGTACCTCATCCTGAATTGCTATCTGACTTTCTGTGAATTCAGAAAGAGAACTCAGGTTTTCTGTGCTTCATGGCACCAAGAGTTATGACCAAAGAACTTTTTCTTCCTACCAAAATGTAGATGTTGAGTTGTTCTGTTGGATTCCATTCTGGGCCTAGTCCAGGTAATGGACTTTAAACTCCACATGAAAAGACACAGGGTTACAGTAATTTTTTTATTCTCAGAAAAGCAGGGGATCCAAGGAGTAATAGGGGTCTCAGAATTGGGAGCCTTATTCAAACACGCAGAATTATGACTAATTCTAATTTTATGAATTTTCTGTGCAAAGTATATCTTGGTCGCTAGAATGATAGAATATCCTGAGTTGGAAGGGAGCCACCAGGGTCACCAAGTCCAGCTCCTGGCTCTGAACAGAACAGCCCAAGAATTATACCACATGCCTGAGAGCATTGTCCAAATGCCTCCTGAGCTCTAGCACTCTTGGTGCTGTGACCACTTCCCTCGGGAGCTTGTTTCATATCGCTGCAAGTAAAATCCTTTGTTAGAAAATGAGCCAGAAAGTAAATATGCAAGCAGTGGAAACACAGCTGAAATTCATTTGCTTAAAAGTGAAATGAACATTCATTTAGTAATCTTTTTAGTGTTTGCCCAGCTGCAATTAACAATACTTAGTTCTTGTGTAGTGATTTTTATACATAGAGTACTTTACATATATTATCTGATTAATTGTTATCTAATTAATCCAAGTAATTAGAATTGAACTGTAGTTAAAATATTAATTGCTTAATTAATTAAGCAAACTTAAAATTTGAGTGTAGCATTTGGAACCCTATCTTTGAGACAGACAATGGTTTGACCAATAATTATGAAAAGACCACCTGATTTTCTCTTTGTAATATTTGTGTAGAAAAAAATCAAGAACATATAATAAGAAGAAAATGGTTAAAAAATCTTGAAAAATAAAATATATAGCTAATTTGTTTTCTGCTTTGTCTCCTCCACATGCCTTAATAAATATTCTTCCATCCATTCTTCCCTTCCATACAAACAGAATGCAGGAATTTGCTTACTAATAAATATGCCAGCAAGGGACAATTTACACTTTATATGTCCATGCTGGAAGCGTCCCTTTGCTGAGTGTAGCAGCTACTCTTTTTGACAACATTGATTTTTAAATTTCATTTCTGTTGAATTATTAATAATTTGGATCAAGGTGATAGCAAAGACAATTGATTTCTTCTGTTGAGCATCCTGCCAGGTCTGGATTCTTGCTTAATAAGATCTTGTCCGCTAGGTTTTTAATTTAATTGGAAGATATTTTATACTTGGATATAAAGGTCAAATTATCTCAGGCATTTTAACACCAGTTGTTTATACTTCAAAATAATTATTTTCAGCTGGGATTCAGTGTTTTATATATCTTCAAGAGTTTTCTGAACAGAGCAGCAGTTGGAGTCACCGAGATCTTTGACAAGTATCTTTGGCCTGGTGTCATTGTGGCTCGTTTTCTTCACCCATTCAACAGTACATAAAATTCTTACTAATTCTGCAGAAGAGATGAGGGCAAGTGATGGTGATCAACCACAGTTCTTGAGTCTCCTGATGGAGATATGTAATGGTTGAAAGTGGAGAAATACTTTTATGGCTGCCAACACCATGGTTTTACCTCTCCTTTCCTTTCCAGCCTCTGGTTTCTGCTTGTAGTGGCAGAACATAAACTAAATGTGAAAAGTAGAACCCTATGGTTCTCACAGATGAGGGGCAAAACTGTCCAGCCCACCCCTGGGTATATACAGGGGAAAAGTGACTTTTCTGTCTTATGTCATGGGCCAGATTCATCCCAATGGGACACCAGCTGTTCTGTCACTGTGCAGGACGGTGAGGGGCTCTGCAGATCCTTAATGTGACTCATCTCACCTAAGAGTTCACATGGATGGTGTGATGAGTTACACTCAAAGAAGGCTTTCTTTACAAACTGAGGGGAGAAAACAAAGATACATTTAAGACATGACTCACTAGATTTGTGTGAGTGTAACAGGATCCACATTATGAGGACTACGTGGAGGACACAGAGTTGTTGAGACAAGCAGGGTTTTGAAAAGTCAGTAGAACAGGGCATTGTCCCAGGATTTAAGGATTTGGTTCCTCACATAGCAATTTGGACTTCCGGTCAACTTCAGAAGACAATACTTTGAAACAAAGATGATGGCATAATTAATTAATTCTGTGCTGTATACATAACCAAAAACTGAATTGCTTGCCTTGTGTTGAATGATTTAGATATTTCAGTATTTCTTCCTTCTGACAATTAAAGACTAATACTAATCACAACTGGACTTAAAAGCCTTTTGCACTGAAAAGGCATAAGAAAAGTGATGTATGAGGTTCATTTGCATTCTGTTAACCATATTGGTTTAAATCCAAAATAAATTTTAAAATAGAGACTATGAGTGACAGAATTAACTTTTGCTGTCTGTCACAAAACACTTATTTAATTATAGACTTCCATAGATGGGATGATAAATAATAAAATGTAAAATACTTCCTTTCTTTGTTTCTAGTGTCCCAGCAAAACCTTTGGAGGTTTTGATTCCACCAAGGACCTTCCTGATGAAGTAATCACTTTTGCCAGAAGTCATCCTGCCATGTACAACCCAGTATTCCCCATCAACAACCGTCCCATCATGATTAAAACAGACGTGGATTACCAGTTCACGCAGATCGTGGTGGATCGAGTGGATGCAGAAGATGGCCAATATGATGTGATGTTCATTGGCACAGGTCAGAAGTCTTGAATATACACTGCATGCTCCTCCAGGATTGATGGAAACCTAGAGCAGATTAAAATTCATACTCTGAAAGAGAGAATGTTGACTGAAGAACAGTGCAAATCTGTGAAAATCTGGGGCAGGACCCAAAACTGTGCATGTAGGGAGGTCTTTGTAACAAACATCCACTGTTGCAGGTTCAGGCTATAGCCTGCACCACTTAATTCTTTAGGAGCTTTGCCAACTGGATTAAGATCAAACCATTCTCTTTCCAACTACTGCTATTAGGGAATTTTTATTAGAAATGTCTTGCTTTATTAATTATAATTTAGTATTAAAATGAGGGGTTTGAGGTACCCATTTTGAAGTGCAGCATAAAAAGTATTAATGTGAATGAGGCAAATATCCAGGTATGGTAAAAGTCTTTTGTGCCTTTCAAGTATTTCAAGTATTGCCTTAAGATGCTCAGCTCTCCAGCCAAGAGGGTGCATCATTTTACTTAAGATGAAGCTATCTGGCACAAATGGAGTGTTTTCAGAAGAGCTGGTATTCAGACAGAAAGATGATATCCTTTCCAAAGCATTTGCAGAGTCTTACAGATTGGGCATCTTAGAGAGGAGCAAATATGCACTCAGAAAAGACTTTTTTTCCAGAAAAGTAATAATGAGAAAGAGTGTCCAAAAATTAGCTGATATGAATTTTCCTAAATTCAGTGGTTTCAAAACTGTGCTGAGTAGCAATTGGTGGATCTGTTTCTTCATCTCTGGAAGTCTTATCTTAGTTGGCTGATGTTTCAGTTACATTGAATAAATGTATTTTAAACTTCTACTGAACATAATTACTAGTAATTAGATATTGGCATCTGAAGCCAAACCAAATCAAGCCAAAACCCTACTGCTTCTTTTCAGTGTTGGACCAAAAAAATACCTCTGTCTTAAAACAGTCCAACTTCTTACATGCTTTAAATACAGTTCTGGTGCTCTAGACCTGGGGTTAGATTTCCAAAGCAATAAATGTAAGAACTCTTTCATGTTGATGCCTGAAATGTATTATGAGTAAACTGAGAACTGCTGAAGCTTTGTGTACCAAACACAGTGCAAGCATAACAATTCAGAACATTTACTGCAGAAAACACAGCTCTGCAGGAAGGGTTAAAGCACTTCAAAGCTGTAAACTGAGTTATTAGATACCAGTGCTACAGTATGTTCTTGAATAAAACATTGAAAAGTATTTTCATGTGATTTTACACAACATATATATTTTCCATCACACATTAGAGGCATCAATGTCATCCACAATTCACAGTGTTTGGTGCCTTTCAACAAGTCCTCTATGACCTCATTTGGCCTACAAAAAACAAATTAGTGGCATACATGGTATGATGCTGAACAAACATAAGGAACTTATTTAAGTGTATTTCTTGAGCAAAAGAGGTGGCATTTAACTCTCCAAAGCTTGGCCTTTGGGCTAAGAAAGATACATTGGTTGCTGCAAAGGAAAACAAAAAAGTTCTTCTAGAGGCTTGCTGTACTTTCTTCAAGACTTCTATTAGAGTAAGATGAGAAGACAGAATTTCTTATCTTTTTCAGACAGTGCAGGAAGATTTGCTTAAAACTGAGCTACAGCTTCTAGATAGTTACCATTGCATATACTATTATTTTGTTATTATTATGTGTAGCAGTTATTATATAAATCAGTCAGGCAAGATCTCCCTCCAAAAGAACCTAAATGATAATTTTTACCTCTGAGTTGGGAGTTGAGGGTTTTCCTAAACCACTAACATGTAGGTGGATGGTAAATGCTCAGGATTGCATCCAATGCTGGTGATAGCCCTGCCCACAAACTATAAGAAAAGTGTTGAAACAATATTACTTTCAACGGCCAAAAGATATTTCAGCACCAAAATCCCATCTCTCTAAGTGCAGGGTTTTTTGGTTTTTTTTTAAATTCTACTTCTGCCCATAGAAACCATTCTTTTTCCAGCAGGAGGTCATACCCTCATGGGACAAGAACAGGCATTACAACACCCACGCCTGGAGCTGGAGCACAAAAGATGCTTCTTGCTCCTCTGAGCTCATTGTCCTTAATGTGGTTTTCAGAATCAGGAAAAGGTGTCTTCCACATGGGGGGAAAGGTAAAGAGGCAGTACTGAAGCCCTGCCTGCTTTCTGCCAGAGAGCAGCACTGAGCCAGCTGCTCAGAGTCAGAGGAATCAAAACAGTACACAATCAGCTTGTATTACTTCTTCCCAAGCAAAGAACTTACTGGGAAGCAGATTAGGGACTCTAGTCACAGTCCATTTTCCCACTTGGTGATCTGAACCTATGACAAATCCAGAATTATGCTCCCTGGGGTGTGACTGGGTTTTTCTGTGCAGGTCTGTCCCATCAGATTAGATAATATTTTATGTATTTTCCCATTGCTGTTTGAGCAATCTACATTATTCCCATGTGCTGCTGAACTGCAGTATGTTGAAGAAATACTTTTTTTTTTTCCTTTTCATTGAATAACTGATGATAATTGAACACAACATAATTAATAGCCATCCAGTGTGGTCACATTTTCCTTTCCTGTGGGGGAAATCTTGAGCTGAGCAGTTTCTTTCCCACTGTGATTGTACCAGTGTGTTTCACAATGAAAATAAAATCCTATCGGCATGCTTGAAAGTAATCAGAAAAAACAGGATTTCATGCATCTCCTGATTGTCTAATGTTTGGCATCCTTTGGCACAGTTAAAGTACTTCTGTCAGTAAAGCAAATTAATAACAGTAATCTTATCTTACTGAGCAGAGCCTATTGATCCTGAAGGAGACGCCTGATTCCGTTTGTGTGAAATTGTTCGAAATACTACCCTGTAAAACTCGATGTAGAACTCAGATAAAGCCCCACTTTGGTACCTGTGGCCTGACCAGAGTGATTAACTCGGTGTACCTTTGACCTCAGAGGCTTTCTTGAGATCAGGCAACTGTAATTGTTGCAGGAGCCACTTAAAAGTCTGACCTTTTGTTGAAACAACATTATGGGAAACTTGTGTCTGCTCAGCACCCACTTAGTCTGCTCTATGAAAAATCTCCCTTTATTTCTAGGATATGACATTTAATGGATTGCGACTGAGGACAGTCCTAGTCAAACACAGAATAGAGTTGTGACACTTGGTTATTTTTATTAGGTCAGAGATCCCTGGTTTTTTACCCATAAAATGTGTTTTTCTCAAAACCACAGTCATCATATTATCTGGACAATTAAGGAAATTACCTCATCAATTAAATTACAAATATAACTACTGTTAGATTATCTCTTATTCTGAATTATTCTGTTGTAGAAATGTGGAATTTTTCTTACTAATTTAAAGTTTATATTGCATTTGTTCTGTATCGTTCTTAATATTTCTTCTTTTAAATAGTCAATTAGTAGCAGTGAGCATAATGAAAACCACTCCAAAACCACTTATCTAGTATATTTTTCTAGCTTAATTTGTATATGTAGATGCCTAAATAAAAAGAAAGATATTCTTTTCTTTGTTGTTGCTAAAAAATAATAGTTAGTTTGTGTTGTTTTAGAAGAAATGCGAATTTGTGGCTAGTGAAAGAAAACAGAGATGTTCTGGAGGGAAAGAAATTGCTTCCTTCTAAAATTCTAAAAATACATATCTAGAAACCAACATCTGCTTAAAAGGAAGCAGATGGAAAAAATGAAAATTCTCAGTTCTACAGGATATTCTAGGTTTTCTAGAATATTTAAATACAAATTCATATAAAGAAGTTAAGTACCAGAATTTTCTTATTGAACCAATATCTTTTAAGTCGGTTGCTCTATTAAAAAAAATATTTCTAATACATGTGATGTCTTTGTCTCATTTTTATGGGCATCTTAGATATAGAAGTAGAAAGTTGTCATCTTTTTATTCAGAAATTTCAGCTAACATCCACAAATTATACATGCTTATAAAATATATATATTATATATATGATTTTTGTGTAATTGATGGTTAAATTCTTGTTTTAAGAATGTCAACCTTTGTAGTTATTTGAGAATTTTATCCCCTTAAAATGCTTTGTGTTCTCCTAAAGCATTAAAGCTGTAAGATGTGCAACATGAAGAGTCCTGAGGGACATAGTTATCATAGTTACCTGTGATACATTTTCATGGCACTACACTTGGCTGGTTAAAAAGAAAAGTCGCATACAGATTGTTTCCATTTCAGAGAGTCTGCAGTGATGTGTGCCAACCTAGAAATGGTTCTTTGTGTTTTTGTTGTTTCCTGGAAATTGTGTTCATAAAAACAAAGAAATAAATCACAGATGCAGAAGCTGAATAACAGAGTTTCCACCATGTTCACAGAACCAAAGGCTGTGGCTCTGGAATTTGAAACGTTGACCTTGTTCATTTTAAAGCTTGTTGCAAAACTCCAAAAATGTAATTTGATATCATTTGATTAAAATGCTGGTGCACACCTATTTCTAAACCAAAGGCACAAATTGTGTGCTTTTCACCCCTCAGTGAAGAACCGGCATCGTACACACAGCAAAATACAGATGCCTTAAGGGGCTTATACATCTTAGGTACTTTGTTTGACACAGGGAAGATCACATGTACTTAAGAGACCTAACAGCTTCATCTGTCTAAGAACGTTTGTCCAGATGGTTTTATAGCCATACTGCAGTAAGTTCACATGCATTTTAAGAAAGACAAACATCATATTCAAAATGGACAATAAAACACACCTGCATAAATTTAGAGCATTTCCTTCCCCAGTCATGAATCTGTAATTTTATACTCTCACTTAAATAGTATTTCAGTCCTGTCTATTCCATAATAACTATAATAGTATGTATTTTCTTTGTTGCATTTTGATGATTGAAATAATTAAATATCCTTCCAAAATTCATTGTTTTCTGAGGTTATTTTAAATAGCAGTTCTTTTGACTGAGTGCTGAGAGATATGTAGCTTCATAGTCTTTATATGTGATGTAATTATATACTACAAGAAATTCTGGCTGCTACAAAGCAGAAGTATTCATCTTAAGCACCTTTTTTTTTTCTTTTTTTTTTTTTTTTCAAGATATTGGAACAGTTCTTAAAGTGGTTTCAATTCCTAAGGAGACTTGGCACGAATTAGAGGAAGTCTTGCTGGAAGAAATGACAGTCTTTCGGGTAAGTGCGGCTAAATTTCAAGTGTCAGGTTGTAGATTTCTCAGTGGACAGCTGCAAACTCAACTTCTTGCAGTCTAGCCAAGGAATAGCCTGGCATACCCCTCTAATTAGCTTGTCATTTAGAGACCCAGACACTAGTCAAAATAAACCTTGAAACTTTCAGTGCGAGCTGGAGGTTAATGATAAAAGAAATGGCATTCTGAGCTCTTGTTCGGTGGTTTAAAAAGTAAATTAGTGTTTCTGAATCTTAGAGCTGTTGCATGCTGGAGTTAAATATCTACCTGTGCAGGTCTGGGAACAATGCCTGTCTGTTGTCTCCCGCAGAGATATGCAATATACAGATTTATAATTGCATCAGCTCTCAAAATCATTCAGACTATCAGCATATTGTAACTAGGAAGATGCTTTAGGCAAACCAGTGATCTGCCAGGATTTCTTGTGCTTTATAATCCGAAGAACAAAGTGTTTATATTTTCAAAGGTCACTTTGGGGTCTCATTTTCATGGTTTGACACAAGGCACCATAAACACCCCCTAACTCTAGTACTGTTTGGTGAAATCAATCTTTTCCATTTTTCCTGTTTGAGCCACCGAAAAAATACAGCATCCCATAGGCAGCCCTGCAAGGCAAGGCTGAGTAAACCTTTCAAACACTTCCCAGACAGAACCCAGGGATGTCTTGTGTTTTGTACACAACAACGAATCATTTACATTCCCCACATTATTCTTGCTGTCAGTGCCGTTTTATGGCACCATTTCCCGTCTCCAGGAGTTGATCCCTGGCTGGGAGCACGAGGTTGGTGTGACAGTGTGAAGATGCTGCTGGCACCCTCCTGGAGCCTCTTTTTGTGCATCTCACTCCAGCTGTGCTGACAGGGACCATGCCCTGGACCTGCCAGCAGGGCCCAGCCACCACGTCCTCATCAAACTCCATCGCCATCCCTTCACCTTGTTTTTCTGAGCAGAGACAAGACAGCTAAACAGAGCTTCTTATGGGCATTCCTGCCATTGCTGGTACCAGTCTTGCTCAGAAACATTTGTTTTGAGTGCAAGGTACCTCTTAAAAATGTGTGTCCCTCTTCTTGCAATCCACATGGCTTTTTGGGGACAGAAATCTAGGGTACTTTTTTTGCTTCTTAACATTAAAATAAAGTAGAAACTATAAGAAGAAAATGAGACAACTTTTTTTTTTTTTTTCTTTTTTATACATGCACAAGTCATTACATGAAAACAGGGTAATTTGGAAATTGTTGATAATGTGTGAGTCTCTTCCCTGAAACTAGAAGTGTCAAGCTAAAGGATATCAGAAAAATACGAAAGTGAAAGAAGGAAAAAAAAAGGAATTCATTTTACTTCAGAAAGGTTTTACAAAAGTAAAATAGTTAATGGCAAATTCAAATTTGGAATTTTACTTTACATGTGTATTTTTTCATTGCATGAAACTATTTTGTTGTTCTAATTTACTTGAAAGCTCAATTATCTCTTTGGGCATGTATTTAAGCCTTAAAGAGGGCATTAATGTACTTCAGTGGAATAAGGAGAATTTGTGTGCATAAGATATGAATCTTTCAATAGGGAATTTCCAACAGATTTTACATGTATCTCATCCAAATGTAAGTTTTCTTTAGTTGCAAAGAGTATACATGCATCATGAACAATGCATTTTGATGTTAAACTGCAATGTGCTGAGTATTTTGCTTTTCATTTAAAATTCCACAAAGCTGAAAGTCTTTCCTATCTGTTACATTGATAACAAATGCCTCTTTAAACCCCATTTGTGCAATATTTCTCTGAGCAGCTGAGCAAACAAACTAATGAGTTCAATTTTCATTCAAATGTTACATTTAATTGATGCTTTCTAATATAAGGTCTATTAACCTCTCTGCAAAGGCAAGTCCATGCTTACCATCCACTGACCCATATCAAATTCTCTCAGGATAAGCAAGCTGAAAACCATACAAGTGTAAAAGCTTAATAAGGACTTTATTAATGCACACAACCGAAAGTATTATGTGTAGGATCAATAGCAGATTTCTAGCTGGAATAAAGTTCACACAGAATTGAGTTGCACACTGTCTATTATGCCACTTTTAAAATTAAAATCCATCCAAGGACCTGGACCCAAAATTTGTAACAGTTGATTAAATAATGGATATTCCAGAGTGCAAAGAACCTCATGCTCATTTTGGTTCCATGTTCTGAAAATGCATGTAACTTCTTTGTAAGCGACCATTGTGGAGCAGTTTATGAGATTATACTTGGGATTAAAACTTGTACTTATTAATAAAATTTCACAGGAATGGGTTTTCACCTTGATATACTTAAAATTAGTTGCTTATTTCAGTATTATTACCTTTCATACATAGTATTTGTGAATTTTCATATAGCCATTATTATTTTCATATTATCTGGGAAGTTCTTGAAATGCAATTTTAGTGTTAAGTGTAGATAACAATTTCAAGATATGCAACAAGTGACAAAGTGATCACAATTACACTGTACTTATAATGGAAAATAAAATATCTACAATCAACATAGCAATCAAAGATGCAGATATGTACATGCATTTTGATTAATTTACAGCTAGAAATTATTCCACTGCAAAAGACAACAAGAAGGACTATTACTAGAGACTGTCTAGTTTAATTTCAGGGTTTGTTACCTGGTGCAAACAGTGTTATAACAGAATTTTTATATTTATAGCTCATTTTATATTTTAACTCTATTTTCCCCTAGGAACCCACTGTTATTTCAGCAATGAAGATTTCCACAAAGCAGGTACTATGTGCACAAATGTTAAATCACTTTCAAATATTTATTAGTCTCTGTCTTCTAGAGACAGTAACTTGGCAGTCAGCAGAGACATATTAATTGCAGCAGCAGCATCCCATCCCTTTACATAAACAGCAGTAGTTTCTCAGGAAAATGTGACATGCAACAGGGAAAGGAAAAACCCAGTTTGTGTTACTTACTGGTAAGGTGGAAACTAAACACAAACTAACCAGCTGTCTGGTGGCTCTCTAGGAAAAAAAAATTTAAATCCACATTATAGAATGCTTCCATGACAGAGACACTGTTCAAAGGGAGTTGCCAAACTTGCTCTCTTTCTTTAATGGGGCTAGTTCCAGTCGCTTAGAATAGTCTGGTACAAAATGCAGATGGTGGAAGCAAAGGATGGAGGTGAGACATCCTCCTGTCTCTCTGTCCTATGCCCATTCCAGTCCCGGATGTGCGTCATTCAGCTTTAACAAAAGATCAACAGATCTGATGCAGTCCACATTTTCCATGGCCTCCTGGTTCAGTGATGTGGTTAGAATAAGAGTCACAGACTCCAACATTTATATTTCCTACTTTCTGTTGAGTATCCTAATAGCTAGCTGCTTATAGAAAAGATACATACTATAAAACCAGACCGTAACTAAAATGAACTCGTTGATAGATAGAGGTAAAGTTTTGTCTGACTTGCAGTAAAGGTGATTCTTGCATTTCTAAGCAAATTTGTGAAGCAGTTGATAAATTATGTGGTTGTGAGAAGAACATTGGTTTGCAGTCCTGGAACGAAGTGGGTATTAGGGGCCTATCTTCCAGTTTTGCCTGGAATTAGGTGGATGGATCCCAGCCACTGTCATTTCCTGTCTCAGGAGTCTGAGACATAAAATTTAGTGTCAAATTTAACTTTTTTCTTTTTCATATATGTGCTGTTCTGGAGGCTAATTTGGTAAATATAAGGAACTTGTTTTTGTTCGTGTCATGGTCAGGAAAGAGGAGATTTGGTGTTAGTTTCAGGACTAGGTACATTAAAAACTGTGCACGTAGTAAGTAAAATTTGGTTAATTCTTCTACCTCACTCTTTACATTATTAAACAGAAGTTGAATTCATTCTATAATGGGCAGAACCAAATGTATTTTAAATGCTGCATATTTAACTCTGAATTCACACTCTTTAGGAAAATTGTCTGAAAGCATTCGTGTATTTGACAGAAAATGTTTGGGGGGGACACTGTTCTAACAGTTTACCACCTAAACCAGCAAAAATGGCAGAAAGGCAAAAATTACAAAGAAAAAAATATTGAATACTGGGATATTTAAAAACAGACCTGTCAAGTTGTGTATATGTTCATATCATACCAAAATGCTCTGCTTTGGATTATTTTTATAAGTACATTCCCTTAAAGCAGCCAATCATAGTTGAAAATTGATCATGCATTTTCATACAGCTTTTTCTCCTAAGCATCTTCAGTTATTCAGGAGAGATTACAATTTTCCCTGAGTTTTCTGAAAACAAATTTACACTGCTAAAATTGTCTAAAGCTAAAAAAGAGCATAAACCACAAGTTATTCAGGCAGAGTAAAACTCATGAAAAATCAACCAGCCTCAGGCTAAAAATGACAGAATCATGATACACTATGACAAGCTTTTGGCAGTATGTATGAAATAAGAATATGGCAACATGTTTCCATTTTACATTTATGCTTTAAAAATACTGTAGTTCTATAACTCAAACATTTTACTCATTGTGTTCTGATAAGCAGGGTGGTTTTCGTATAAACAGCACGATAATTCTATGCATTGTGGAAAGCCAGAGCATGAAATGTAAATAGCAAAACCAGCATGTGCTATTGAATGCCTTAAAAATAATCACTTCATTTTGTTTTTTCACTAACAAATCTTTCATCCAATTGTAAAAACATGGGAGTTTCTTCTTATTTCTAAATGTTTTACTGCTCTGATTGTTCAAAGCTACCTCTTTTGCCCTCATGCCAATATGTTATGTTACAAATTACTCTTCCTAAAGACCAAAATCTACAAATTCTTCAGGAGCGGAACTTAGCTTAAGTTTTAAATTATATTAAGCTCTAAAACTCCTGTCTCCTTCACTCTCTGAGTATGCATTTGGCCCTTGAGCAAGAGTGGCTTTGAGTAAGGAAATTTAGCTTTTATGTGCAAGACCAAGCCTTAATACTTTCTTTCTCCACTCTGCTGTCTTTAACTCACAGGAATTTTGTCTATATTTTCTCACTGAAGCCACACATTCCTCCTGATTGTGTTCAGAGCCCTGGGCTTATGTAACCTTATCACTTAAAGAGTTTATGCTTTGTTAGCAATAGACACAAACCTTCAGAGCATCCTCGAGCCACTGCAACACCCTGCAGCTGCCTCAGCTCACAGTTCTGTGGGATGCATGGCACCACTTGCCTTTGAGCCTGCCAGGTGAAACTCCATAATTTTTCCCTACAAACCTGGAAGCTGACCAAAAGGTCCAGCCTGGGTTTCAATCCAAGGTGACTTTTTGCAGAACAACCTCTCGCCTTTTCCCCAGGGTCAGCTTTGTGATGCTCCTTCAAAAATATGTTGGTTTTCTGGTGACATGGGAAAAGGACTAGATGATCCTTAGCTGAACAGGCCAAGTCTTTGTCTGGTGAATTGCTACAAAGAGCTTTGTTTCTCTTGTATAAGATTTTCAAGCAAGGGCAAGGCAGACATCTTCAGAAATATCTTAGTGACTATTTGTATAGCATATTTCACCAAGTATTGAATTTTGTTCAGAGATCAACATTTCTGTCCATAGTGAGCATATAGAAAGGACCAGATCAAAATGAATATATCATTTAAACAGCGTGCTAAACTATTCTGCATTACTTTTCAAGAATCAAATGATACTTGAATCTCATGCTCCCTGAAGTTCCTTTAAAAATTCTGCTTAAGTTCTTCCTCTTGAGCATTACATTTTCCCCATTCTGTTATCCCTTTCTCTGACTTTGTCTGGGGAAAGACTGTCTTTTTGGGCAGCACACTGGGGCCAAAAGAAACCTCTGGATTGCTTAAAATAATAGTTTCCTCAGTTTTTCTTGAGTTCTGATATTTCTGCAAGAATTTTTAAAGGGCAACTTTTTTTTTTTTTTTCTCTTTACTCTCTGGTTTGATCTGATAATCTCATTCATTAAATTAACAATGTCTTGGAAGAGACAGCTGAAAAGGCAGTTTGACTGTGGTATGGCAAAGTAAGGTCAGAGCACTGATGCAAATAATTCTACTTCTATTTTCTGAATTTCATACTGCCTGGATTTTTTTATATTGTTAGTGTCCAGAATAATGATGACCAGCTGGAGTCTAAAACCACGATCAGAAAAGCAGCAAACAAGGCAGCAACCTTAAGGCTGTGCAGTACCTGAAACATATGCTGCAGTTCACTGACTGCACTATGAACTTATCTACAAGGAATATAATTTTAAGTAACCCTATTTTGGCCTCTTTTTTTTTTCTTTTTTTTTTTTTTCCTTATGTTTCTGGTCATTCTTTAATTCTAAAGACATTTATTAGAAATCAGGGAGGGGATTTTTGCAAAATGAAATTGGTTACAGAGGTACATAGGAAACCATTACACCATTCTTTATTTTCCCATGTGCATTCCCTGGGTTGATTTTTATATTAGTTGCACCACACGTTCCTACATGCTTGTACAGATATTAATGCCCCAATTACATAGGACTCAGATCAATACCATCTGGACATTTAAGATACTTAACCAAAGCTCTAATTTGACCTATGCTGCCTCCATAATCAGTAAAGAGAAGAGGCTTCCCTTGAGAAGCAGTTAGGTCACCTAAGATTTGAATTGCTGCTCTTTTTACTGCAGGAGGGTACTTCACCTAAGGTGGGTACTTGATTAAGTCACTTAAGTTAGAGAGAAGCAGCTCATCATGTCTGTTGCCTGTCATCTCTTCTCAAGGTTACAACACTGACTGGGATGGGTTTGTACAGTCAAGGCTTTGTGCAAAGCCCTGTGTGGTCAGAGATTTTTGCCTGGAGAATGTGGGCTTACAACCCAGCTATGAAACTATAATAGATGGAAGCAGCTGCTTAGAAAGGGTTTAGTTTTCAATTTGCCAGTGAATTTTCCTTTGGGGGCTTTCCTTGTCATATTCTCCTTGAGAAAATACCAGTGTTTATATAAATGCACGGGATGTTTCTGTTACAATTAATATGTCTGTATACACTGCCAAGCTGCTGTCTCTGAGAGAAGTTAACACAACACCTCTTATGAGTGTTTTTGGGGTTGCTATCTCCTTTCTCATTATCTCTAGTAGGTAGGTGACCACAGCCATCTTCCATCCCTAAACTCCCTGGAGGTGGTACCTCAGGGACATTGCAATGCAGGAGATAAAGAATTTTGATAACATTTCTTGAAATCCTATTTTCTCATACTACCTTTATGTTTTCAAAGAAAGGAAAATGAATACAAATTTGCATGGAGTAGGACCTTGAAGAAAGGTGGTGCTGAGTGACAAGGTTCAATAGCAAAATGTCAGTGTTTCCAAACCAGAAGGATTATGCCCTTGAATTTTTGTGTATCTTTTTATTTTGTATTCCCCTAGTTTTGCATCCCATTAATACTTGTTTTCTGTGTGAATTATTCCCAATCTGAAATATCTCTTTGGACTTTCACATGGGATCAGAAAATCAGTTTTCTCATATTCCTCTCAGGGCCAACTTCTCTAGTGGACCACATGAATTTGATATCAGAGAGGAAATTGAGAGAGACAAGATATTCTGTTGTGATGCCATGCAAGGCTGTATTTCATTTTGTATGCATGTTTTTTTTTTATTTACTTCTGCATTTGAACTGCATCTTCTACTCAAGACTGTTTTTTATCCAAAATAAAACAAAACTTCTCCCCTCATTAAAGATATGTTCCAGTTAAATTATGTGACTTATAAAAAAATACAAAACATTGGAATTACCAGACATGCAAAGAAGTGCATGCGTAGCAGTACTTCCAAACTAAAATATCGTAGCACCAGTCTGAAATAAATTTCTTTGGGTTTCTCCCCACATACATAAATTGAGGTAATGCTTAGAAAATGTATGTTGAAGTCTTTGTTCAAATTCAAAAGCATGTTCTCTGTTGTGTTCTGTCAATGACTATAGTGTTTTCCCAGTGTGAGGATCTGAATACAAAAAGGAAAAAATTAAGAGTACTTTAATGTTCTTACTGTTTAGGGAACCCACCAAGAGCTTAATGAAAAAATAAAGTTTTTCTATTTGATTTTTTTTTACCCTGGGGACAATTCTGTTCTCATTCCTTTAGCACACATCAAGATCATGATCCTTTATTGTCTTTGAAGTGATCCTAGCAGATGATTATATAACATTTTTTATGCTTTCCTAGAAAAATAAAGTTGCAATTTGCAATATTTTTTGAACTCTTGTTTTTTTTTTTTTTCGAACTTTTACAACAGCAACAGCTCTACATTGGCTCAGCCACTGGAGTTTCACAGCTTCCTTTGCACCGCTGTGATGTGTATGGAAAAGCTTGTGCTGAGTGCTGCCTTGCAAGGGACCCTTACTGTGCCTGGGATGGCTCCTCCTGCTCACGTTACTTCCCCACTGCTAAGAGGTAGGGACAGTTCTGGATGTCTGCATGATTTGCTGTTTGTTTTTACTGATGGTCTCAATATGACCAGAGGGCTTTGGAGATTTTTCAGGGGATGGTTAACTGGAGCCCTTTCTTTTCCAAAGAAAACATCATTGAGGGAGCTACAGTATGAAGTCTTGGTTGATTTAAAGTGACCACTGCTACTTCTTGGGCTGGCTTAAAAAGCTCCTGTAAGAAAACATTCAGACAAGAGTTGTCTCTGAAATTAACTCCTAACTTTATATCCATTGGTAAACAGCAAGAAGAAAAAAAATAATTTTCACTGTCATGAGGAGGGGGCTCAAAAAAAAAAAAAAAATCACTACATACCCAAGTAAATTATCCTGCATTTTCATGAATTCTGATTCAAGAGAAATATTTCTAAAATATTTGGATAGAAACTTATCTTTTTCAATGATATCATTGTTATTATTCAAATGTGTAACTTTGTGTATCCAAGTGCTGCCAGATCAGAACAATCACTGTTTTACAGTCCCTCTGCACTGATGCTGAAGGCTTTGCAATGCAAACGTTGGTGGAAAGCTGACTCCATAAGTCATAAATATCAATTTTATTAAAAATTTACAAGTCTAGTTGCCTGATCTGAAGGTTTAGAGTATCTTCTTTGCCTCCCTTTATCTTTGAAACACTTTCTCTAAAAGTATACAAACCAGTTACTGAAGAGCTCCTGGCTATTGAAGTAGAAATTAGGAATAACTGAATAGATAAACATTTGAAAATAGAAGTAGGTACTGGTGTAGTTTGAGATTCCCTTGATAAATTGAGTAAAATGATAAAAAAAGTGCTCACATTAAATTGAATATGCAAGACATGTATGAAGAAATAAAGAATCCAAAGGTTTATATATATAAGGGTTTATATACATAAAATTAATTGCAGCAAATACTTAGCTGAGTGTCAGAATGCCAAATTCAAGGTTTAGATTGGTTGTTGAGGGAGATGAAATGTGGTAAAGGGTGAGAAGTTGAATAAGTGTCACAGATGTTTCAGATGGAGGGGATTAAAATTTTAAGGTTTGCATTACAGTGTATCTATCCTAAACAAATACTGATGACAAAAGCTGCTCATGGAACATTGGGTTCTATTTTTGCACCAGGAAACAGAGGTAATCAGAGAAAAGCTTTTTGTGAAATTCTTTAGAAAATAATTAAGGAATCCATCCCAAAAGAAGAGCCGTCAAATTTTCCCAGCTACATGGGCTAAATTCTTGTTTTTGCTGATAGCATGGCAGCTTGTCTGGAAGAGGAAGGAAATGAGCGGGAACAGTGAGGTTTTCAAGGAGAGTCTAAAAGATTGATTTGTTCTGAAAAGTTTTTAGTATTAGAAATCAATATGGTTTTGCACTACCTCTGAGTTCAAGGAGACAGTAAGATCAGGAGTCACTGAATCACTGCTTTCTGCCACTTCCCTTCTGATCTTTATCCCTGAGCCTCATCTTTTCTCAGCATTCCTAGCACACATTCCTACTCCCAGCCAATCTCAAGATCCACAGAGCTCATCATCCCATCATTCCTCTGCTTGCACTGATGGAAGAAATAGGGCTCTTTGTCCTTTCCTTATCTCTCCAATTTATGCTGCAGTGGAGCTCACCTTGCCATCAGGGGTAGAGTGACTGGGACCTCTTCTTACAGGGGTTAAGGGATGGGAGCTTCTGGGGCCAAATGGGGTTGCACACCTACAGGAAAAACTTGGGGTGCAGCATTTACTTTTCAGGAGGCCACTGTGAAAGAAAAAGTTAATGCTGGGAAGCTGGGAACCAAAAAACGCATGAGTAAAGCTGCTGTCTCTGCCACTTTCTCCCAGTTTTCCCTTGGCAGCAGCAGCAGAGTCGAGGACTGTGTTGCTGGGAGAGGGGATCCTCTGCTTACCTGGTACCTGCTGTACCCATTGCCTCAAGTCAGCTCACAATGCATCCATGACAAAATCAGCATTGCTGGAAACAGCTTTTCATAATCATAAATTTCATAATTTTCATAATCATAAATTCTTGTAATTTTAGGCTCCAGAAATATTGGGAAAATTGATTAATAAGGCAATTGTACAGATGCTTTACTAATAGTCGGGTTTAGGGCTTGGAGTTTGTGAGTTTGTTTTTTCTTTCTTCTTTTTTTTTTTTTAATTTTTTTTAAAATGAGATTTTATAAGCCATGATTTTATTTACTTTTCTTTCTTTGTGTATTTTGCATGTCTAAATGACAGTTCAGAGCTCCTGTAGTGTGACCACTTCACTTTACCCTGTGCAGATGTGTTCTGGTTCATATTTCATAAATCATTGTGTTGATACAATGGTGAAATGTGCGACATTTTCCTGAGATTCCAACTAAACATTTCATTCAAACTCCATTGACAGTAATATGAGTCTTTCCACAGACTTCTTTTTCACAGATTGTATCCTATAAAATTTAGGAAGGGATAGGAAAATTTTATGATTCTTTATTTTTTGGATGTGTTTTTGTTATTGGTAATGAATAATATGAAGATATTGGAAAATATGATTCATACATTTTTTAATAATATATCATTCAGCAGAAGATTCCTTCTTACAAAAGTGTGCTAAGATGTCCTAACTCATAATTTTAAAAAAGGTTTTCAGAAAAATATATAAAAATTCTCATCTAACATTTTTTTTTAAGAAAGCAAGCTTTTACTGTGCTTCACGTAATTAGTTTCACGTTTAACGTTTCAGTAGCTTTCAGTGGAAAAGAGAATGGTTAAAATCTTTCAGGCAAGAGGACTCAGCTGTGCAGTTGTGCCTCTGTGAGAACTCTTGGTATGTGCTGATGCTGGGCTGTTCCTCAGAGCCTGCAAATAGGGCTGCTGTGGAGTAGAGAGATGCTCTGTGCTGCAGAACAATGGCTTTTAAAAATGTGGGATGTTGTCACAAGGGAGTGACCAACAGGGCTTTTTACAAGGCTACTTGACTTTTGCATATCCGTTGCTGGATACTATAATCTGAAATCGCAGCATTGTTCAGCAGCCTAATCCTCTTTGTTCTCCTCTAATTTTGCAAGCCCTCAGGCTTTCTCTGATTCCTAAAGTAAAGTACTCACACTTGAAACACATCTTTGTTTGCCTCCTTCTTTTTTTCCTTCTTTTTCATATGAAAGGCTTTTCTTTGCCTCAGTTGAAGTTTGTGTCACAGCTATTTAAACAAAACTAGGAGCAGACAAAGAGAGAACAACATATGCAAAACAAAACTGTATTTAAAAGCTCTCTTCAATGAAATAAAACATTTTTTTTTAGCACAGATGAATATGTTTTTCAAAAGAGCCAGTAGAATTCAAACTGGGAGAAGAACATACTGTGTCAAAAAGACATGCAATCAAAGGTAGAATTCAGACTCAAACTACAAACGATAGAATAAATGACATTTAAAAATCTTCCTTTTCAAGTTTTTATTTTGTTGNTTTTTTTTTTTTTTTTTTTCTGAAGACAAAACCATTTGCAACAGTTTTGTAAAAGGTTTTATCAGAAATGGTTTGGCGAAACCCATGGTGGCTGAAATGATCTATGTGTTTTAATTTAGATTTTGTAGAAAATACAGCACTTCAGCATTCTTTCAGAGGCACCCATCTTAACATTTCATCGATCTAAAAGATGCTGCAATACTCAAAGTATTCTGTACTGGCACAAATGTGTACGTTTGATACATATTAAATTCTATGGTATATATTTTAATCCTTCAGCAGTTCCTGTATCTGTGAATCAAGTAATGAATTTACCTATGACCAGTATTTCCCACACAGTTAAAAGAAACTTCATATTTTATTTTGATATTTATTTCATACTAACAATTATAATGAAATATTATTTATTTATTTATTTATTTATTTATTTAGTATCTCAGTGCAAGCAGTATGTATTTACCAGTTTGTGAATTCTTCACCTGTAAGAGTAAAGCCTGATTCTACAAAATGATAATGCACAGAATATAGCAGTAACAAAATTATTTCCTTCCTAGTGTTGTTTAGGTGCACTTGTGGCCTCTGCAATCACATAAATGTTCCATTGGTTGCTGTTGAGTGCTGAGAAGGGCACTAACAGATCTCAAATGTGATCTCTGCAGGCGCACCAGACGACAAGACGTCCGAAATGGGGACCCGCTCACCCACTGCTCAGACCTGCAGCACCACAGTGAGTTATGGGCACCCCTGAAGTGCAGCTCATTTGTATGTAATTTACAGGCTGTGCACGAGTGGAGTAGGAAGCACGTGAAGGATCTGTTGGTGAAATTGTCTGGAACATCTGCAAAAGATGAAAATAATACATCATTATCCCAATTTAGATCGCTTACAATGGCATGGATCAGACACTGAAGTCTGTTTGGGTTTGGGGTTTTCTTTTTTGTTTTCCTCAGATAAGCAGTTTAAGCAGTTTAATTTTCCTGCTTCTCTTCCCTGATAATATCATACCATCACGTCAGGCATACCATATCAGAAAAGAATTGCATTTTCCTCATGGCATCAAGAAATATGTCCATGTTGCTGTATATAGTTTGCATAAGATGATAACCAAATCAAGTTACAAACCTAATGTGTTTGTAACTTGGCAAAATATGGAGTGACCTTTGTTCTGTGTCACACTGAAAACTCTGAAGATCAGGATGCTCTTGCAGCAGGCATGTCCCCATGTGCTTTCAGCATGGGTTTTCTTAGATGTGTTTTGGTTTGCTTTTTTTGTCAGCTGTCTCATTTTCACAGTGTATTGATCCTTTCTTGACTTGTTTGACTGACAAACTTCTCACAGCTACTAATTTGTTGCCAAACTTTTCAGAAGACCTTCACGCAGAAAATTAAAAATGTCCATTTGCTGCAAGTGAAGGGAATAGTTAGGCAATGCTTCCCTCTGCTGGTGATTCCTCATGATTGTGGCACATCTACAAGAACTTTTCACACAGAATATTCTGAGTTTGAAGGGACCCTTCGAGTCCAGCTCTTAACTGAATGTCCCATACAGGGATCCTCAGCCCCTCCACCGTGGTGTTATTAGCACCATCTCTAACCAACTGACCTAATCTCAGGGTGAAACCACTGTGAAAAATAAGGAGGTGACTGAAAATTGAGATACCTCAAAACTCTCTTGTCCTTCAGTCCATGTAATAGCACAAATGATAAATAGTCTTAAATTTTACTTTTGTGTTAGCTACCATTCACTACCAATATGTTTCAGTAATAGTTTTCTCTATCTTCATTTCAATAATTTGAAACTCACAGCTGACATTACTATAGTTTTTCTTTCTATTTCTGATTGTCAGACTCAGGCCAAGTTTCTCAGAGGGAAGAAGAAGTTTTAAAAGTGCATGAAGTACTGACTGTGGTCAGTATGAAGTTGTCACATTTTGAGAACCCATGAATGTACAACAAGTTTAGATTTGAACTTGACAATTGTGACTAGTAGAAAGCTCACAAATTTCCCATTGCATGGTATCAAGGAATACTTGCACAGTGAAGATAAGACCATCCTTATATTGAGAATGAGATTTTAAATTCCACAATAGGAAAGGAATGAGACCATCCTTATAGAGAGAATGAGATTTTCAGTTCCACCAGGCACTAAACATTGATTTTAATATCAGCAGAAGAAATTCTTAGCTTTATGTTTTTAGTCTCTGAACATTTTACTCCTGAGTAAAACTATGAACTGGTCTACTATGAACTGGTCTGGTCATTTTAATGTTCCATAGCCCTTACTAGGTGTGCTTTATACAACTGTAGGTTTATTCTCTTTTTTTCATAGATGGAAAAAGAATTTCAAAACACTTTGGGTTTATATCTTCTCATATTTGGTAAACATAGTTGCCTGAAAAAGATACTTTCTGTCCAAAGGGAAGAGAGTAATCCAGTTTTGCAATAATCCAGAAATGCAGGTTTTTTTATTAATACAATCATGAGAACTCAAGGTCTGGACAAAGTTATTATATGGTAGAACTGATCAAAAAGAGTTTTAATACAGCTTTGCCAAAATGAGCTGAGCAAGTACAAAACAAGATAAGATAGCATTAGAAGGATCAGTATGTTACAAAAAATAGTGAGGGAATGCAGTTCTGGATCCTAGTCTTGAAGGATGCTCTATAATACTGTCCTGGTTTAAAGGGACAGTATTGCAAGAAAAAGGAAAAGGCGAGAGTCTTTTCTTTCAAGAAATGGATAGTGAAAATCCCCTCCCTCCCAGTTTACTATAATTTGGAAATTCAGGAACTCTCAGGCAAAAAAGGTA
>PYHW01010409.1:12491432-12562737 GCA_013186435.1 Turdus rufiventris | reverse complement strand
CACTTAACGGGTAACAGGGGAGCCGCCCGGCCAGCTTAACATAATAATGGGAAAAATTTCTAAAAACTCCCCCAGCCCACAACAAATACTTAATGAATAGTTTAGATTAATCTTAAAAGAAATTTTCTCTAAATCACTTGATTTGTAAATCTATTGCATTTTCCTGTATTTACTTGTCATTTAAATATGATCATACGTAGTGCAGATTACTGCATGGCCTAAACATTTCCTATGCCAACTTATGCTGAGTTTTTTCCTTGTTTGTGGCTAGCAGTTCCCTGGACAGCAGATGAAGAATTGGGTTTGTCCATAGCCAAAAAAAAGCTTCAAAAATAATTTACTACTTGTCTACAGATTTATTTGCAGGAAGTGCAATTGATTCTCCATGTGAACCAACAAAACCATGAAAAAAGAGTAGTCTTATTGTATAACTTTTAAAGACATTGCAGAAACCAAGTTTGCAATCAGTCTGAAGCAATAATATTTTTAATAAGGTTATGTAGTGTTTTCAGTTGCTATTTGGTGCAAATGTGTAAGAAGTATTAAATGACTGCACAGCAACATTAGAGGGAGCTGAGGATCCTTCACTGTACAGCTGTTTGCCCAGAAATGTTTAAATCTAAAAGCATGGTTACCTTTGTGGCAGCTAAAGGAGAATTTTTGTTTAAGTATGACATACTAGACCCATTAAGAAATAATCAAATTTGGGGTTTTTTGAAGAAGAACTTATTTAAGATGAAGTTTTTGTTTTGTTTTGTTTTTTAACATGATTTATCCCAGGGGAAGTTCAAAGAATCATTCTGAATTAAACTGTGTTGTGTGATTCATTCATCTGCAAAGCAATCTTGGTATAAGTACTTAGCCTTTCATACTTCTTCAGTTATGTCAGAAATTATGTACTTAAAGGATATTTATCACGGTAGTAAACCGATACTGCTGTTGGGTTCATTGTGGGAATTACTGCTTATCCTCAGACAGGATTTTGGGCTGAATTTCATTACCAACTTCATGACTTCTATAATTTTCTAATTCCTCCAGCTGCTTTTTTGAACTTCTTAGACTTTCATTCTTCCATCCGGTCTCATCATCTTCTCAGTCCCAAGCTGCACTCTGATCTTGTGATTATTCCATCACTACTTACTTTCTTGCACTCCATGTGCTCAATATTACATGAACTTTATAGACATTTCTGGACCTGCCTTCTGCTCCTTCAAATCATGGAAATGGAAGTTTAAGGATCTCTGAAAGACTTCTCTCATTGCATGTCTGTCACCCATATTGTGTTTTCTGCAGCTGTGAAGAAATGCAAAGAGGACTTCACCCACTTTCCGTGGTGTTCCCTAACACGCTAAAATGTTGCATACCAGACACAAGGAAACCAAAGTTTGAAATGGTGTTAGAGTGCACAGTTTCTAAAAAAACTCATGACTAGCTTCTAAGAACATTCTGTGTAGATAAGTTTTGCAGCAGAAACTTCTCTATTAAAAATATGCTTAAAACTTAAAAATATGCTGCTACTCATGAGCCATAGGCCTTTTGCCAAAGAAATACCTGGTTTTGTCCTTTAAACTGATATTTATGATTTAGAAAACTGCCTTCCCTAGATCTAATGAGAACAGTGTAACATATGCTCTACCCCTGTGTAATTCACTTGAACTAAACTATGTTTATAGAAAATGGAACCATGTTCAGAAAAATATAATGAAGTGGATCTGCAAGCCCCCTAATGAGTAGTATGCTGGTTAAATCATCTTTTTAGGATGCTGGAGATGAGGACCCAAAGTTCACTTAGGCTTAGAAATTTCACTTGATATTCCTCCCTCCAATCCAAATACCCGAACTAGCAGATTGCTGCTGTTGAAGATGAGCCATTCTGCAATTATGGTTCAGGGAGCCTGGGAGAGGAATTGAGACAGAGCGTGCATCCTAGGATGAAATCCTTGTGTTTCCATCCTTTATTATGGAAGCCTGTAAATCACTGTTTCACAGAAACACATCACTGGAGCAGTAATATATGTGTCCCACGCTATAAACGGGAATATTTTCTACCAAGTCTCTTATGATAAAGGCCTGTATGTGCTGTCTGTTGTGGATCCCAGTTCAGATATCAAACAGCTTCTCTCTGTGTAAGGATATCTGACTGCCTGCTCAGGCACGTGAATTTTGTTCCTTCATTAGAGCATCTAACTTGAAACAGAAGAGTTCAGCACATCAGTCAGCCATTCACATTGTAAATCTGGACCCATTAGTTGCCATTTCCAGTCTTTAACTTACCACTTCTAACTTTATCCCGTTCATATCTTCATATACTTCCAATTCCTCTGTTTCAATGACACAAATTCACCTGTGCACCATCTCAGACCTCACCACCTTGGCTATATTCTGTTCCAGCTGATTCACCCTTCTTTTGTTCCTTTGCTTTCTAGTTCATTCCTCCACTGCTCCCTATCTTCCTGAGTCATAGCTGTAGTGACATTCTTCACTGGAATGTGGTTTATGAGAGATGTCATTGTTTCACTCAGTTTTCAATAGAACACCCAACTCACTTGCTTAAAAGGTGCACAATCCAGCAGAGGAAGGCAAGCAAACCCATTTTCTATTTCTCTAGTGTTAGTAGGCCATTTGGTGTTTTCTGAGAACTGAGCAAGCACCAGTCCTTATTTTGCTCTACATCCCTTCTGCCACCCTCTCTCAAGGCTGAAAGTCATTATTGAAAGTCACATGTGATGCTGTATCAGTGTAATCCAGGAGCTCAGTTTTACTTTTACCTTAGTCACAGTCATCTAACAAACAGCCTGTGTTTGATAAACAACATGGCCAGTAGGAGAAAGGCACAGTTGGGAGCAAACAAAACTGGACAAAGGATTTCTCTGATGGAATTTTAAATAGATGTAATTTTTAACAAAGCATATCAAAATTATTTCTTTAAAGATGTCCAGTGCTAAAAATCAAATGTGAAAATGGAAAGAAAGAAAAGACTAGCAAGGAGTCAGGATACCCCATGAGATCAAGGCAGTGTTAAACAGCCTACCCACCCCTTCCTCCTCATCTGCTCTTCAGGGTCATTGTTCTGTTGCCATTTTAGTCCATATCAGCATTTTAAAGAGCTAAGGTGGAGAGTTGAAACATGATGCCTTAAAGTCTCTGTGGTATTGGAGAATAATCAAATAGCTCCTTTAGCTATGTGATATTTCCAGCAAGTTGATGAATATCTTGAAACATTGTTGTTACAAAAGGAAGTGATTTATTTAACTTTCTTTTTCCCCTCCAATAATGTCTGGTTTATTAACCTCATTACATTTCCATAAATTATACCAGTATGAGAGGAAATGATTAATTGAAGATCGTTTCCTCAAAAACATTATTCCTGGTCATTAACAGCTTCAACAAACTGCAGTGCCATATAATCTAAACACATTATTCTACTTTTAAATAGCCTCATGTTTTATTGCTTTGCTCTAAAGTATTATGATCATATAGCCCAGGAGGCATCATTACAAACATTCAGCAACTACACCCTGTTTTCTCATTGCATACAGTTTGCTATTAAAAATTCTTGTCGTGTCCTAGATGCTTTCCTTGATGAATAATAATGAGGCTTACACAAAATTTCACAATTAAATTCATTAACTTCACATATTGAGATGTTAACAGCTGTTAGGATACAATTAAAAAATAAAAAAAAAAAAAACAGTAAACCAAAAAACCTACCATGGGTCATTACAAAGATGGAAGTGTTGATGGAGACCTTTCAAATAGTATACTGATATGGGAAGTGTTTTTTCAAATTTTTTATCTTTAAACATTTGAAAGAAGCCCAAATTCTAAGCAAAAAAAAAACAAACAAAAAAAAATCACTTAGCAATTAGGTGTTAGTTTCTTGGTAATTTTTTTTTTTTTTAATGCTTTACAGATAACCCAAGTGGTCACGCCCTGGAGGAAAAGATTATCTATGGAGTGGAGAACAGCAGCACTTTCCTTGAGTGCAGTCCAAAATCTCAGCGTGCTGTAGTCTACTGGCAATTCCAGAAGCAAAATGATGATCGTAAAGAAGAGGTACAGTATATAAAAAAAAAAGAGATGCAACTAATTTAATCTATAAAGATAGACTTCAGTCTGAGTCCTTGCCAGAATAATTTTAATTGGAATTGGAATATATGATTTCCATTGTTCTTCAGCATATTCTCACTCTTATTACCATAAAATCCTGTAAGCTCCCTAAGAGGTTTTACAGATTGTTACAGCAGCAAGCATTCATATCCTCTCCTTGCTCAGACTCCCTGCAAAACACACAGGTTTGCATCACAGGTCCCAGAAACAGAAAAAGCTAGCATTCTATCTAATTGTCACCTGAAATATCATACAAAGATTATATGAACTCAAATATCACATAGGCCTTAAGATTGGCTCCCCTAATCATATTGTTTGACTGAAGCACAGGTTGGCAGGAGCATCCCATGTGCTGCATGCTCTGAGACTTTACTGCAGATAACAGAGTCAGAATGAAGAACTCAGAACTATAGAGGACACAAGAGTGTGGACACTTTTATGTTCATCAAAAGCAGTATTCATAGAGGCAGAAACACTTACTTTCCCTGTTTGCCTTACACTAAGTCAATACTTTATTTTTCTCCTTTTCTTGTCACCAACATTCTTATGTTATTAATCACTCAAGTTTTCAAGTTGTGTCAAGCCAGGTCTCACGTGTCTTAGCAGAAAAATCTACTCTGATAGGTAGGGAGGTCAAGCTAGGGGACAAAAACTTTTCTGTTGCAGTGAAGTATTTGTAAGTATACACAAATATATTTAAAGCATGTTCAAAATAGTTACATTAGCTGCCTTAAATATTTCTGGTTTGTTTGCATAAGTAGTAAATTATTAAGAATTTGTTCTCAATGAGAGAACAGCAAACAGGTTTGTACCTTTTCTGTCTGCAGCGGCATGTGCATTCAGAGAATGAAGTTACATTCAAGATATTAATTAATTCAGAAAAAAACAGTAGTTTGAACAGCTGCTTTTTGAATATTAAGATTTTTAGATTTGATCCTTAGTTGCTTGTTTATAAATTTTCCACTTATGCAGAACCCATTTCTATGCATGAGGATTTTTTTAGTAAGGAGCAAGAGGAAGACAAAGAATCTTTCCTGCAAATGGATTAGATTTGACTAAAAGATAATGGTGAATGAGACCTCAGTAAAATAGCTAAATGAATCCATGTTAACTCTGCTGATTACAGGCTCAGATCTTCTGTAATCTTTCCAGCAATTCCATCTGACAGTTGAAAAAGATCTTTGTTCAGCAGCAGTATTTACTAAGGAGTAAATTCCTAATTCCCCAAACTTGGCATTATATCAGTTTTTCCAAAATATTTGAGCCTTTCATGATAACAGACGACTGTCAAATGATTTTCCATTTTTGTGTGTTTGGGAATTCTGGGCCAAGTTTTACCAGTTAAAAGGAGTAGTAATAATGAAGCAGCATGATTAGAGGATGATGTGGCACATATATGAAAAATAACTATTGAAATTATCACTTTTCCCCAATACAGATAAAAATGGGTGATCACATGATCCGGACAGAACAGGGCCTATTGCTACGAAGTCTTCACCGGAGAGACTCTGGCGTTTATTTTTGCCATGCTGTGGAGCACGGCTTTATGCAGACCTTGCTCAAGGTGACCCTGGAAGTGATCGACAACGACCACCTGGAAGAGCTTCTCCATAAAGAGGAAGATGGTGATGGCTCCAAGATCAAGGATGCCACCAACAGCATGACCCCCAGCCAGAAAATCTGGTACAGAGACTTCATGCAGCTGATCAACCACCCCAATCTCAACACAATGGATGAGTTCTGTGAGCAGGTTTGGAAAAGAGACCGCAAACAGCGCCGGCAAAGACCTGCCAATGCGCAGGTGAACACAAACAAATGGAAGCACCTACAAGAGAATAAAAAAGGTAGAAACAGGAGGACCCATGAATTTGAGAGGGCACCACGTAGTGTCTGAGCTACATTTACCTCTAGGAACCTCATCCAAGTAGAAACTTGTATAGACAGATAACTGGAAAAAAATGCAATATTCATGAACTTTTTCATGGCATTATGTGGATGTTTACAAGACTGGAAAGTTCAAACAGTTTCCACTAGATTTAAATAAAGTCCATTTCTAACTTTCCTAGCAAGTCCTTCCTCTCTGCTCTGATTCTAAGACCAGAAAGACCAGAGTTTCAAGGAGGATAACTCACCTGGACCTAGCTTACTGCTCAAAAACTTCTGCAAGTATTCAGCAGGCAAGTTTTGCTTTCTCTTTTGACGGAGATACAAAAAAAATGCTGTATTTCATGCTGTCATCTTACAGAAAAGAAAAACAAGCCCCACCTTTCATCATCAGCACTACCATTTCTAGACTTATATAAAACTGCATGAACTCATTAAGCTGATGAACGTCTAAACACATGATTGGACACAAGGATTTTGTTCTTGTTTTGTCTACCAGTTCTCCTGTTTATATGTGCTAGAAGAGGAAAAACAATACTGAATGAGATTGATTGTGGAAATCTGAACAACATAAGCCATCCATCATCTGGAAGAAAAAAAATGTGGAGTACACTGGCCTACTACTGATGACTTCTTTCAGCTTTGATCTAAAGATGTATTTTATTAAAAGTATAATTTAAATGTACCATGAAAAAATATGCAGCAAACATTAGCTCCTTTCTAAAATAGACTAGACTTTTTGTCTTAGAAATATTGTACTTTCTAATTATTGGTTTAGAGGAAAAAAGACAACTTCCAATTATGACTGCTTTACTCTTTTGTTTGGGAAAGCTTCCAGGGGAGCTGGTCACATTGCAGTTAACCTCTTTCCCTGTCAGTAATCTATATGACATGTAACTTCAAAGCGATTTTAAAACTAAGCTATTTTAACATGAAAGTCACTGTATAGCATGGAAGTATTCTGCATTCTGTTTTTCTAAGTATGGTATTTGAAATTATTCAACTTGTATAATACCTTGCTATAGATTGAACCAATGAAGAGGAGAGCATTGATTTTCAGTTGTATATTTTTTTTAATTAAAAAAGCAAATAGCATTAAAATACCCTCTGCTAATGACACTCTTGCTTTCTTGGTTCGTATTTGTGAATGCTAATATTTAAATACTGATGCTCATAGACTGTCATATATCCATGAGCAAAGCTCACATTCAGTTTAAGGAGTTGTGTTCCCAGCTCTGTGGTAGAGATTTGTCCACACTACTGACTCTCAGTGCTTTGTTCTTCCTGTTCAGGTCACCGAAATGCAAAGAAATAGCACTAGGCCAATATAAATAACACCAAAGCCAGCTCCCTGCTTTAAGATCTGAGGGACAGTTTTATCTGTGGGTGAAATCTGCTGGATTAGTAAATTGGTGAAGGTCAGCTCAATAGTTTAACAGAAAATTTGGTCCTGCATTTCTGTCTTATTCTATATACAGGAGAGCAACAGGGTAAAACAGACAATGTATTTGCATCATGAGTGTCAGTTTAGGATTATAAGTTGTGGATTTATTCACCTCAGCACAGATGTGCCTTTGGTCCCCAGTTCTATGGTGTCCAGTTATTTTGAGATCATCTTTCTCCAGCCTCCCATATTTTACCTTGGTAGAGTCTGTAAATGACAATTTCAAGTAATGTCATTGTGGGGAAAATTACTAGAACAAAATCCTTAGTTTGCTAAAGGAGCTTTTATATAAAAGTGTGTCTGCACTGATTACTGTTTTGTTGTTAATCACTCTGTGGTATTTAATTTATCAGTTTATTGCTACACTCTCAATCAGCTTGATCAGATACAACATAACACAACTGCTGTGGTAGCATCTCACAGTGTGCCCCAGTCTCCTTGTCACTCACTGGTTCAAGTATCCTTCTGCTTAGTGAAGCCTTGGCTTCTTGCCTCCATAGAAATTGGATTTTCACTAACAGTCGAATTACTTCAGTCCCCTTTGAGTCCTTTGGAGGGGATGAACTTGCAGGATTTTTTTTGTAATTTAATTCTTCAGAAAAAAAAATAAGAATCATTGAATAGGCTAGGACAAGGCTGTAGGGCCATGTTTTAAGAAAGCACTTGGGAATTTATTTTTAAAGCAGCTTTAAGTCTCTTTTATATTTAACCTGACTCTTGTGAACTCCAGTTTGCTGGTAAATTCCCATTATTTCATGATGTGCTGAATTTGGTTGAATTAAAACATATGTTCATGTGCTTTTCTGTACAGAAGTATTAATTTTTCAGCTCAGCTTATGGTTAATTTCTGAGCTCTGTTGTCAAATGAATTCTTTTAATCACAGAATTTTAATCATAAAACATTCTTTAGCCGTTTGTGAAGGGCAGTTGTGTGCCATCTAGTTACTACAATCCTCTTCCTTATAAAAGGAAACAGTTCTAAAATGAACCTCAGAGAATTCAGTGGGAAAAATACAGATTGATTTCAATACACCCCAAATCACTTTGTTTCCTTTTTGACAGATTCATGGAATTGCTATAAAACTTTTTTTTTCTCTTCCATATTCATAGCAAATGGCTCTATAGTAACTTGCTACAAAAACACTGAACCATCCTCTTTGAAAATGCCTGAAGAGGAAACACATTAAATAAAGTAAAAATTCTAAGATATGCTTTTCTATATTGTCAAAGATAATCTGTGGAAACAAAATTATGGAAGTTGCAACATTTTTACCATGACCTGACAGTCTCATTGAACAATTGATATGATCATATCTTACAAACTTCAGCCCAGTCCTTACTGACATGAGTATTCTTGTTTAAGTTTTTGTATTTATTTATATAAAGAAGAGGGCAAAAGTTCAAGCCAACAGTGCAAAATTTTGATTTTTAGGTTCATGTTATGGCCAAGTTAAAGTAACATTTAATACTGATGTGAAATGAACTTTTTTTCAAAAAAGCATAGTCCTTAATGAATTAATGTATAGAAGGATGCCTTGCAGCTTCAGTAAGATTCATACCCCCATTTATATCATTATTGTTTAAAGCAACATAAAGTTTGAAAATAAAGATTAAAAGGGTATTTCTGTAAATGGCCAATAAAACCCTCTGAACTTCTAGTTATAGACTTTAGAAAAAGTAAGTAAAAAGTTGTGTTTAAGCTGGAGAGAAATAAAGAATTTCATTTATAACCAGAAAGATCTATTTTCATTTATTTTAAGATATCCATCTGCAAGGAACAAAAATATATTGAATCTTATTCTTGCTCATCTACTCTTTGCACTTGCCAGATCACTGAAATGGGAATTCGTTCTATGGCTCCTGAAAACTGTATGGTTGCATTACACTATAACATCAAACTGAGAAAATGTTCATCTTTGCAAAAAAAAAAAAAAAAAGTTAAATCTTCATGACCCAATAAAGTCACTATGTAAAAAAATTAAATTAAATGCATGTGAATGCGCATTTACTGTTCCTTTTTATGTATTATTTAGTGAATATCAATGGTATGTGTTTAATAGTTCAGTTTTTGCTACCTACACATTAGTCAAAAGAGATGTAAATATTTTTGACTAGATAAGGAGGTACAGTGTAAAGTACTGTTATCTAGAGGTACTCCATTTCGGTGTGTTCAGCAAAATACTAAAACGCAAGATTTTGCCACACAGGTGATAACGTGGTTGGTTTATTTGCTAGGCCAGTGTCTGAGCTGTGTGCTTATTCTTTAAACGCATTCCTCACTGGGTAGTAAATAATTCCACTTCTGTATTTATCACTTCAATTCAGATGGGAACTAGAAAACTGGAGAGAAAGTGTAATGAAACTGCTGCTGTAAATTATTTCTTTTAGCATGTATTCAGTTGTTAAATAAACATTTCTTCCAAATATTTGAAGTTCAGTGTCTTGACTGTTTACACGGAAATGTGCCCTGTAACCTTCATGAGCATATGGAGTGCATTGTTACCCATATAATGCTATCATGTGTATTAGCTCTGTTTATTAGGCCAGAAGGATTGCTATTTGTATTAATGGCATTTTTTGTTTCTTTTTTGAAGGCTGCAAACTCATAAGCCTGAAATGAAAGGCATGAACTTATCTTCAGCCTATCTTTTGGCACAGCTGCTGAGCTTGTGCAGATAAAGCCACACATATACATACCCCCACTCTCCACTCTGCCCATGAAACCAAACTGTAAATCAGCCTGGAAGCCATGTGAATATGAGCAAGTTGCTGTACTTGATGAAATTTCACTCTGTGGACAGCTATGCTGCTTCCCGTTGGAAACTGGCTTGCACAGAAAGCAAGTGGAATAAATCAGATTCTGTCTAATAGCAACATACCCTTGTATCCTTAGGTAAACTTAGCAGCTGTTTGGAAGTGCTTAGGGACTCCATCTACAAGTAATATGCTGTGGCACTAAGCATTGTGCAAACAGCTATTCTGGAAAGCATGAAGTTTAAATACACCAGATGAGAAGTGGAGGAAGGAAAGTATCTTTGTTTCCATTTGGCATATACAGAATTGAAGAGTCAGTAGTACTGAGCCATCACTAATCCATTCAACCTCATCCATGCTCCTTCCTGTAGAGCAAGGATAAAGGAGTCTGGTTCAAAAGGATGCTGTAAGGATATTTTATGGTTACTACTGTTCTCTGAAAATTGAAATAAGTCCTCAGCAGCAGCCAAACATCTCAGTGGGTTCCAAAAGATGCTGGAAATACAAAAAGAAGAAAATTAATACGGCAAGCCATGAATCCACTAATTGAAAAAGCAGTAATTTTGGATTTTGTGACCAGTGCACAGCTTATAAATACAGAGAAAAACCCTTGTTTCTGGACGCAGCCACACTGTGTCCTTTGCTGGAATTCCCTGCAGAGCACAGCTAAAATGAGTGTCCTCTGTTACTGCTCTGCACACTGCCAGGAACGTACAATGCCTAGGGGGTCACTCAATGACAATGAGTGGGAAGAAAGAAGAAACATTTCAGATTTTATTATTATTTGTTCTTATATTCAAAAAGATAGGTAGATGTACATTTAAACAGCCAACTTTTACTGAGATGAAATCCTCTTTTCTCTGAAGGATTTGAGGCTCTAGATGTAATTCTAGTACATCTCTGAATATGTTTGGCGGCTTCAGCTATAAATTGTTATAAATGTTGCCTCTGTGAAGACTGAAACACACTATTTTGTTTCCTTGCAGGTCACATTCACTGAGCTCCCCATCAAACATCCATTTAAAGGTTGGCAAAATTATGATGCTTTTTCCAAAGCATAAAACAAAGGGACTATTATCCCTAGAATGCTCAGTAACAGGATACAAGCAGATCAGAGTCTTAGTGACTCAGCCAGCTTCTTTGCTCCCCATAAATACTTGCATGAAAGGTTGGAGGAGCTTCATAAAGAAACTTAGAAACTGTGGAGAAGAGGCCTTACTTGGGACCTTTTTGTCCTGGAATTTATAAAAGCTGGACATTTTGGAGAACTTCAGGATGATCTGAGCTAAATCCCAAAGCTCTAGCGAAGCAGAATCCAAGTTGAAAAAGTTTCACTTAGGTTAAGAAAGCAAACTCTCATTTCTCTCTTAGCAATTTTTGACCCCTCAGGAAATGGGTTTCTGCTTTTCTCAATATTAACCCAAAGAAGTCATTATATGGTTTCTACACTCCTTGTTGAAGTCCTTGTTGCTCTCTTCTTCAACACACCTGGGGAGCCCTATTTCTGATGACCAGCCCTCCTTGAGCTGCTTTTGTGTGCAGGCATTTCAGTCAAACTATCACCCATGTACCCCTGTGACATCTGTTAATACGAGCCTAAAAATGTCCCATTCCCATGCACAGGTATAAATAAAATCAGGCCTTGGTGGGCAGCAAAAACCACTGAGCTATGGGATACCATGCACGGAGTTCCTGTCAGGAAGTTTTAAGGGATGGCAAGTTTGTGGTGTGGGGGCAGTAAGGGGTCTCTGAGGACCTGCCAGCCTGAGCCTGACCCCACATCCAGGACAGGGCAGGCAAGGGGACATCTGGGGCAGCTCCAGCTCCTGGCTTCAGGCACATCTGAGCATCAGCCCCAGGTGGATGTGGTTTGGCAGGGCCCGTGGGCAGGGTTGTGCGGGACTGGGGAATCCTACAGCCCCTCTGGGGCTGGCACTGGGTGCCAGGGTAGGCCTGAGCAATGTCTGGGGCTGTGAGCAGGGTAAGACGAGCCCTGGAGCAGGCTGGGTCATTGGGACTCCTGAGTGCAGTCATGGGAGCCTGGTGCTTGCAGCCAAGGGGGCTCACACACCCTTCCTGAGTTGCTTTTAATCACCTGAGGTCACTTTTCTTCCACATTCAGAGTCAGTTCTCTGCCTTCTGAAAGCCTACAGTAACAGCACTGTGACAGCACAAATTCCTTCCGATTTGATTGACTCCGTTTAGTTGATGTTGAAATAAGAAGGTAAATGTACACCAGTTACTAAGAATTAATGTGCAAATGATTATAACCCTTCTTTAATCAGAGATGCCCTCATGAAAATAAAGATCTGGCCTTCTCCCCACATGTGAGCCTGCCAGGTCTGTCTGTCTCAGCCACATTCCACAAAGCTGCATCTGAGGCACCTGGGACAGCTTTTGAAGGATGAATCTGATTTCATGAACAGGCCCAATAGCTTTTCAGTCCATTCCACCTTACAGCCTGGTGTAAATTAAATCTGACACTGTGTCCTGGGAACAAAACTCTTCACCTCTCAACAGGGGGTACCCCTGCAGCCTGTATTACTTTTATGCTTTATCCAAATATATTGTATCAATTTCTTTGTGAGTTTCATTGTCATCTTTTCTTGTGAGCATATTATGATTTTTTATGCAAAGGCAAATGGAGATACATGTTTCTGCATGAAAAAAGGATAAAAAGACTATGGTAATTCTGTTAGATCTATTACATCATGGAAATATCAAATATAACTTGAACTTCTCATTTCGTACTATAACTGCATGCAGGAGAGGAAGAACTCAGACAAAAGAAATACAGATATTTCAGCTAAGTTTTGTAATCATCATTTCCTTAAGCCCTTAAGTTTCATATGTCACTTTTTTTCTGTGTTTGTAGCACTACATAGAAAGCATGAATTCCTACAAACTGCTCTTGCTGAACAATACTACATTGAATAGCTCCATAAATCAGAACAAACAGATGGACTGTGCCAGTTCCTCTGAAGAAGGCTTAACTTACCTCTTCTGTTTTTTATTTGTATTATTATAACAGGACTATTGATTCTTTTTTTGTAAGGGTTTTGTCTACACTTTTATTCTAAAGTTCTATTTTTTAGGGCTTTATAATTTTGTCTACAAGTTCAAGATTTTAAGTATCAGCTTTCAATCAACAAATAATTTTACAGTATCTTAAAATAAATTGCTAGACTGTGATCGACATTCCATTTTGAAAACAAACTAAAAAAGATTATATTAGCCATGCCAGGTAGTTGTTTCAGTGATTGCACTGCAAAAAAAATTATGGCTAGGGTAAAGCTCAGTGAGCATAATGAAAACCTGATCACCTTGGTGGAATTTGTGTTTGTTTTTGAATATCTGTGTGCTTCTCAGAGGTCCTGAATGAGACAGCATCTTAAGGACATTCTTCTCTTATTATTTGTGACTTAATCACACATTTCTGTTCCTAAGGTATGTCCTAGATTGGAACATTTCTTGCTTCATGACTGTCCCCTCATTTAAACAGATTTTTAGTTGCTGCTCTCTGTGAAGGTGATGTAAACTCAATACTTTCCCCAGGTTAACAGATGTCTCATGTCCAGTACTGATGATAAAGACTGATTGTGCTGTTTGCATTCTGGCTAGCTAAAGAGAAGTGATGTTTTTTGCTCTGCAGTATTTGAAATTTAAAGGATGGAACTGTACTCTGTTAGAGCACTGTGGAATTTTTCAGTGTATTTCCCCTTATTAATGAAAGATGTGCACATACCACTCTTATAAACATGCCAATGCTTCTAGAAATCAGCAAGTTGTATTTTTTGTCCTTAATGCTAACCAGTATACTCAGCTAGATCCTCACCCAAATAAATAAAGCTGTGTGCTCTCCCACCATTTCTGCTGACTGGAATCCATCAAACAGTCAGGGTACTGAAAGGCACGAATTCAATCCTTGTGCTATTCACTATGGCTCAAAATGTTACTTATGAAAGCTAAACAGTTCGATGCCAGTGTACAGCAATTGAATATAACAGGGCTTCAGGCTATGATAAATGTTTCACATATGTATTTGTGATCTTCAGAAACTGGAGGGGGAGAAATGGCTGAATGTAGAAAAATTAAACTACTTGTAGTTAAGTTCATGGTTGCATGTCAAAACAGCAGACATAATGCACCTGAAAAAATCTTCTTTGGACACAGAGTGGATCACAGGCATGCTTGGCATATAATGTTTTTCTCCAAAAAATTCTCCTGTTTGGCATCCACTGTGGTTTGACAATATGTTGGCAGTTGTACATACTGTTGCATGGCAGAAAAGTATTTCTGCAAATATTTGGATCTATTGTTAACACTAAATCCTTTTTTTTTTTTCGCTCTTGGGTTTGGAAGAAGCTGAAACCTTAAATAAAGCTCCAGGACTACTTCCAGGTATAGTGCCATCACAAATTATAGTTTGCTTATAATCTCTGTGTAAATCATGATGAAACTTTCTAGGACCATTAAAGGGTTAGAGGTGGTCTGTGGATGGAAATGAAAAATACCACAACATAATATCTGGATGCTTTTAATTGAGAAAAAAATGGAAAAAACCCATAATTTTAGTATAAATAGGAAACAAGAACACAAAATGCAGTTTCTCTTTCAAGTCTCACTGTCTTCTGTATTTATTTATTTTATTTTATTTTGTTTTTAAAACTAGGAACATTATTTTATATTTTGGCACAAGTATGAATGTTGGTTCTATTGCAAGCATTGAACATTTTTGTGTTCCTTGCAAGCCAATTAAAAATAAATGCCACTATAAAAGAAATGCTTACCAAGTCCATAACATGGACTGTATAACTGTTAAACCTTGACTCTTACACTAGTTGGATCAGTTAGATTTATATAGTAAAACCAGCACAATATCACAGAAGTAATGGGATCTGTCAAGGAATACTCACTCAGTTTCTCAAGGCAAGGCAGTGTATTACTATTTCCTCCATTCAACTGACTCCCCAAAGTGGAACTCAGCTTGTTAGTGCCAGAGAATTACATCCTTAATCCTTTATTCCAATGACTCCTACCAGACAGCTGATCCAGAATTAAGCCTGAAATATTTTACCTCTGTCACTCCTTCAAGCCAGGATTTTACCCCAACACCAGAGATCTCCATAAGGATTTATCCAAATAATCAAAATAGTATTAGAACTACAATGCTAAAGAATTTAAAATATCAAATATTCCCATAATGAATATAAGAAGTGGTTACAATTACTGGTAACCTCTAAAGACCCAATTTACTTTTAGAAGAATGAAGAGGTACATGCACATGCACTGCTCTTCCAGCTCATTTGAGCATTACAGGCATGATGAACTGCTAAAAAACAGAAAAAGTTCTTAGAAATTATTGAAATCTGCTTCCATCATAGCTCTTGGAAATTCCACCATTGTCTTTAATGATACAGGATCAAGCCAAGATTTGCATTTCTTGCCATGAGTCACTAAAAGCAATGGCTTGAGGCATTCAAAGTCAGGCTCTGTGTGGAAACCAGTTTTGGTAGCAAATTAATAGAAGAAAGCAGAAACAGTGCTGCATTTCTAATAGCATGAAGCTGCTATAGATAGGACGTATTTCAGTCCTTACTTTGTGTTTGAATTTTAGGTACAATGGCAAGAAATGTTTATTTGAACTCCCTATTTGACTCACATGAAACTTTAACATTTCTTTTCTCACTCTGGCATTGTGTGTCAGGCTGTGGTCACTCAAAAATGTGACTGATAACACCATACAATGACCCCTCAGATCTCTGCAGAAGGTCTTGATATTTGAAATAGACTTGGAGAAGAAAACTAAAAAGAACTGTCAGTTTTTCATATAAACACCTCTAGGGAATATAAGCTTCTAGTATTACCAGGAAGGATATTTTCACATCATAAAAAGAGCTCAGACTGAATTTTAAGCCTACTGTTTCAAGTCTGGGTTTTCTTTTTTCAGCATCTTCCTGGAAATGATGCTTTATAAGAATGGATTAATATAGAAAGTACAATAATTGTCTTATATAACGGATGTGTGTCACTCAGTTCCATGTTTCAGAAAAGAAGTAAAAGGTGCCTCAGAGAAAAACTGTTCTTCAAGGGCAGGAAGGAGATAAGCTGCTCATAAGAGAACTTAAGGACATCTTATGATTTAAGTTTTCAAGGAGAATCTTCTCTTTCTAGAGGAATGTGGAAATGTAGGTTGTTTGGATATCTTCAGGGCTGTTCATTCAGTTAGAGTCAGGCATAAGCATGTTAGAGCTTTGAAGGCTGAAATAAATCTGCAACACATTAATTAGCTGGTGTGTTATTATGAGGGTACTGTAAACCAAGGTTTCCTCATGCTGGACTGCATATCTTTCTGGATAACATAGTAAATTCCCATATTAGTTTTATGAAGTGTGTGTGTCTTTGTTTATCTGTTTCATCAGATAAATGGTGGTTTAGGCTGTATATTAGTAAAAATGTCTTCACTGAATGAATTCAGAACAGGCTTCAAAGGAAAGTGGTCATCCCTGGAGGTATTTGAGAGATTTGTAGATGTAGTGATTAGGGCTGTGGTTTAGTGGTGGACTTGGCAGGATTTGGTTTGCAGTTGGACTTAAAAAAAGAGTTTCCAATCTAAATTACTCTACAATTCTATAAATTTTAAGTTGTAAAGCTTCACTATTAGGACCCAAGAATTCATTCTTACTAACTCTTCATAACACAGAGCATAACGAACAAGTGTGCTGGATCAGACGAGAGGTCCATCCTGCCCAAGGAGCTGTCTGAAACACTGGGAGAAAGCCAGTATGCACATAACAGCAACAACAACAAAAATTCCAAACAAACAGTGATAATTCCCCAGAAAAATCTCCTAGCTTTCAATTGTTTGGTATCTGATAAATTCAGAAATGCCCTCCTGTTACTTTTACTGGACCAGTCCTTGAGTAATCCATGTGCAGTCATACTCTGTTTGCCTCCTTTAAATAATTGCATTAAAAGATTCACCTAGGCTTAGTTTTCTACCCCACATACAGTTCCAACCTCAAATTTTTTTGAAGTTTGCTAATTGCATTCTGTCTGTCGGATATTCTCAATGTATTTCTGCTTAGGTTGAATGCTAATTTGGTTCTTGCTTCAGCATTAATTTTTGAAAAATAATATTTACTGTAGTTTAACAACTGTTCTGCTTCAAGATGAATAATCTGATTCTTAAATATAAGACCCCAAAGTACACTCTATGTCTCCACATTGAGAAGTATTTTGCTTCTCAAATCATAACTATCAGACATTGAGAGATAACAGATATTTAAAACTCCTATGTAGCATTCAGTGCTAGTTTTCATTTACTTGGGTATATTGTAAGATTGTAAAAAGACTTATTAATTGCAATATTTAATCATACAATACACAAGATGACCTGTACCAAAATGGTAATTACAGCCTAGAGTAAGAAAGAGTAGATCAATACAACAGTCAGCTGGGGAGACCCACCAGACAATGCTGAGATACTACTGATTAGTCTAATAACTGCTTTATCACAACAGCTAACAAGCTATTGCTGAGCATTGTCTTATGAAATGCCAAAGACATTTTCACTGAAGACTGTGAGAAAACCAATTGCACAGCTGAAATTCTGTAGAACAATGCAAAAAATGGGATTATACTTCTTCTATCATTATCCATTTTATTTTTATAAGCATGATGGGAAACCAATTATGATGACAGCTGTGATAAGTCTTCTTTAAAAATTATACTGATTATGTCTTGTTTCCTGTTACCCATATGAGGAATAACTAGAAAGAAAAATAAACCTGATCCTACATGCACAGTGCAGCCTAGTGTCTTCCTAATTCACTTTAACAGCTGTTCAAAAACAACTGAATTCAGTGAATAATCAAATTAAAACCATATAAGTAGAAATTTTGGTTCTAGAAACATGATTCAAACCAATAAAAATTTGGATTATTTTTTGTTGTTTATGATATGCATTGTTCTTCCTTCCTATGCAGCTTACAAAATACTCTCAGGGATTCATTTTCCTGTATGAGATTGTGTGTTTTCCATGATGAGGGTGAAGGTTGCAGTGGATGTCAGTGTATATATGTGAACATTTAGCACATTGCCCACAATCAGAATTTGGGATTGGAATGGAATAACAGATGACTGAAAGAGGAAAGACATCTGTATATATTTAAAACCACAGTGATTATTTATCCTGGCGTTTGTTCATAACTAGTAGATTAAAAGTACCTCTTCTATAAAAAGTCACATTTTTTTAAACTAAATCGAAGGATTATTTATTAGATCCTTATCAAACATTAGCTTTTTAAATTTTTTATAGAGACAGCCAAAATGACTTCAATATTTTATTAAATATCATGTATGCTTTTCTTTTATGAATGGTCTTTCCTTTCATGGGGTCCTTTTAATATTAGAAGAAATGACACAGTTTTTTGTAGGGAAAGAGCAATCAACTGAAAAATCCCTTTTTAAAAATATCTAAATTTCTACTAGAAATCTTTAGTAAGTATTATTTTCATCAAACTGTTTGGGGCTTAGACTTATCATATCTTGACAAAGCTAACATTAATTTTTATTAATTATATGCAATCACAGTAAATTTTTCAGACATATAACCAGAAAGGGACTTGATCTATAAAAGCACTTAGATATCCTATTTTGTCATGCCTTTGGTAACAGATTTCTATCTTCCTTGTGACATGTATGAAACAGTGCTCTGACTTCTCTATAGCTGAAAGCTGAGGCCAGGGGTAACCCAAGTGGATGGGTAACAGTGCCTGAGTGCTTCAACCAGAAAATGAACCCAGCTTTTCCAAGCCTGAAACCGCAAAATTGTTTGTTCTTCCTTAATAAATGGGCTTGCAATATATATTTCCACATGCTTTGTGTTTGCACTACCCCAGAATCATTTGCAAAATAACCTAATCATCTACAAAATAACCTAAATTCCTTACCACAATTTCTGTTTGATATGAAACTAACTGCTTTTTTTCTTGGTATACAATATAGCCTTTCAATCTTTTTTTTTTTTTTNTTCTTTTCTCTTTTTTTTTTTTTTCTTTTTTTTCATATTCTCACTCATTTTATAACATATCTTGTTCCATAGAAAAAGTTATATGTGGTCTGAGTTCAAGCCAGCTCTGTTTAAACTACTCAGTGTCTTTCAAACATATGAAATATATTTGATCAACTATCTGGGAAATATGATTTTTCCATATGGCTTAGTTTTCACATCAGGGAGTTTAGTGTTTCTTTGGAGAACATAATATGCTCAGACAATTATAATAGGTAAAGAGTTGCAAACCAGAGAGTGGGAGAAGCAGGTGTCCAACTGGATTTTCACATAGGAAGGTCTTGAAGGTCACTGATAGTAATGAGGTCTCAAAGATTCCCAAATCCTCATAAAGCTATTCCTTCCTTTCCCAATACACTAATCTCCTACTACTCTTGATAATCCAGTGACCCAGGAAGCAAGGCCTGATTTTTTTTCCCTTTTGTTTGTCAGAAGCAGATTGAATGACAACAATTTTCTGAATTACTATTTATTAGTGTAGAACGAGAGCATTCACAAAGGTCATCACTCAGAAGAATATTCATTCATTGATGTATCAGTATTTGTCTTCCTGCTGTCAGACTAGAATCTCCAGAGAACGAAAACATAATGGTAGTAAAATTTACGGCCAGGTATGACTTTCCCCACTGCCCTAAAATGGGAACAAGAACAATTTGATACCCTTGTCTGGCAGAGAACTGAGTGATGTCAGCCCATTATGAAGGGAATACTTGATGGTCACTTCCTTCTGCTTTCCATTTCCCACAAAGTGATGACTTTCATCCACATGAGTTGCTTGATCTTTGTCAGTTGTGCTTTATTCCCTCTTGCCTTTCTTTCTCTTTAGATGATTCAGCTTTGGTTATGATCCAAAAGAAGGTTTTTCTTGTTTTCCTCTACCTGTTCTCTTTATAAATTACCCTTCTTCTCATGATGTCCTCAGCAACCTTCAGCTGAGAATTGTTCCCACAAAAGAGAATGCAACCACTGAAGGGAATTGTCTGAGGAAGAAGAACCTGGAACAAATAATACAGCCAACTTTGATCATTTTACTACTGTTATTTCTCATTCTCAATGCAGCAGACTTGGAACAACTTGTGAAGATTAATGAATATTAAAGTTAATATGTTAATTGAGGATTGCAAATAGTACTACTTTTTGGTTTCATAGAGGTAATATATTAAGAACGCTATACAGATGCACAACACTTTTCAGATGGCCTCAGAAAGCAGCATGGCCATTTGGCAGCCTTTGATGTTTTCAGATTCAGCCTTTGGTAAATCTGCATCTGGCCTTTCACAGTAAAAATTGGCTAAAAGGAGGAAAAGTGAATCTCCTTTCTCACATGTAATAGGAGAACCCTCATCCCTCCAGAAGCACTGCCCTTTGAAAGGCAGATGAGCAGATAACCCACATCTCAGATCAGCTGGGATTTGTGGAATCAGAGACAGGGACACTGCTGGAGAAGAGGGAGCAGAGCCAGGATGTAAGAATCAGAAAGATACTGCTCTGTCTCATGCATGGGATTTGCACTGTGTCTGTTAAGAAGTTCTGCTGTCAAGCAGTTCCAAATAGCCACAAATGAAAGTACAGCATCAGGTGGAGGAATACATTCAACCTCAAACCAGAAAAAGAGCTGAAGTGGAACAGATGGGCCACCAGATCCCTGAAGGGGAGAAAGCTGCACTGATGAGGGTCTTGGCTTTGTGCTGACAGGACTCAGGAAAGATATGCAAGAAGGTGTTTTCTGTTTCAGAATGTTTATTCACTTCCACATTTTGTTACAGGGTATAGCCTTTCCCTTATCATAACAATAAATTAGGTAAATTAGTTCACTTAGCCAGACAGGGCAAACAGTCTCAAATTCTCCCACATAAGAAGTGGAAGTACATACCTTTGCCCTAAACAATGGCATAGTAAAGACATCTTATGGTCTTGACATTGGTTGTCTAAAATTTGGAAGAAAGAATCATTGAAAAATCAAACAAATAGAAGAGCAGAAAAAGTAAAAGAAAAAACATTTTAAGAATAAATTCTTGGAATGTGACTCAGAAATCTTACGAGAAACATTGCTATATGTGGTGTTTTTGCTAATTATTCTTATCCTATTGTGGAAAACAGGGCTTTGAACATTCTTGGTAGATCATAATTACATTTGAAAACACACACAAAAAAAAGGAAAAAAGAAAAACTGAATGGAAAAAGAAAGGAAAAAGAAAAAATGTAAAGAAAAAAAGGAAAAGGGAAAAAGAAAAAAGAAAAAATTTAAGAAAACGTCTTTTGTATCATTGATTATTTACTCCACTCAAGAGAAATGATGGCCTGGGGTCTGATCTTGAACTGGTGACCACTCCAGTAGTCCAGATTGAGAGGCCTGGCCTATGTTAAAAAAGGAGAATTAAAGGCTGAACCTTGATGCAAGTGGTTGGTTGTTTTCACAGATCCCAGGCACTACAGACCTGCATCAAATTTTGAATAAGTAGCATTTCCCGAAATGGAAATTTTTATATTCTGGATAGTCATTGTATTGTAAACACATTTTATTATGTGGTAAGAAAAATGAGACCAAAGGTCAAATCTACTAATAATAAAGTCCATTTTATATTTGGTTTACTCAGTTATCTGTCCTTTATAGTCATCATCACTTCCTTGAAGAAGTATGTTATTTACTGATGACTTAAAGAGCATTTTTCCTATTTTTGGAAAAATGTTGTTGAAAAAGCTTAGCCCAGCTGATGTTTACAGTAATCTAGGATATTAAGGGTGTTATTTCCGTAGGATTTTATCACCTATCATTTACAAATAGAAGGTTTACTGTGAGGCAACGGCACATAAGATCTGATGAGATGTTTTTAGCCTCAGGCAGAGTGCAGGGTGGGTGATAGATTTGCCTCTTCAGATGAAGTCTATCAGCAAAGTGGGTATGGACCTCTTTCACCAGGCATGACAGGCATGAGCCTAAAGCAGTGATGGGGCTCAGATTTCCTTTAGCACTTCTTGTGCACCTTACTCTGTGGTGTGCTGAATGCTTGGAAAGAAGTTGGTATGTGCTTTGGACATGTCTCAGTGAATGGTTGTTTCTTGTTTGGGGTTGTGTTTCAGATGTGGTAACTGCCCTTTAAAAAGGGTATTTTTGTACTCACTAATGCTGAGTTAGGTTCCAGGGTGGCTTGCGTTCAGATTGCATTGATAAAGTGAGAGAGGATTGCTTGCTCTCAGTCTCAGCTGTGCTGAAGTGTTGCAGTGTTGTAGAGGATTTTATATTCTTCTGATTTTGTTTTCTGCTGAGGCTCCCTCCGCAGGAGCAGAAGTGATGGCTGCATATTCTACAGGCAAATCCAAAGCTCTCGAGAGGCAGCCACCTGGCCAGGCTTGAAGTTTTGAACATGTTACATCTGCAGCACAGTACAATACCTTACCATGTGCAAAACAAATGCACAGGAACAGAAAACCAGTAAGCATCACAGAAATATGCAGTATGATTTGGATAGAAACATTCAGATCTTGACATCTTTATAAAATATGTGAAAAAGGAAATAGTCTTCACACTGTGGTTTTAGACATCTAATTTAGGCGACTAAATGATACCCTAGGCACTCTTCTCCACTCAGCAGAGGTCTGGGTCACCAGTTCACTGCCTCAAGCACCTCATCTGCATAGTTCAGCTGAAATGGTGTGAATTCTTTACATTGTCTCAGGCCTTCACCCCATATGAGAGCTATGAGATACAGACACTGAATGTTTTTAAAATTACTGCCTCTTTCCCAGTAACAGACATTTCATTTTACAGGCATAAACGAGGGTAGAACATGCTTGTGTAGCACACACACATTATTTTGTGAAAACTTTATTTTGCTAAGAATGTTGCTTCTCTGGCAGAGGGTTGCCATAAAGTGGAACAAATGTGCATAAAATGGAGCACCTATTTTCTTCCCCAGACTAAGACTTGGAAACCTGGATGTCAGTTTATTCTTTGATGCAGATTCTCCTTCACTGGGAACTGATGTTTTTGGAGTAAGGCTTTTTCACAGGTTCATAAACAACCAGGAACAGTTTTGCTTGGGATTTTTCATGAGCTTGCTGTGTAGTGGCCTTGTTGTGTGGGTATTGGCTCTGGAATTACCACCAGTACTAAAACATCTAATGATTTTCCATTACACACCACACACAAACAAAGGAGGGTGAAGAGCTCATTCACAAGCAGATTATTTGTTCCTTCAGTGGGAAATGGATGGGGAGACAGGGAAGCAGTCTCTTTACTAATCCTCTCTAATTAAGCATTGTCCTTGCTCTGTTGGGAAAAACTTGTAAGTTCTGAATAGCAATGTGAGGCCACACAGGAACAGGTAGAAACCTTTACTGACCATGGGTTTTTTCTAGTAGCTCAGAGAGATAAGATTTAGGAACAGGCTCTACTTCCTCAGGGCTGAAATGCCAAACTCCAAAAGGTCAGCAGACAGCAGCATGGTAAATCACAGAGTGATGATATTGCTACTTACAGGGTGACAGACACAACAGGGAAAGCTTCTGTGCCAGCTGGAAGAAGGAGGTCATGCAGGAGGCTATCTTGGCCTTTGGCAGGGGTAACAGAATACACCACATGTCCAACGCAGTAGAGATGAGATTTCTTCAGCTATAATCTTACAGACATGTTGAGAACTGTACCAGGATCTCATTTATCACTGAGGCACCTGGTTCCTACAAAGATTTGCATTTGCAGTATGTTAATCTGCCTGCTCTGACCTACCCTTTGCCTCCATTCATGCATCTGGAGAAAGCAATCTCACAGAAGCGTGAACAAATCTAACTATTGTAGAAGCAGTAGATAATTGTTGCTTCAAAGCATATCTTTCTCATACAAAGATTCAATATCAAGCTTAGTAAGGTAAAGTTCCACATTGATGTCAGGTTTGTGGAAATGACAGCAATCGGATACGTGGCATCTTGGCAAAACTCCACAGCTGCTTCAAAGAGAATGTGGAAGGGAACCTTTGGTCAGCTTTTTCCAAGAAGTCTGGAGAACTTATTCCCACCTGGGGGAACTTGGTCCTACCAACTAATTTGGAGAACAGGAAAAAGGAAATTGCACACTGGTGGGGTTTACTGTAGACAACGGAGCAATCTCCTTATTGCTTAAACATTCAAGCTGGATACTTTTGACTCTACCTCTCTTTTGTTTTGCACCCCCTTCCTTCCCCCAAAAAGCTGAATAAACATGAAAGATCATGCATTTTACACAACAAAGTGTGGCTTTATAGGGCTTTGCTACATCTTGAAAGGATTAAGCGCACCTGCATGTGAAGAGTCTCCATGCCTCTGAACAATCAGGCAAAGGTACCTCGGTTACCAAGGGCACAGGCCAGGGACACACTTGGGCTGCAGGTTTGTAACAAAACTTCTTCAGCCCAGGCTGTGTCCTCTGGTTTGTAAGGAGCAAGGCTGCCCTCAAGTGGCTCTTCTCTAGCACAAAACTGAATTTAACAGCAACAGCTTTGGAGAAAATATCACGATTTCTTGATTTAAATGGGGATATGTCAATCTGCTAATTTCTCTTTTGTTTTAAACTTTAACACAGATAACACATCAGTAGCAAACTGCATGAAGAAAAAAAGGTTATGAGCTTACTTTAAACGATCATTAGTTTTTCTTCTTGCTGATTTGGCCTTTAAATAACTTGATAATCATTCTGCTAACATGAAACAGAAGATAAGACCAAAATATTTTTTTAAAAAAATGCATCCCAATGAAATAATAGTGGTCTTTTAGTGTATGCATCATGTTTTAAAATGGAAGACACATTTATGCATAATTCAAAGCTGGTAAGAATAATTTCATTCCTCAACAGGACTTGTATCAGGCCCTCTTTGAATAGAAAGGAAATTTGAAGTTATGCAATATGGAGAAAAATTATCATGCATATTACATATATTCATCTCTGGGGACTGACAGATCTACAGGTAGCATTAGAAGGAAATTTCCTGAAGTTTATCCCCTTGCAGATCCCACTCAAACATAAATGTTTTTATCTACTGGAAAGATGAAGCTCAGTCTGGTGAATAAGGCAGAAGGATAATCTGCTCCTGAGGCAAATCATATAAATTCCCTTTGCCTCCATTTCCCCCTGTCTAAAACAGGGATAATGCTTGTCTAGCTTCCAGGCAAGATGTGAGATTCAATACACTGTGAATTACAAAGGATTTCAAGCTCCTCAGAAACAAGAGAGCATTTGTGTACTTCTTAATACTGTTTATACAAGACCAAAATCTATCAAAGGCTCGAAGGAGTCTGCATTGCCCAACTTCTCCCACTCTGCCTCTCCTCAGCTAATACTTCTTAGCAGACCCCCTGTCTCCCAGGGCACCAGTGGAGATGGGGGTCTGTCCTTTTTAAGTGTTATTATGAACTTCGAGTACTCTTGTTTCAATAAACTCACTAACAAAGATGAATCAATCTGTTTAGTTTAACCAAAGGAAAGCAAAGACAGTTTCACCACAGTTAGGGGCTCTTTATTGGGAGACAGAATTCAGCTAATGAAGAGCTCTCGACCACAGACTGCAAAATTATAGTAGCATTCAGCACTAAGATGAAATGGGATAAATTTAGATGCAAACAAGGGCATGAATGCCAGCAGTAAGAATGCTTAAGAGCCAAGCTAGAAGGAGTTGTTTTAAATTCAGAGTCTGGACAGATGTTTAAACAAAATGTAGGTTTGTTTGTTTTTTTTTTTTTTTTTTTCATGGAAATCATTCATTTGGAACACGAATTTACTGGTAGAAATCAGATAACCCTTTTTACCCCATAGATCAAATGAGACTATCACAAGGCTTTCTCTGGCCTTAGAATGTATTAACACATGCAGCAGTTTTTAAAAATTGATTCACTGTTAGAAATTCTTGTTAGGAATAGAAGAAATTTTTACAGTTGATGAAAGGAAAGAAGAAAAACATGCAGAGTTTAAAAATGGAAATACAGTCTAAAGAACAGCTGCTGACTTATAGGGAATTAGTAGAATGTTCACAAATGTGTCATATGTGAAATGTCAAAATATTTCAATCAGTCATGTATTTAGTAACACAATTAGGAATGCAGGTTTTTTATCAGGGAAAAAAAAAAAAAACGTTACTCCAAAATACTTTTACTTTTATATTTCCTAGAGAGACCACAGAGGATCTTGCTGCATTCTTTTTCTTCATACAAAGGTGGAACATTAAAACTTCCAACATTTTCTCTGTATGATGAGCAACACTCCTCTCCCATTTTCTCCATCTTTTGTCCCAACCCTTCAGATGGAATAATCTGATTAGAGAGTGAATATTTCATAGCTGAAATGAATGAAATTTTTGATCTCAGCATATTGGGAGGATAGCATGTTTTCTGAGTCATTTTGAGTGAATTAACCTTGCTTCTCTTTGGACATGTAAAAATCATGAGGCAGTTGCCCTTCACCTTCTGTTTCCAGCACAATCTAAACTAGAACCCCCCTAGGATGAACACAAGTGCATTTCTTACTCAAGGTTGGTTTAATTCATTCAAGATAGATTTTTTTTTTATTATTTTATTCTATTCAAATCCTATCAAAACCCATACTTCTTTGCTTTTGTTTTTGCTTTGTTTTGTTTTGGTTGGGTATTGTTTTGTTTTTTAATGTATTACACTTATTAAACATAAAAGCAAAGAAAAAAAATTACCTCTCATTGGTCAAAATCCAGTTCATTTTACTTAGGCTGGCAGTCCTACTAATGAGCTTGAGGTCATTTAAGTAGCGGGCTTCCAAAAGACTCTCATTTGCTGGAAATTTTAACCTAGAAGAATAAAGCAGGTCTATCTCTCTCATTTAAAATTTGCTACTAAAAAATTACTTTACAATTGCTATACAATCAGAAATTAATGCCCATTTCATATATAAGAGATTAAAAATCTTTGCAAGTTGTCAGATATCAATACTGCTCTAATTTTGAAACATGACTTCTATCCTTAAATACAGAATTCTAATAGCATGCTCTTATGCATATTTCATTGGTTATGCTACAATCATGTTACAGCTTCCTAAAATGAACAAATTATTTGAAATACGTAACTGTAAAAATTGTAATATTTGTTCAACATATAATTTCACAGGTACTTGCTGTCTATATTAATAACCAAAATTTAAAAGATGATAATTTTGAACAGCAAGCAAACAAACAAAAAGTCCGAACCAAACCAAAAAAATCTGCAACTAATCCTGACTGCTGCGCTATAAGGAAGGTGTAAATGGCACCTTTCTTACATGAGGACAAACATGGCAATAATGATCTCATTTTCCTTCTAACATTTTATGAATCATGAAACATTATTCTATCTGTCTATTCCAGCTGGGCTCTGGAAACAAGAATGTGCACCTGAATAATGACAGCAGACCCTGGTTTAATGGTGTGGAGTTTTAGCTGCCTCATGGAAGCCTTTCAGATCTGCGCAAGGAGAACAACTTGGCAGATGCAGCCACACTTAGGTAACTTTTATTTTGCACTGTTTTTTCCTTAATACTCTGTTACTTGTGATTTGGGATAGTCTCGGTTGGAAATTATCGCAGTGAACAAGAACACCCTCTAGTGGGAATCCATAGCCCCAGACAGACCTTTGCTTGGTTTTCCTTGTTTTTTCCATTAATTTTTTTTATCTATTTGACACCTGAGGACCTTTGGTTATTTAGAGGCACAGAGGTACCCTGTCAGAGTCTAAACTCTTAAAACAGTCTCTGCCTCTGTGGTGCCTCAGGCTATGTCTCATGCACAGGACACGTTCATGAGCTCTCATCTCCTCTGGATCCCTTCTGAGTGAGGTCCTGAAGCACACAGGGTGCCCTTTGATCTGTCCTTCTAGAGCAGGGAATTATACATATATGCATGTATAAAGGGCCCAGTGGCCCTTTGTGATCAGAAGAAACCTTTTAAGATGTGCCTGTGCCTTTTGCTACCTAGAACTAAGGCTTTTTATCTGCTACATGATCCGCTATCAGCTTTCTGCCCATGATATGACCTATTGTGTGACAGTTTGCACACTAGAAAATTAGGCATTTAAGACATCTTAGGTCTTGGTTACAGACTCAAAAAAAATCACAGGTGTGGAAGCTGACCAGACCTGCAGGACAGTGAAGACATCAAATCTGAAAGCCCATTTTATTCTGTCCATAAATCTCCATATAGAGCTGACATTTTCCTGAGAGGTTAACTGATAAGATGCTTCCTAGAAGAGATCTATGACCTACCAGGGAAAGAGCAAGGATAGCTGAGAGAATGCTCCTCTCCTATTGGATTTCCAGGGGTCTGGGTGCTTAACTTTGATGGTTCTGTAGTGTTAAATGTCATCTATAGGTACTCATACAGCCCTTGACACTATAATGAGCAGAATACCCAGGTGACTTGGAAGGAAATTCCACACATCAAAAAAAGTTCATAGAAAAAAACCACATGGAGTAGCACATGTGAAACCATCCAAATGTGTTTGAAATGTAAAACTATTCCAATACATGTAAGTGACAATAAAAGAACTATTTATCTTTGAGTAAAAAGAGCAGCTGTGAAAACATTGGCTTTTCTCAACAGGGGCTTCTTCCAGGTGAGCTCAAATATTATCCATAAGCATATCAGAGCTGAACATTTATTTTTTGAGATTTACCAAGTAATTCCTGTGGTTATTATTTATTATTTTTAGACCTACTTGAGTTTTTAGATTTTTTTTTTTCTTAAAGGCTGACAAATTTTAACTTCTGTTAAACTGAAAACTCATGTATGGGGTTTGGGTTTTTTGGGAATTTTTTGGGGTTTTTTTGTTTGTTTTTTAGATATTAAGCAGAATATCTTAGGAAGAAATTCTATAAAAACATCATTGCACCATTTATTTGAGCTTTTCTAGAAATCCTAACTGAAATCAAGTGGTAAATGTATGAAAAACACAAGTTTTATAAAGTTTACATTCTGTCTAAGTATTTCCCTTTTAATAAAAACTCATTTTCATGGAGGTTTGGGCAATTGTACCCAATTTTGATATTACATGAAATAAAAAAAGGCGTATTTTTATATTTTTTTTTCAAAATTAGGGCATAGGGGATTTATCCAGTTCCTTTCAAACAGCAGGAATTAGTAGAAACTTCAGTCCATATTCTATATCCAGTCAAGTACTGTAAAAAAAAAAAAATCATTACAGTCTCTAAAGATAATGATTTATCTTACACTTTGGCCTGATCCTGCTTTGTACTCTGAGTAGTTGTTGCTCCTTTATGTACTTCAGTTTTTATTTTTTATTACCACACAGTACCACATTAACTTTTCCCAATACTGTAGGTTGCGTATTCTGTTCTATTCAGAAATATCTTGTTGACACTAGATTTTGGCTCAGTGGCCTGAAGAGTTTTACTTTTCTTTCTCCCAGTTTTCTAAGCACACTGTGAAGAAGAGATGGGATGTAACTGAATGCCACCTGGCTTTTGAATGTCTCCAAAGCTTTTATCTGTTCATCCAGATGGTTCAATTTGCATTGACAGTTTTTGTGGCCACTTCAATTAGCTTAAGCTGCTTCATGGTGCATCCAATTATCTCAGTATGCATTTAAAAAGAACCTTAAATCCAAGAGCAGATTTTAAATGCTGGAAAGAAAAAAAAATCTCCTGTAAAAAAAAAGCAAAACTCCCAATTGTCCTGAAAATGTTTAAATATGTGGTGATAAATTTCCAGTCCTGTAGGCTACATAACGTTAGACGACTTTGTAATATATTATATTATATTGTATTAGTATATATATAAAACTTGCTGTGGTACAGAAAATATCATTAATATTTTTAATGTTTTTCTAACTTGTTTGTTCTTCTGTCTTTTAGATTGTAGCACATTCAGCATTCTGAAAAGCAATATTACATATAGGCCATTGTTATGTAAATATTTGTATGGAATGAATTTTATTTTTGTGGATGTTACTGTAAAAAGATTAATTCTAGACCAATTTTTACTAATATAGAGGAGATTATTGTTTGACTATGGTGAAACATATTTGCTTTCTAAATTTCAAGGAAAACACATTGGAATTTTTAAATTATATTTTGAAGATTAGCCCAATCTCAAATATTTAACGAGATAAATTTTGAATGTCATAGGAAAACAGTCTTCTTCATTTTTCTTGTCTTAGAAAAAAACACATAAAAAGGCCTTGGGTCAGATTGATCAGGAAGATGGTATTTCATTTTTAATATGATCAACAAAATGTTTTTGGTGCATCCCATGTAATCAATTTGTTGTCAGCCTGACCATGCCCCATTTACATTTGCCAACATTGACTAACATGGCACTTTTTATATTTTGTCAAACTTACTTCATGTCAAATCTGCTGCAAACGTAACTGGTCTGTATCACAAGTCCATCACATCCTAGAGACTTCAGATTTACCACACATTCCAATTAGCCAATTTTGTGAGTTATCTAGAGATTTCTCCTGGAGTTCTGATCTCCCAGATGACAGAAATTCCTGATCAAAATTTTAGCTTACCACACAAATTGCTAGAGATGAAATGTTGCAATGTGACTTCAGTGTATCATCCCACAATCTCTGCTTCATTGTCTTACTTAAACTACAGCTCTCCATTAGATTTACCTTAATTGTGGTGGTGCTACTTGAAGTTTTGATGAAGATATACAACTCTTTTGTATTCATAAACAATTGGGAAAGTAGAATGGAGAATTGTAAATGGAGCAGGGAGAAGAAATAATATAGTCAAATTAATTCAACTTTTTTCTGGTTTAAGAATGAAAGAAAAATAGCAGTAAGACACAACTTAAGTGGAAGGGAATAGTCTGATTTGTAATTTGATTGAGCTGAAACTAGGTTCCACTGCCTTAAAGTATTTGTTTTTGTGGGTTTCTTTGGTTTTATCAACCATAACTGTGCCTGTTTTTACCCACATAAAATGAAAGATATTGTAATAATGAGCAGAAATTGCTTAAAAAGTTAGAGTGGAAAAAAAGAATACCTTACATTCATAAATAGCATGACTGGTATTTTTCTCCTCTGCTGTTCCAAAGTATATTTCACATCCCTCCAGTGATGCTGTGTCATGTTTTAGTTTGTGATGAATTTGACAAAGCTCCCTGACCCACAGTTTCCACTAGAAGGTGTCATCTCCTTAGTCATGTCTGTGTGACTATTGATGTATATGTAAGTCATTACTGAGACCTACTAAGATATTGTATTACTCGAGCTTCTGCTGCAGAAATCAGATAAACACAGTGGGAGAATGATTATTTTTCAGGAATAGCCTAATGTGATTGGAATTAGCTTAAATAATACAGCTATATGATTTTTCCAGAGGTTTCTTTTAATGATCACATTTCTATTTAGGTGTCAATTTTTAGAGCCCTGTCTTATTCTTTAGAGGTTGCAAAGGTAGTAGAGAGTCCCAAAGGAGGGTCACAGAGACTTGAGGGGAAGCTATATGAGGAGTGTCTGAGGTCACTTGGTCTGCTCAGTCTGGACCTCACTGTGGTCTGAACATCTTTGTGAGTGGCAGATGAGGGCTAGAGATTGATCTCATCTCTGGTGACCAGTGAGAGGACCCAAGGAAATGGCCTGAAGCTGAGTCAGGGGAGGTTTAGTCAGGATACCAGGATAAAGTTCTTACCCAGAGGGTGGCAGAGCACAGGAACAGCATCCCAGGGAAATGGCCACAGCACTGAGCCTGACAGAGTTCAAGAAGCATTTGAGCAATACTCTCAGGCATGTTAAAGCAGCACACATTTAATAAAAATGCATCCCTATTTAACATATAAAAAACCAAAACCTGTTCCCATAGATTTACGGACAAAAGCGTGACAGCTTTAATTTCTTGTTAAAGTGTAAGCACACAGCAAAAACAAAATAATGCAATTTGATAGGTCATGCAATGAAAATGAGTTAAGCACAGCTACTGGATGTTTTGTTGCCATAGGCTAAGAACACAATTACACTGGTTCATTGCATGCTCAGAAACTTGTTGAGCAGTGGGAATTTGAACATGTGTCTGAGCCTTCTGTGCAATTATTTTATATCTCACATTGCTGATTGATTCTGACTAAGCAGTTTTCCTTTCTGATATTTGCCATGTGCAGCAGTACGTGTTCATTCTTCTGTGTTCTCTATGCTACTTTCCTTATTCCTCAGACTTCTTTTCTTCTTTCAAGGTCTACCCTGTCCTTTCCGAAAATTCCTGTTTTTTAACAATGTATTCACCCCAGCAACAGACAAAAGAAGTCCACATCATACATAGCCAAATTGGAAAAGATCCCAGAATAAAGAAAATATTAAATAGAGCAGAAAAAGGAGTCACCATCTGGATGCTATTGGTGCAGGAGAATAGCCAAGTGCACTGTAGAAATTCCCACTCGGAAGATACAAGGAAGCAGTGTTTGTTTAGCTCGCACTGCTGCCAATCCAAAGGGCTATCATGACCTGTAAAGTAAACCCAGGAGGTGGGAGGATTGTCTCATAAAGGGAAACACAAATACTGTAAATTCAGTTTTCATTGTGACCAAATGTACATGAAGAATGAATTAAAAATTTGGACAATCTCTCTCAGTGCTACCATATGTGAAAGTGTGAGCCAGCCCAAGATCCAGCTCACTCAAGGTTATGAGGCACCTCTCGTGACAGACATCTTCAATCTCGAAAGAAGTTGTAGAGCCAACAGCTGGTACAAAAGCAAAAACCATACCAATTTGGACTGGAAGAGAGACCCACATATTTAAAAACAAATTAACCATCATTAACTACCATCTGACTAGCCATCATTCATCATATTTTAATAATGCTGATGCATTTGCACCTCTGTGGGGGTCGCATTGAGATCATATAGGTTCCATATTGAATTTCCTAGTGAAATATTTAATGATCTCTGAAAAATCACAGTAAATTGCACGTTTGAGATCTAACATTAGGTCTGTAAGAGGATGAAGAAATGAATGAAGTATGAGTCCATGAAGATGACAGATGCTGTACTCCAGTGAGGAAAGAGCCTGAACTTTAATTTAAAAAATTGTGGAAGAAAATCATCCAGAGAAAGGAAGAGAAATCAGAACAGTCTGTGAAGCTGACAGTTGCAGAAGGAAAACTTAATCTTTGTCTACAGTTTAGCTGGGAGATTATTTTACAGTAGACTTGACTCATTATCATATCTCTCTTCTGTTTTGAGTCAGTTTATTGCAGTCTCAGAAGTGGTGGAAGATAAAATTTTGGTCCTTTCAAAGTAGTGTCACTTTTAACCCAAACACTTATTTAACATTAATTTAAGGATGTGTGTTCCTGTCACAGTATTCTTGTTTTATAACCTAAGTTTTTTGTACATTGGCTGAGAAAAAGATTCAAAGGAATATTTTGAAGTTGAATATGTGTTACACTAATTGGGGATGCACATACATACTCTACCATCTTTTTTTCACAACTTCAGAACTGGCTTCTGGTATTAAGTAACACCTCAAAGTCTGGTGTGGATCTAATACCTAAGCATGATCTTCAAAAAGTCTCACCCTTTTTTGATGAAGATCAAATAAATATCTCCCTTTCTCAGTCACCAAAGAAGTGGTTTGTGTAAGTACAAGAATACTGCAGAACATAAAATACCGCAAAAAAAAAATCATATTTTTAAGATTTTAATGATCAAAACTAAATACAATCTGGTTAAAAACTCCTTAATATGGATTCTAGCACTGATGACTGCATTCTGTTTTTTCATTAATTGTCAGACTATAAAGGTCATCTGTTGCACATCCCTGCAGTGAAAAATAGCCACAGAGAAATGTTAGGTCCAAAATTGTTCACAAGCATTTGTGCACTGTCCCATTTTCCTCAGAGCATCCTGTAATCCACAAATTATCCCTACTGAGCAAGGACAAGTCTGAAACCACTTATGTGTTGTTCCAAAGGTGAGGCATTAAATAAAATCTGAATAATTTAAAATTCAGCTTCATTAAAGCATATGGATAATATATTTCATTCAGTCTTTGGTGCTGAAAGTCTGAGGAGCTTTGAGGAATTTTCTTAAAATTTGAGCATATATCATTTACATTCTTGTATGCATCACTGTATACACGAAGCTGCAATTAAACAAATCAGATAAAGCAAGCAGCATCAGGAATCACTCAGCATTATCTTGCTTGACAGAAACTGCATATAACAAGTGTATGGATAGACAAAAAAGCACAACAATTTAGATTGTATTAATTCTGCCTGTCAAATACAGAACAGTTTTAAACTTGTTTTATTTTTTTTTTTATTTCTGCTGTTTCAATACAAGGTAACAGTTAAGACGTGTGTACTACACTGTGCTTACTAGAGCTCTTATAATCCAGATACAAAATGAAGTTGGGACATTTTAATAGGTTATACAAATACATCCTTTCTTCAACTGTTGTTAGTGAACTGTATAAAATTGTAATTTAACCCTCTTTTCCTGAACTTTGTTACTCCATTTAACTTCATCTTTGCCACAGTTTCAAGTAAATCAAGTATAGCAATATCAATTTCATACCAACTATGTAAAAATTCAGCTTCTGAAATTTTTTTAACTTGAAAATTGATTTTTGTCGTTCTAGAAATAATTACTTCCTCACATTTAGATATGCTTAAATCTTAAAACTTGAGTAGTTCTAAGTCTTTCTGAAGTTGTATAGGGAAATTCACTGTGGCTGCTTTGGCATTCTGAATTAAATAAATGCCAATCACTATTTGAGGAAGTTTATTTTAACCATTTCCTTTCTGTCAGCTGGAAGTCAAGAAACCCAACAGTTCTCCCAACAGTTCTTTGAAAGATGAGATTCAGAAGCTGTTCCAGTTTAAATGGTTCTGGGTTCATGTTCTTTTATTATTTCAGTCAAGAATGGTAATAATTACATATCTATATTCAATCTGTAAAAATTGTGTTATTGGAAACGTGGTTGAAATTTCAATTGAAAATGTTATTCCTTTGTATAATGCAAACTGTAATGATTGAAAAAATATTTTCCTAAAATTTCATATATTTCTAAACATGTCTATAATTGTAATATACAGTATACTGCCCCAAGTCTATTTTTATCAGACTGGTTAAGAGGCTTAATGTGTTTGCCAAAGCTGGAGTTCTGACAATTGTTTCCCATTTTGATTCAAATAACTTCTTTAAAAATAAGGGACAAACATTAAAAAAACAAACAAAAAACCAAAATAAACCCAAAACAAACCAAAAAAAACTTCCAATACTTTGAAACCATGTCTGATTTTCTGAAAAACACTTTCTCCTGTTTAATGAAAAAGTAGAGATATTAAATCTATAACCAAATATAAATGCACATTCAAACATATGAAGACAAAAATCAGTATCTGTAATTGCAACTCAGTGATCACTTATCAGAGTGTTACAAGGGTTTATTTGCCTTTCTTAACTCCATCCATCAGGTGTTTTTTGGTGTTTTAAAAAGTTCCTGAGTGCAATAATAGAAGAAATCATCCCAGGCAAGGTTTCTGCTTGTTTATGGGCTTTGACATCTTGAAGCAGTACTTGTAAAGGTCAGGTAGTAAAACAGAAGAGAATTTTTAGAGTTAAACATGATGTAGATTCAGACTGGAAAACAGAACATGGGCTCCTGCTTCCAGGGCTGTACACAAAACTGCTACTGTCATTTAGCCTCCAGACACAGTAACCAGGTAAGGACAGATTTTCAGAACTTTCCCAACCGGGAAAGTCTCCCTGTGCTCAGCAACAAGGGAAGATGAGCATCCCACCTTTTGCCTTCATCCTCAAGGGAAGTAAATTTTTTTTACCTGGATTCAGAGTACTCAGAACCAGGCACGTGGCTCAGGAAGACAAACAAACCTGAATCATAAGACCAATACCAAGATTGTGACTTTCAGAGGAAGGTTTTTGCCTTTTCTGATAATGCTGCCACAATCTCTCACATAGAATATTTAATGCTAATCCTCCACCTTGAAAAAAGAAAAAGCAAGGATAAAGAGATCCAAAAAGACCAAAGTAGGCTACAGTTGGTACAATTCTGCCAGAGAAACTTGTCTAAGACATTGGGCCAAGAAGAAGTAACATATTAAACATTATTTTAGCTCCAAGAGAAAAATCAAACAAAAAATCATGAGTGCAGCAACAATTCCTGAATAGAACTAAAGAGGTGACATTATTTTTATAATCTTACAATTGAATTCCAAATGAAAATTTCAGTGCAATGTTCATCATGTTTGTGTTATTGCTTGGAATAATGGAAGAAGCTCACAGAATGCTGTAAACACTGACGGGCAGCAAGGTTCACAGCTTCTTACCAAGTGCTGTAACTGAACAGCCATCCAAACAAACTCCTGTTAAATTGGCTGAAGCCAGTTTAGCTTCACACAAAGAGCTTGAGCTTCTTTGTTTTTACCTTCCACAAAGAACACTGGCACAGCTTAAAGAATCCTCCAGTGTGCTGAAAAAATGGAGATAAGGACAGTGTAAAGATGTTATTCATTTTCAAAAAACATTTCTTGTATTATCAAAATGAGTTATTTGAAAAATTATATTCCGTTAATAATTTTGGTACAAGCAATAAATCCAGCGGCCATCCATCTTCTAGTTTATAATGTTAAGAATTCTGGGAATTCTAGTAAAATCTCCTGGGGATGTCAGAAAAGCAAATCTAGTTATCATGAGATTCCTTTCAGTAAGAAATATTACACTCTTATCCTTTATTTCTGCTTAACGTCACTAGATACACGGACAAAAACTTTTTTCTTGAATTATCAAAACATTTAAAATTAATATTTGCTTCAAAGCAGATGGATTACTCAGAAGTCGTATCTATGTCTCTATTGACACCTTTTCCACATCTCAGAGATGCCAGTATGCAGCCCACAGTCCAGCATAATATGACCCAGAAGTGCAGATTAACCAATATCTACTTGGAGAAAGTACTAAATTAATCATTGCAATCCTTTCTTTAGGGCTTTGAAGGCTCAGGAAAGAAAAATGGTTTGGTCATCTGTTTAGATGCTTCTTTTTTCCTGCTCATTTTAAAAGTCATGTTTTACTTTGAATAAAAGTATTGCATGGTCTGTGTTAGGAATAAAGATACATTCTTAGCATAAATCTTTCTGCCTTGACAATCTCTGCTTATAGAAATAAAGTACAGCATTTAACAATGCACATACCCACCTCTTTCTCTTGACACTTATAAACCTTTGATCTATTAGTTCATGCATTAATGCAACAAAAGATACTGGTTTCTAGATGCGTACAGCTTAACTTTCTCTTTTATTATTCATTAAATTTCATTTTCCTTCCACCCAGCCAGTCTCTTTTCTTGATTGTGATGGACTCCTGCAGTGCTGTGAAAATGTTAGCACAAAAAATATGTCATTGCTTGAGTAATATTTTGTAATTCATTGAAAACATTTTGTATGATTTATGATTTTCTACAGTCCAACTACAGCTTCATATGAAATGAAACCTACACTCTGGAGGCATAAGACAGAGAAACAATGGACCATTTCCTTTCAGAATTCTATATTTAAAATTATGGTGGAAGTTGTAGCTCATGGGTTGCATTTGTCTGTTTCTGAAAAAGAAGAAACAGAAGCAAATTTGAATCTACCTCTTCACTCTGATATGAAGTATGGAATCAGAAACATATGTAGGAAAAACATAAAGGGCAATTTGTGACAAAGTGTTCAATAAAAAGTCAAGTCAAAAGATCAGCTTTCATGATTCATGCCACTGTACGTGCAAAAGTCCCTTAAGCAGCCATCCTTAGTATAGTATATCCTGAAAATACCTTTTTTTTATTTTACAAGTAAAATAATCCCATATTTTTTCTTCCAAGTCTTTCTTCTTCAGCAGTTCTAGACAAGCCAGTAGCACATTTTTTCCAGTTACTGTAAGAAAATCACTTAAGAAATAAATAGTGGGGAAGTATTATTAACTTTTCACAGTGAGTGCAAGGTATATAACTTGTAATTGAACCTTTCCAGGTCACTTCTATCTGTCTGTACCTCTCTAGGCTGTCAGTAGTATGGACTACCAAAGTGTTGCAATGCCTTGAACCAATCAAGGGAGTATCTCGAGCTAAAATGGGAAAAATTTTGTCTTTGTCATTTGTAGTGTTTCTTTCTTCTGCCTGCCTCTAATGCAATTTTGTGACATAGTGGAAWTTTCTGGGGACARCTAAACAGACTGCTTTGGGTKTCTGATCTCCTGCAGTTGGYTCCCTCACTCCCCTATAATGCCAAACAGCAGCAGGCATTGAGTTATTTCTTTGTGTTCATGCTTGCCAGCAGTTTTTCTGAGGATATAGTGTATTTCAAGAAAACTTCTGGATATTCAGAAAATCTTTAAAAAAAATATTTATGAATGCTTTATGATGGAAGCCAAATAGAAATGCAAATCCTATCTTATAAAATGATGTAATAATCATAGTCACCAGAGATTTGGACAGACTAGGGCTTATGTTGAAGCAGAAACAGGCAACTGACCAAAACTGCCTCACAGGCCACTTAGCTAAGAGGTGACTTACTCAAACTATATTAATTGGTGGTGAAAGTCAGGGCTGTGAGGTACTGTAGGAACAGATGACAATTAGGGTGATGGAGGGACAGTGCAGACAGGTGGGAGTCCCATAAAGTACTACAGCAATGGCTTCTTGAATAAAAGTTGTACATTAGCAGTCTTCTCAAATCCCTGGGTAAACAGCATCTCAGTGCAATGATGCAGCTGCTGTCCTGAGTCCTGAGCTCAGGAACTCTCCACTATTGAGGGACAGCACTTAACCAGAGCCCAGAGGAGGATACACTACTGGAGGCAGACTTTTCCAGCTGGTTAACTCTTTGTATATCTGCAAAGGCTCCTTTGCCAGTGCCAGCCTGTAAATGACAGCATTTCCTGCTGAGAGCCTGTGTTTGGGTATGCACAAAGTATGAGTGTATCACATTTGCTGTGATAGTGATGTGCTGAATTTTTGTTTTTCATGGAACTACACGGGAAGTGGATAGCACAAAGTGTACTGAAATTACCCTTTGGTCCAACCAGACACTACTTCAGAGCATCAACACCTGCTGTAGGCTGAACAATCCTACTCAGTTGGGAAAATGTTCTTTTTCTGACAGGTTTTATCTGGTCCAGAAAGAAAGAAAGGTCATGTTTACCTTGTATTGTCTGCCATTTCAAGGTAAGCAGCAATCACAGGATTTTCTTAATTAGGACAACAATATTTCTTCTGCTACCATTACACCTTATATTCTTTTTGTTTTCAGAAATATTGGAAGGCTTTTCTTTGTGTAGTTGGATTTTGTTGTTGTTGTTGTTTTGATTTTCTTTCCCAGTTTGATCTAACTGGAAAATCCTTCTTTCAAGGTTGTCTCTAAGCAACACTCATCAGAGAAACCAGTTTTCACCCCTGAGTCAAACCACATAATGAAACACAGCTTTCTCTTGAGAGCACAGTGCAAAACAAATCACCTTTCATACACATATTTGTTCCATTCAGCGTCTGTCTTGGAGAGACAGACCTGATCTGATTGCCTGCTAAAAAAAAAAAAAGGTAGTTAACAAAAAATAAGATCCAAAGAAACAGGCAAAAAAGTAAGTGAAAAAAAACCAACCAAACAAAACCAAACACTTTAGATGCAGTCTGAGTGAGTTGTGTGGAAGAACAGTCACACCGCCCCAGCAGCCATCACTTTGCTGTCCTTATGCACCATCCTGAAACAGAGAAATCCAAACCATGGCCAGAGCAGCAGTGCACATCTCTTTGCAGATGTTCTTCACGAGGGTATCAGTACCTATGTAAGGGTGAAGTGTAAAGCTGTATTCATGCATCATTACAATTTCATTCATATGTAGTGCATCTAGCTCATATATAACATTTATTATACATCTCCAGTGTTCATTAGAATTGGTTAACTAAAATTTGTGTGAGTGATTGTGACAGGGTCAACTTTTTTCAGTTCAGCTATAATAGAATCTGTAAGTCTAGCAAACGGTGAAGATTTTTTTAATAAAAAAGCATTTTAAAGTGCTTTTGATGCTGTTAATGTCCCTTTCATTACTGCTCTTTCCTGTTTCCTGATATTGATTTACATCTTTAGTGACCCTCATTTGGTACAAGTCAGCTATTTTTTGCTACAGCTGTCATTTTACAGCAACTGTGTGTCACACATCACAGATGAATCACTTTTCCAAGTTACCTATACACTGCAACTTAATGCCATATCAGGCAGAGGAGGATACATAGGAAATAGACTTCAGGACTCAAAAAAGTCTTTGGATTCTTGTCACTGCACATAGCTGTCATGCTGATTTATCTGACACTTTATTTCAGATACAGTGATTTTTTTGCTTGCAAACCCTTTCTTCATAAGGTAGCTCAGCTTGGTGGCTCAGAAAACTCAGGCTGTTTGCACTAAAAAGGGCATAAGATGTTCTAACAAATCTTAAGAGTCACAGCAGGTAATGGTGAATTTCAAATCTTTTAGCATTTGGCTTTGATTGAGGCAAGAATCAAACAGTTCGGGTAGGTAACGGAACCAGTCTGACATTTTGAGTTGGTGATTTGAGGTTGGGAGGCTCCATTTTCAAGCTTTCTCAAAATATTTTTATCCCTTTGCTGTGTTCCTGGCAGAAAGTTGCACAAGAACAAGCTCTATTCATGCAAATGACAAGGCATCTGTGGTTTCTTTGCAACAAAATATTATTGAGGCAAAAATATTACATTATTTAAAACAAGACTAGACATTTATATACAAAGCAGAAAAAATCAGAGTGATCCTTCTAAAAATTAGTCCAAGTATTCTGTAACATATGAAAAAAAAATGTATAAAAAAGGTGAATTCTAATGAATGGCATAAATGATTGCTTTATAAAAAGGGATCAGTAAGAGTTGCCAAAGTAGTCATTAGGAAATTCCACTAGGTTATACTGTAAATACCCTACTGCAACACTTCTTTTTCTTTCTTTTGTCTGAAGTTGCTTAAGTAGTTGTTGGAAATTTTCCCACCAATGTCCATGTGTGAGAAACACTAATTAATGGAGAAGATGAGTAGGAAGAGCTGAGTAGAAAAGGACGAATCAACTTCCCAAGGCAGATCCATCATCAAAAATCCAAATGAACTTTGCTCAGGGAAGTTTCCTGAAGGCTTTACCTCAGGAAAAGTTTAAATACAAAACAATTTAGGAAAAAGAATACACACAAATGAACAGATATTGTTCAAATAACATTTCTCAATTAAAAAAATAATCAAAACAAAACCCCCTCAGAATTTATTCAGTTCTATCAAATTAATCCCTTGCTTTCTTTGGGCACTATGTAAGCATGGATTCTTTCTTCACTGTGTTAAATACTTTCAGCTTCTTTTCACCTCTGACATGATATGTTATATATCAATCCAAATAGTATATGACAACAGAAAAGAACTTCAGAGAAACATCACGAAACCATCACTATATGGCTCTTATCCTGTGATAATGAGGAGCTCAAAACTGGGTAAGTAAAAAAACTTCCAAAATTGTCAGGTGATGCAGAAAGGAATAACCTGTGAAATTTAGAGTAACCTTTGTCCTTCTCTATTGAGTCAGCAAAGAAACCAACTTTATTCTAGTGTAAGGTTAGAACTCTGCATTTTGGTGATAATTCGGACCTAGGCTATCATTTAGAGTGTTTGCTGGGTCGAGTGTTTAGTGTGAGATTGTTTCTTACCCCAGTGTTCCCCTGCAGCTGCAGGGAATGCAGGTCCTGCTGATGTGCAGACAAGCCCCTGTGTGCAGCAGATCTGGAAAAGCTGTAAAGAAAAATGTGGCCACAGAGCCTCTCTTTTCTGTCTTCTTCTTGAGGCATCACCAAAGTCTCCATACCTGTCCCTTTATGGTTTTACTTTACATCATTTACTGAGGAGAAAGCCTATGATTATGATAAATGCAAATATTATTTTTCTAGAAAAGCTGCTTGAACTGGAAACTGTTCATAGATACTGCAGAAATGAAGGCTGGAGAGTGTTGGGTGCAGAAAAGGCAGATTAAAATGTCATTGCACAGGATTCATTTCCTTGCTATTAATTTTTTTTCTATCTTCTCACTTTTTGATTGTCAACTCCACAATGAAATTTCTGGTTGATTTAAACAAGTAATTGATTAATTTAAATGCACAAAAATCCGGGATGAATATCCAAAAAAACTCCTGAGAGCAAACCAAGAAATCAGCAAAGTGTCCCAAGGGAAGCTGTAGAAAGTTTGTTACTGGGGACTCTTAAATTAAAAAGTACTCTGGGGAACAGTTTTAGGAGATGGGCTTAATAACTTTCTGGGACTTTCCTATCATTAAGCCTGGAAAGGCAGTCATTATCACCCAGAGTAGGAGCACGGTTCATTAAAGTTTATAACAAAAGCTGAAGTACTACCCATGTGACATGAATGCCAATGAAACAAAACACCAGACACTGAGGGAGCCCCAACTCTCCTTTAAAGAGTGGGAGAAGAAAGGTTCAAGATGAAGTTTTGCTCCTTTTGCTGGCCCATGTTGTTCCTGCACACCTCACATGCAGACCTGAGGGTTTAGGCAGTTACATTCCACTCACCTTTGTGGGCACACACGGCTGCCTGTCCATCTTTATATTTTCATGTTCCTAAAAATGGTAACATATTTTATATCAGTGATTTATAGCCAGCTCAGTAGGCTGTAAGACACTGCAAAATTATGCTAAATGAAATGGGGGGAAAAGAAAGAGCAGATGTGAAACCAGCTAGTGAAAGGTATCAAGTAAACATTCATGTTTTGAAACCTGTGTCACATTTTTCTACTTTGCTGTGCTATCCTCTCTTCAGATTTAGGTTTTCTCATCCAGGACAGCTGATGCTGAGGCAATTAACAACATCTGATATCAGCTGACAAAATGTGATAGGATCCACTTTCAAGACAGAAGTCCCTTGTTTTATCTACTTTAAAGAACTCCAAGGTATTTCTGGACTAAGATGGGTGAATAGGGATTTGGCTTAACATTAGAATAATACAACCATCACAGCTTTTGTAGACCTCATAAATCATTAAAGTATAGGTCCACAAAGACATGTAAGAGCCTCTCTTCTGTAATTTCAGACAGATTTAACTGTCTGACACCCTGAAGGATCAAATATTAATTTCTTTGTGCCTAATTCTATATGCAGAATGGGAATAGTAGTACTTCCCACCTCACAGGATATAAATATGTCAAGATTTAAGACATTTCAGCCCTGTGTCAATAAACCCATATAGTCCCTAAACTAGCTAAGTTCTGCAGTCAGTAACACACCAAAGTCTCTGGCCTCGTGACTCTAACTCTGCATTGCAAATTGTGATAACAGAATCATTTAACTCAAGGAGAATTTTACTTAGACACTGTCATGTTCTTACCATGTTACAGAAATATTAAGCAAGACTTAAAGAAGATTTAAAGCAGAAAATACCACATTTTGAATTACTAATAGAGAATTTTTTTAAAAATAAAATATCTTAAAGTAATGAATTAGTCAACCTGAATCCTGCGCTAATTATAGCTACCTGCCACTATGAATTCTTCGCTGTCCAGGTACCATGCATAAAGTACAAAATATCTATTTTGATTAGATTACAGTTTAATTTTCTGCCTTAAATATATCAGCCAGGGCTAATCTGACAGTTAGAAAGCTCTGTGCATAGTGATGTTATGTAGGGGATTTAATTAAGCCTAAGGAATGGTGTTTTAGTTTGCCACATAAGACTTACTAGAGTTAGAAATTCATAAATTGACTGGTGCCAGAAGCTGTGTGATATTTGTGCTGTTATCAGGAAAGAAGGGCATGGTACTTGTTTTGGAACAAATCTTCACCGAAATACAAAAATCTGTGCAATGCTGATTCAATACCTGTGGCTAGAAAGATCCAGCAACAAAAATCTTTCTGACTGGGGGGACTTAATGCAATGAAGAGACAAGAGAGCAAGAAGAGGCAGATCTGGTGTGTGAGTGTTTAGTTGTTCACATGCCAAATGGCACTCAGCAGGAGAAAGTCCAGACACAATTTAGGGTATAGCTTGCATTAGGGACTTCTTAGAACAAGAAGTATGGAAAAAATTGCTGTGCTGGTTTTGGCTGGAGAGAATTCATCCCTGGCCCCATGGATGAGATCTGAGCTACTTCACTTGCTCAAGGAGCCCAAGAACAGATCTTGGCCTGTTTTCCTTAAAGCCATGAATGCATCTTCTAGATGTGCCCTCTGCCTCCTGCCTCCCCTTCACTGAGCTTGGGGAAAAGGTGATGACAGTACGAGCATGCTGCTAAGTGAACCTGGCTCTTGTGAGCCTTGGCAAGAAAGAGGAGAAATCTGGCAGCAGTGGCAGCCCTGACTTCATTGCCCTTATCCTTTCTGGTAGAGCAGGTGCCCTTTCTGCCAGCTGCACACTGCAGACTTGCAGACATCCCTCCCTGCTATAAACCCTCAAACTGTGCCCACAAGACCTTCCTATTGCACCTCAGCCAGAGTCTATCCTTGTTTTCCCAACATCTCTCCAGTTTTGCAGCAGCTGTTTCCAGACCTCCCAAGAGCCCAATGCAAGTGCACTCATTCCCCATCACTCTTGGGGATTACTGCCACCTACTCCCCTACAGAGCTCTTCAGCAAGGAACGGGACACCTGCAAGATATTAGGCAATAATTTTTAATGTCTTTGGGTCCAGAGAGCTGGAAGAGCTGGTAGTTCTGATTTCTTGTGAACTGACAGGTTCTTGCAGAGGTTTGCTAGAAGCTTACAAAAATCCAACAGTTTAACAGTTGTGCCTCAGGCCAAGGTGAAATACAGCAAGTACTGTCAGCTATTAAACTTATCTTTGCACCTATCTGCTGTTACCAGATGTTTTTTTCAAGTGTGACTTAACAATAAAATGTTTGGAGGCTACTCATTAAACGCACAGTAACAGCCTTGACCTGACCATAAAAGCCACATTTTTGCTCCAGAGGTTGAATTCTACATCCAGTTATGAAAAAGGAGATAGTTTTGAATTTATTATCCAAGTATTCGCCTGCTTAGAAAACATCCTTCTGTGAACATCTATAAAGATCTGTTTGAAAACACTCTCTGAAATTGTAAAAATGAAATGCATTCAGAAGAACTTCAGACTTTCTGGACTGACATAGGGAAAAACTCTGCAGTCACAATGATTTCAGCTGCCACCATGGTAGACATCATAGCTGAAGTCTAGTATTTGGCATAGAGATGTATAAGATCAAAGTGTGTACGAAGGGAATTATAGATTCAGTAGGTAAACTATAACTTATTTTGCAGTACATGCTAAGAAAACACTGTTTCTAGTGTGTCATCTTTCAGAAAAAAAAAATCTTGACTGAAATATCCGAAAAGAGCTGAGGGGAAATGTTTGCAGAGCCTTTTTCTTGATGACCTAACTGAATTATCTTTGAATGATCCCATTTTTAAAAATGAAAATTAGCCCGTAGTTTCATTGGTTTACATTGCTCCTAATTTCCTTTCCTAAACATGGCATGTAAATCTGATGGCAGGAGATGTCACATTCACTATCCTTACACATAAGGGGAGATGCACAAAAAATTGCAAAGTGATTCATTGAGTGAAAGATGTCCAATAAAAATAATGTATTGTATTTTAATGTGATTCTTACCAAATGTGACTTCCCAGAATGATGTCACTCTTTAAGCCAGAAGATCTTGGCTGACCTGGTAATGCCATTTCTGGAAATTTAAAAGTAGAGTAAAAGATGCAAGACTACAAACAATTCAGCAGTGTTCGATGCTTTTGTGATAAAGTAGATAGATCATGCATAATTCCAGTCTATTTCCTGCCAAATGTTAAGTCATATCGATTTTAGGTAAGATACAACAATGGATTTTTAGCTCATTGCTTCAGAGAATTATTTCTGCACTTTGTACAAATTGTGTGTGTGTGTCTTTGTGGGAAATACAGTTCTGAAATATGTGGCAATGATCACACCATACATTAGTAATGAATTGTGCCCCATCCAAATGGTCCTGAGCAAAGTCTTCTACTCTGCAAACAAGAAAAAGTGTTTAGAAATGTAAATCTGTGGTATGTTTCATGTACTGTCTTTAGGATGAACAATTACAAGTACATAGAGCACATATTATAAATAAAAGTAAAGTTGGAACAGCAAGGTGTCAGTGTGACTGTCATTGCAAGTGAATACTGCTAGCAGTTTTTGTTAATGCTATGGAGAAAGCTACACAGTGAGTAATATTTCATAATCTGGCTATGGAGACATTTTATTCCTGGTTTCCATTAGTTTACTGAAACTGGAAAGATGGTATCCCGCTTCTTCATTTACTTGTTTTTCATATTATCTCTTCTAAATAAATAAATATTTGTATAATATGTTTTGACTTTATGAGTTGGATTTGTTCCACCATAACTTAGAAAGAATAATGCAAATGCTAAGGTTTTGGAGAGGTATCTGAGAGGTATTCTGCTGTAGCTTGAGGCCTTATTTTTATTAGAAAATGTTTTTTGTTCCTATTTGAATACTTTATTTTCTTCCTATTTGCTTTGGAAGTTTCATATTATTCTGCTATACAGAAAGAACAATTTTAAAAAAACTGTTATTGTTATTTTTATTCAAAATAACTTTATGAGAAATTCTCAGCATGAGAACAATCATATCTATATTGCAATAAGATTGTTACATGTCTGGAATCCTGAGCTTCTTGACTTGTAAAAGGCCTCTTCTAACAAGATTCTTTCTTGTGGAAATACCATCTGATACATATCAAGCAAAGGACACTGAAAAAAACATTCATATATCAATACTGGCCATCAGATCCAGTGGTAAGAATAGGCCAAAAAAAAGAAAAGGTATTTGCCTAAAAAGAGACCTCTGAGAACTGTGAAACACCCCTACATCTGCTATGGAGCAGGAGGGACAGGTCAGGGTAATCAAATAACCTGTACCATCAAGGGAAGATGCATTCAGCCTCTACATGATGACAAGGCTGAGCTGTTTCTGTCTCGAAATTATTTCATCTTGTTACTGCAATCAAAGATTTCTCTATTAAAAGCTTGACTGAAGAGCAGAGTGGCACATGACAAGGTGCTGGTGAAGACACAGCTTCAGTCTGCAGAGCTATACCGAGTGGGGTGAGAAGCAGAGACAGGACAGGGCAATGCAGGGAAATGCACAGGAACAGGAACACCCCAAGTCAGCCAGGAAGGGGTTACTGTCTACCTGCCTGGTGTATGACTCATGTCTGGAGCTAAAGCTGGCCTCTTTCTCTGGCATATGAAATACAAGAGAAAAAATGTCTGGAAAACTGTTGCATCATTTTGTTAGAGCAATAAATTGTTTTCTGAGAATAGGGTCTGAACCAGTGCCAGGTATGGTGCTGATACCTTCCTGAGTGAGTGTCCTGCACCCAGCAGAGCCAGAAGTAAGCAAGAAAGATTGCAGGTTCAGGAGGGGCAGACAGGAGATGGACTGCAGGAGGGAAGTGAGAATGAGTTTTTTCCATGCAGAGGACAGATTTATTCATGACAATGGCGGAAACATCTTGATGATGTTTGAACTCCAATCATAAACAAATGGGGACGTTTGATCATATTTGTTCCTATGAATATTTCATATGCTTCAATGACCCAAAAAGTTCTGTTTGCATAGTAAAGCTTAGCCCCTTCAGCATATATATGCTTCTGAAACCTTTGAAGATTGCAGCAGAAGTGACCATATCTGTTTTCAATAAGGGTCAAGGGAGCAGATGTGTGCATCAAAATGCCTTCAGAGGCATCAGCCTTAATCTCATGGAATCTTGCTTGCTGCTGAGACTTCCCTTTCTTATAATGGCCAGAAAGGCCCAAGAATTCACCATTAGAATGTCCCCACCTTGATTTAATTATTGGAGGAGACATTCAGTTTTTTCCACAATCTTCTTCTGCACAAGTGGCATGATCTCTCCTGCCTTTCTCTGCTCTGTCTTTGTCTCAACCATCTAAGTAACATGGGTTGCTCAGCACTTCAGAAATCCTGCCAAGGTGCCTGGCACCTGTAGTCACTGTGTTAGTGAGTTAGGGAGAGCTTGTAGGATATGAGGAGAGTAACCACTATGGATTTTGCTGGGCTAATCTGCATCATCAGCATCCCAAGAGCAGATGCTATCCCTGCAGAAATCTTGTGACACTTGTACCATAATGACGTTTTGATCAAGCACTCACTGTAGCCACCTCCTCAAGGAAGTTCACCAGGCTAACAAACACATGGTAAATCCATGTGGTTCTTATACCATCAGCTGGATTAATCCCATTGATAGTACTATTTGTGTTACTAATGTTTCCAAGTGTTTTGGGAGCATTAAAGTTTTCAGAAAGTGCTAAAAATTACTTCACAGCCAAAATTGCCCAAAATCTGGAATCACGTTTGAAATTGTTTTACACAAAAAAACAGGATGGAAGAAACTGCTTCCAAAAGTTGGGGAATCACAGAGACTAGAAGTGAAAGTAAATTAAGTTATGGGGTATCACAGAGGCTAGAACCTAAAGTAAATTAAGTTGTTGCTTTTGTAAGGCTCACAAAAAGAGGATCGTAGCAGACCTCCCAAGAGATTGGTGGGTAGTAGTGGAGGTAGCCTCTCCTGTGTGGATCCAATTAGCTGAAGGGGGAGCCTTTTGATTGGAATGGCCCAACACAGACAGATCAACATTGTATCACAGAGGGGCAACTACACATGGATTTAATCTGTCACCAAAACCTAACCTGCATCTGCACCAGTTGCTAATGTAATTCACCACATCAATTCGGAGTTCAGTGAAGCAAGTTTCTCGCAAAAACTAAATCTTCACCTCTGTTCCTTTTATTTTTTATTTTGCTCTTGCCCCTTCAATGATTTTAATCGGCCTCAGGTTTCAACACCTCAGTCAAGGAGTCCTGTGATACCCTAGCTTTAATAAAATTTTGCTTTTCAAATATAACTACAGAGGTATTAGGTTTAGCTCACTAGGGTTGTCTGATCTATGTGATTGTAGCATCCAGTAAACCAAAAGCAATGCTAAACGAGGGACATTATTGGCTTTTTATTGATCCAGACAGTTCTGCCTTAAAATAAGGAGAAAAACACTCTTTCCTTCAAACTTGTACAGATACATACTCTATAATCTTAACAGCTCCAAAAATGGGACAGGAAGTAGGGAAAATGTTATTTATTTATTTATTTATTTATTTATTTTATGTGAGGAGATTGACTGGTTTGGCTGGAGGGAAGAACATGATGAAGATTTCCACAGAAAAGAAGCAAATCCAAAAGCCTGTTATTAAAAAATAAGAAAATAAAAAAAAAAGTTTGAAAGCCTTCAGTTAATTTTTATTGAATGAGTTATATTTATACTTTGCTGTATGCAGGAACTCAAGTTTCAGACTGCCAAGAGCACAGGATGGGATCATGTGGTTATTGGCTGGTCTACCCTTCAGTACAACAAAGTCGTTATTGATGCTTTTACTTTTGCCATGGTTCCGTGTGTCCGCATCAACCAACACTGGTTTGTGTAAATGGCTCCGTCTGCACACACGCCACTCACAAAACTGCAGACACTGCTCCTCCCTTTCTACACTGTGCTTGGTGTTACTCAGGATATTGCATTTTTAATAGCTTTTTAAGGAATAAAATCCTATTGTGCTCTGTTCCTCTTAAATATTATGTTTGTAAAGAAATCTGAAGATTCAAAACAAAAGTTGAAATAATTTCAAAAGGCACCTAATGCAGAAGAACATATTATTACCAATTTTCTTCCTGAGTTTGACAACTTCTTAGATATTTTATATATTATTTGGGAGATGGAAGTTCATCTCTCTGCTTTGCTGCAAAAATATTTGTATTATCTTAGGTTAGTCAATTAGATATGGTGAAAAATGAATATACAACTGTAAGTATAAACCGCAAGAATATAAAGGAATTAAAATGAAGTGAGAATAATCATGTAAAACATAATAGTAATATATCTTAAATTGTCACAAACATAATATTGTAGCAGTTACCAATAAACACTCTGTCATAGTGAAGACTATGTAATAAGACAAAGCACTGAGAAGCTATTTGAGTACTAATCTCTAAAAAATGCTTAATAATCAATTAAATTGCATCTTTCAGGGTTAACTGCATCAAACCCAAATGAGTTCTTAAGAAAGCTGCAAAGTAGGTGATAGCTTGATAATCTGTAGTTTGATAGTCTTTGCTACCTGTTGAAACAGCAATTGAAGGGCAGGCATTGTGAGCCCACTGAGCAAACTAGTTGATATAACAAAGCCATATTTCTGTTTAATGCTGCTTTTCAAATGATAGAGAAGCTCTGCTGTAACAGACCTAAGATACTGCAAAGCCCGCTCATTGAAATAATAATTTCTGGACTAAGCACTGCCAGAGAGGCTGAATGAATGTGAAATATTGGCATCTCCTTCATCTGGACTGCAAGGATAGGATTCATTTCTCCAGATGTAGACAACTTGAGTTGTTCTGCTAAGCTGCATTACCATCTCCTCTGTAGTAATTTTCTTTGGCTTCTAGATTCTTTTCTTTCTGCTGTCTTTGAGGGGTAATACCAAGCTGAGACAGCCTACATTTTAGATACTTAGAGTGGAAATAATGAAATCTCATGTTCTCCTTGCTTACAGAGAAGAAAAGGACAACTGGAACCTACCACAAACTGCCCTTCACTGAGCTGAAAAAAATCACAGTTTGTGTACTTGCGCTAACAAGGTCTCATGTAAATGACTCTCAGATGCTTTAATTGATGCTCTTGGGATAGTCTAAGAGCCAGAAGTGTTACTAGAGAATAACAGCAAAAAACATCTCTAGAAATGCTACTTGCTGCCTCTTGTGTGTCTCATTTCAACATTGCGTGATAAGTCTGTGCTGCAACTCTTGCAGGGTCTGTTTTATCTGAAGCTCTCATAATACTTTGTGACAATGGATTCACTCCATGGGAACTGAGAATATGTCTTTCTATTTTATCTGAAGCATCATGGACTCGGAACCACTGCTGTCTTAGAGAAGACCCTCCAGGGCAGCTGGAGGGGGTCATGCAGTCTCTCCTTCGTGTCTTTGTCCAACAGCATATGTCTGCAGGCTCTAGAAGGACTGCCAAGGCAAGCAAACTAACTCCATACAATCTGACAACCTTCAAGAGAGGTGCAAAGACTTCCTTCAACATGCCAGGAGGCTTCCTTCCAGGCTTTATCCAGATCTTGGCCAAGTGCAGACATGTCAGATGATCTATAAAGCAAAATTCATTACCCTTTTTTTTTTTTTTTTTTTTAAACCAAAAGACATTCAACAGTATAATATTTTTTTAAATCTTTTGTTAGACTTAAGGGTCTTTATTTTGTCTGAAATAAACTTTTTCAGATGGCAATTCTGTGGAATAGATAAAGGACTGAAGAGATAGGCAAGTAGGAACAGGCAGAAAGAAGAGTCTTTTCAAGAAGTGTGGGTTGAACTGATGGGCAAAACAGGAGTAAGTTTTTACTACCTAGACACACAGCAAAACTCAGAAATACTTTTACATTTATTTTCATCTAGTAGGGAAATCAGCAGTGGTTCTGGCAACAAAATATCTCAGAAGGATCCCTCAGTAATAAATGGATTGCATCTTAATCCTGTTCTCACTGGAGTCAGTGTCAGACTGCAACAGGACTGCAGGGAGGTGATAGGATGGGTTTGTGATGCAGATGGCTATGCCATTAACATGTTCAAAACACCATCTCCTTCTAAAAGGAAGCCCTACTAAAGGAAATGTGTCTGTCTTCTGTTCATTTCAAATAATAAAAGGTTTTCCTCCACCTGTCTCCAGTGACTTATTTCATCTGTGTGAATTTTCAATCCTTTATAGGTATGTGAAGAAAGTAATTTTGGTTTCTCTTAAATTTAGTAAACGTTATTCTTTAAGGTTTTGAAATACCTTTGAAAATCTGTACCAAAGTAGAAACATGAGAAGAGTACTGATTGAATAGTGCTGATTCTTGAAACAAGCAAAATAAAGAAATCCTGATTTCAAAGAGAAACCTGTTCAGCAACATTTTCTTGATAAGGAACTAAGTTTTTCATGTTTCCCTTGGATTTCAGTTGAGTTCCTTTTGGCTGCACTTAGTAAGTTTTGGACCTGCGTTTGTTTTTATGTAATGTGTTGAATGCCTCCTGGTTACTTCTGTAGGCATTAAAGGAATGCAAATCACAAAGAATAATGATAATTATTTGCTGTTCCTTGGAAAGGTTCAGGAAGATAATTTTGTTGAAAAGAGCTGCAAATAAGTCTCTAAGAATAACAGCCAGCATCCAGAATATGCCTGGGGACTATGTCATAGGAGTAACATTTTCCACAAACTCATCAGAGAGGTTCTAATAGCTGTTTTCTGTTTAGCAGAACACTACTCCTCTGTCTTTCAAAATTATTTCAGCTTTTCCTAAGCCTGAAATTTCACTCATTTTTTTTAAATGTGAGACTGAAACTGTACTTTATTTCTTACATTATAAGACACTGTCATTTAGAATCAGAACTGGATCAGTATCTTTTCTAAAATAAATCCCCCTTATACAGTTCTATGTATGTATACAATAGTTAAATTATTTCTTGACCCCAGGAGTGAAAAGTTTTCCAGACTCAATGTAGCAGAAAAATCAGAATCAGTTCCTGAAAAACAAAAGTACTGTCTACAGCTACTAAAATCACTTTATTCTGAATATTAAGTCTGTACCTCAAGAACATACAGGCAGACCTTGATCTAAATTTGATTTTCAGCCATGGTTGGCTTCAGTATAGTTGTAGGGACACATGCTGTGTTTCAGTGCAAGGTATTTCTTTCTCCTTCATCTGAACTGTAGAAACATTTGTCACCTACAAAGTGACCATTTACAGTTTTGAAAGTTGATTCTGTTCTTAAATTGCTATAATACCTCCAATGCTATGTAAGAGTTCTGAAAAAGGAAATTATCTAGTTGGTCACTTTTCATTTGGAAATGTTGTCTCAACATTTAGCAGAGGATGTTTTGGAGGGAAAAGTCTTATTATTCTGGAAATTAAACAATTTTAAACTTCTATAGCAGTGTTGGTCTCCAAAAATATTTCTGTCAACACATGAAAACCAAGGCAATTTGTTCTGTACATAAATTCATGGAAGAGCTTCAGAGCAAATTACAAAGGAAGTAAACATCCTTCTCCCTTATACACTATCCTTCAGCAGTCTTTTGAATTCACAAAGAACTCTAAGAACTCTTTCAAGTTTTCTGCAAAATAATCTTCTCTAAAGTGCCTGAAAATATCTTCTTTCTCTCATTTCATAACTCTATGGATAAATTTAGTGGATGGAATAGTAGCTTTGCTTAATTGGATTTTAGATATTTGTTTTAATTCCCAACAGGAATTCTCTTCTTTTACACATGCTAATCTTTTAGTACTTCTCCCTCCAATTATTGGTAGTAAATGCAAGCTGTTCCTCCATAGCAGTATTAAAGAAACATGCTTTGTATCAGTTCTGGCTGCTGCTTCCTCTATCAATTGAAGAGAAATTTCATTGGAATGTCTTAATTACAGTCTACAGATAGCCTGGACAGAAACTTGTGACACAAAAATGTGAAAGCCTGATCTGATTTCTACCAAAAATGTGAAAGCCAGATCTGATTTCTACCAAAATCTTTGGGCTACTGTGTTAAAGGCTGTTATAGTCTCCTACCTTTTAGGCTTCATTCTTACTAAAATTAGTTAAGCCCACATTTGCTAAGCATGCTGTGCAGTATATTGAAATGAATACCAGATTCATATTGACATCACAGGATTAAGTCTCACTAATGTGCAACCAGTTATTTTCAATGCAAGCATAGCATCTAGCAGTCTTACCAGAAAAGATATTACATTGCACAACATATTTATTTTTTGGTGTCTGAAGACATTAAACATGCAACTTCTTTACAAAGTATCTGGAACTGCAAGTTCTATGCTCAATGGTACAGTATTTTTTAAATTCCATGATAAAATTTTATAGAAAATAAATAAACACAGAAGTTGTGTTTGCAATTGAAATATTGAGAAGAATTGAGTCAGACCAGACTATCACTAGAAAATGAACACATTGCTAAGACAAAGTTATTATGTTCATTTTTTGCCAAATTCTTCTGGGGAAATTCCTAGCTTTGAACCATTTTAACCTGTCAAGATGAATTCCAGAGATGTAAACAAGAATAATTTGAAGTGAATTTTTTTTTTTTGCACTACAGAGTTACTCTCCTTATCAATGTGGGTCTGAAGACAAGTCATAGCAGAAATATTTGCTCTAATGTATAAATACTTCATAACTTTATCATTAAAATTAATAGATCCATAGCAATTTAAAACTAGTTTTGCAAAGTACCATAGACTCCTTTGGCTTATTCATATGAAGCTCTGTTTCCAATGACTCTCAAACAATATTTATCAATGTCCCATCCTGCTGAAAGACTGGAAAAACTCTATAATCTCAATAAGTCATCTGGTCCTGAGTGTGTTGATTCAGGTTGCAATCATATTTGCTTCTTAAGACATAGTTACAGTATTAAATGTGCTAATTACTGAGGAACTCAAATGTATAGACCAAGTGATGATAACAAACCTCACTATGGTGCAGTCACGGAGACCGAGACACGCTGCTTCTGAGGCATGACCTGGGTGAAGTCCTTGAATTGCTTCCATTGCAAAGCAAGTTTGGGCTGCAGTGAAGTAACTAGAAGTAACAACAACAACAACAACTACTACTACTACTACTATTATTATTATAATAATCATAATCATCAATAATTTTTATTATCATAATAATAATATTATAGAGCACAGAAGGAACAGAAGAAAGGGAAAATCCATTTCACAACTGTATGCAGCTAAAACTCTAAAGACACATATGTGATTTATAACATTTAGAATACACTCATAAAATAAAACTATATATTATTATTTGCTTATTTTATTTTATTTTATTTTATTTTATTTTATTTTATTTTATTATTTTTATTTATTTTATTTTTAAATTTATTTTTAATATTTATTTATCATCATTTATTATTTTTATTTTATTATTTTTATTTCTCATCTGGGCCAATAAAAGTTCCATGAAGATTTTGCAATCTAAAGGTCTGTAAATCCTGCAGATTTGGTCAAATTTGGCTTAACCTGTCCCAGATTGGGACTAATCCTTCCATTTTAGAATTGTACACATAGATATTGTTGCCTTAGACTGACATCCCATGATCTCTTCTTCATTAAAGGAGAGAAGTGGGGATCTCCAGGAAGGATTAAAATGTTATCCTAAAATAGGATTAAATTAGCCAGATATTTTGCCCTCTGCATATGCCTCTTTCTTTCTACCATTCTAAATCAAATTCTTGCCTCTACAGATTCAGCTTGGAAGCGTGCTCTGGCACTTCTAGGGAGTCTTTTATCTGATCTGTGTTAGATGTCTTCTTCAGAGTGAGATGAACCATGCCCTACAGATAGCTGCTTCTCTCCATTGACTATAAACAAGATCTAAATGACTCTTCCTGTAGGCAGTTCCTCTTGGCCAGATGATTGCCATAGCACACATAGCTTGAGGCAGAGTTAGATCATTCCAGAATAATGAACATCCTCAGTGGTTTACACATCCCCTCTGGGGCTATAAATAACCTCACATTTATTGAAGCTCTTCTCATATACGTTAGCAGCCAAACTGGCGCTAAGATCAAGGGAGAGCAGAGATATCCTAAATCAAATCTCATATTTCTACTTCTGGCCAGTCCTGAGAGCAGGTCACATTCATTGAATCCATGCTTTATGAGATATACATCTGAACTCAGGACAAACTTCATCCAAACCCACATTTTGTCACAGGATAAATTCAGTATGGTGTGCCAGACCCAAGTCTGATGGCATTCCAGTCTGTAGAACCCAAGAATAATTTTGTGCAAGTTTGGCCAAGATTTAGATAAACCTAGACAGTAGAGACATAAAATATAAGTTTGTGGCATTCTGTGAGGTGAGGGGATATTTTAGGGGAAATTAGGCTTTCTTTTCACAGAATTGCTTTTGAAAGCTATCAAAGAGCAGTCTAGCCATTACATACTTTTTTTCATAATTTGCTAACACTAAGCTGTTAAGGAAGCTTGAGACAATGTAATGATTTACTAGTTTCTGGTTTTTTTTATTTCCCATCCCTCATTAACTTCATCTGTAGTTCTTCAAGCAGCATAAAAGAGGGTAGTATGATGTTCATATTAGGCAGATAGAAAACAGAAGGCATCAGAATGTTTCCTAAGGATAGCAAACAGGCCCTGGAAAAATCAGAATTGCAAAACCTGTTTTTCTAAGCTCTAGACCAGGCTTCTTTACATGAAACAGCCCCCCTCACACTGGAACTAATATAAAGTGTGTGTACATGCATTCAAGCATGTCTAAATCTTCAGGATGTTGACATGACAGCATTTAAATTTCCAGACTAAATTATATTCCATTTCCATTGCATGGTGTCATAAAACATGGTAAAGAATATGTTTTCAGGCAATGAATTGCTTTCAGTGACGTAGTAACTGAATTTATTCCTGAAAAATGGTATAGGTTATGAGGCTGAGCAGATCCCAATGCTGCTAATTGGCCTGAGATGCTGCTGAATTCTTCTAATGACTGCTCAATACATTGCATGGCAAAATTTAATGTTGTAGGCTACATTTAGGCTACATTTAGGCTACATTTTCATTGGCTAAATATTTTTTTCTTCATATTACAGGTGTAGGCATAGATACAAAATAATATAGTGTTGTGACTTGACTCTTCATTTAAGTTGGCAGTATTCAAAAGCAGAGAGTGAAGGAAACCCCAGCTAAAATTAAGTGTTTAAAAATGAGTAGTTAATGAAAAATAAATAAGGGGGCAACTGAGAGTATACTGTTTTAGACAGAAAAAGATTAGTCTCTGAAGAATGAAATGCTTGAAGTAAAATACAGGATACGAATCCTACAGTACAGTGGCAATAAACTCAGAAAATCACCCAGTAAAGGAACAGAACTTAAATAAACTACCTGTATTTTAGGGGGTTCCAAAGCATCAGACTTAACAACTCAAGAGCTTTGTATTTCACTTTAAGAGACCGCTGAACTCATTAAAGGGGCTTGAAAAAACATCTTTAAAGAGCATATAAAAATGAGAACTTGCATATGCCAAGCATTACTCCATGGAGACTTGGAAAGGCCAAGAGAGGTTCTGCAGAGAGGGCCCCTTGCACTGTGGGTAGTTGGTGCTGTCCCCAGTTCCTGCACTGCCAGTGACAGCTGCGCCCATCCTGGTGGAAGAGTGATGGAAACTGAGCTGGGCTGGGGGTTCAAACCTCATTTCTTCTCTGGCTTTCTCTTGTGTGAAGTACATTAAAGCAGCCATGAGATGTTTCCTGCTTTTCACCTGTCTGTATGTCCTGAAGCAGCTCAAGGGAGATGAACAAAGCATCTCCTGCTCACACATCCCATTCATGTTACAAGGCAGTCATTTAACAGTCATTCTGTCTAAGGTAATGCAACTACACTGTCTTTAGGCTAGGCTGACTTGCACTCCAGGTTTGATTTGAGATTTTGGAGCCAAAATCTTTAACTGTGCAGTCTGTACAGCTAAAGCTTGATTGGGGACACTTAGCTTTTCCAGAGCACAGTTAGCACACAAACCAAGACATGGGCAGAGAAGGAACAAGGAGTTTGCACTTGCATGTGAGCTGTAAACTATGATCTAAGCTAAAATCATAATGCAGATTTATTCTTCCTCTACTTTAACACTTCTAGATTTATAAATAATAAAAATTTCAAGATCATATATTTGTTATACTGAAGCTTTAGATACAGTTTTCATGAGGGTTAAAATGTGACTATTTTATGGAATTTAAAACATATAAACCCCGTATCTTATATCATGTTATTATAGAAAAAAAAAATCTTTCAAAGCCAGAGAGCTTTAGACAGAGAAACCCATCCACAAAAGCAACAGCATTTCTCCACTCAATTTACTCAGCCATTTCTGCTCTCAAGTCTAATGTCTCCAGTTGCTTCACTTACTCAGCTGTGCTGCGCACAAGCACCCATGGGAAGGGTACATCATGGCATCAGTGTTTTTCCTGCCAGGTTCTCCACTTGCTCCTTACTATTTTCTATCCTTTTTGATTTATGTTGATCTTCTACATTACTAGGCTAAAGACTGTGTCATTTGCAGTATTGCTGATCTCAGACACCCAAAGGAAATGTGTAAGCTCCTGAATAATAATGAGATCGGTTTTAGAAATATGTATTTGCATCATCATGTTTGCATATTTGTTTGCCCTCTTCAATTTTACATGAGACTTTACAGTTTAACGTTTTAACCATGAGGGCTAAGGTAAGATGGCTTTTATATGAAGGTTGAGATTCTTATGTAAAAATATTTGCTATTAGCAAATATATTTTCTTATTTCCCTCTGCCATCTAAGTGATAATCGTAAATTATGGAAATTTAAATTTGGATTTTTCCTTCAACTTTGTCAAACTAATGCCATGTATTTCAAATACTTATGAAATAATACTGTCATTAATTTTAGTGGCAATATGTTATGCATAGCATCAAAAATCTGCACGTTATAATTTTTTTAGGTACAAATGAATAAATATTAGAGGTCAAATGCAAATGGACAGATTTCAATTCTTGGTCAGAAAAATTTACAGGAAAAACAACATAACAGGTTTAATGTGATTTAAAATATTCCAAATATTGTAAAATGCATTTAAGACATGATATTTAAGACCTTGTTAGTTTTTCTGCATTATGCATTGAAGGTTAGTGAGGAAAATCAATGTGGTGCAAAGCTATAGAGTAAATTCTTCTTCCAAAGATCAAGTTGTACCATCAGTGAAAGTCCTTAAATTCACCTCTCCTATCAAGTTATGCAAAGAAAACATCTGCTTGAACACTCTAGATGCAGCTCTGGCATGAGAACCTACACATTATCCTACATGATGAACAGTGCAGTGACTCACAGCAGCAGAAAGAAGATCATTATGTAATTTCAAAGAAGAATGGGCAACTGATGTTTTAAATGATGATATGACAAAATGATTAGACTGAGTGGATGTAAGTTACTTCCAGTATCTGGCAGTGGAATGCAATTTCGATTCAACAGCAGCAGTGCTCTCGTGCTCTTGTGAGTATTTGAAAAAGATAAAGATCAAAGGAGGGTGGGTTAGGCTATGGGAATCTTATAGATAAAATTCCAAATCTGGATGAGCAGCTTACAGTTGCTCTTAGCTTTTTGGCTCTTTTCATTCCATTCTAAATACATCTGCAAAGATTTTCCATCTTGCTCTTTCCTTGTTTTCTTACATATTAAGCTCAAGCTTCTCTTCCTCTCCTTAAACACTTTGCAGGTCCACCCTGTTTGCACCACTGCCCTCCTCACCTCTTCCTCTCTCTGCAGCCTGCCAGCTCTCCTCTCCTGACTGCCCTCTTTGTCTTCCAAACCTACTGAACATTTTGCACCTTTTATTACTCTGCCACCCTGTAGCTCTGGAACAACCTGCTGATTATTCCAGGACAAGCAGCTCCTCTGCTGCTCTTAAAACCTTCTTTGAAAATCCCTCACACTTATGTTTTGGTATGTTAGGAAACAGACCTTCTTCCCTAGATTTGATGTATGGAGGGAAAACTTCCTTGGGTAATTCCTGGCAGCCCACAACCACACAGGGCAGGTTCAGAAAAAAGTCAGAGTTCATGAATGAAGGTGTACAGGGTCTCAGTATTCAGCAAACTGCCACAGCCCAGGAGTGAAGGCAATTTGAACAAATGGAGTTAAAACAAGATGAATGGGTGTAGGGACATGGTCACACTTTTTTTTTCCCCCTTGATTTTATTTAATTTAAACCATAACTCGCTTGGAAGCCAGCATAAAGCACTCCAATCAACATGTGACATAAACCAGCTTATATCAATTAATAAATTTCTCTCTTATAGCATTTTCCATCAGCACAAGTGAGAACATTATACAGGACTACTATTTTATACAGGACTACTATTCCTACTTTGAAGAAGGGGAGATTGAAGCACAGAGATACGAGATCTGCTTCCACAGCCACATCAGTCTGTAGCAGAGAAACAGAAATAAATCCAGGTACTCTGAATTCCAGCTTTGAGGCCTGTCCACTACAGTACATGGCCAACTGCCTGATGCATCCTTCTTCCTAGCAAAGCTTTATAACTGCAGTAGGTAACAAGAGAGCAAAATTCAGTGATCAGACCATGAGGTCAGTTGTCCTATCAGGTTAGAAGATGTTTAGAACCTGGGACATAAGGCTTAGAATAGTTTTCTAAAGTAAATCACAATTTTTTTTTTCTTTGTCCCAACCCCCCTCACTAATTGAATTCATATTTTTATGACATTTGGGTAACTAAATCCCTTAAATGGGTTCTTTCCTCTAAGAATGAGATGGAAGTCAGAAACATTTCCTCATAAAATGCTATAAACAAATATCCATCTCTTCAAGGATGAAGAGTCATTATCCCCATTAAGAGAAAAATATATTTGGAACATGAGAAAATCAGGTAGTGTTCTCACTTGCATTTATTTATGAATTCATATAACATGGGCAGAAATCTGAAATGAAAGCACCCATTTTAGACAGCTATAAATAAATGGGAATTGCTGCCCTGCTGACAGAAAGGGCACATGGGGCTCTTTATTTTTTGTTTTCCATTGAAGAAAACTCCTGCCTTTCACATATGCTTTACAATGAAACTGTGTTCAGGCTAGATAGTGCTATAAGGTCAATATACATATATATATATAAATATTTGGAAAATAAAACTTGTGGAAGACATATGAACAATTTCCTTTCTTTAATACAGTGAGGTTTTTCGGATCTCCTAAGAGAATGTATTGGTGGTTTGATTCTGAGAATGAATAAAAACATGACCTTTTGAGAACCAGAGGTTAATCTAACACAACAGCATCCAGAGGAGAAGTTATAACTACTCAGAAGAACCCCGCAGAATAACTTGAGGCAATAACTGGCAAACAGTGAAGAGAGTGGACCAAGTAGGATAAAAACATTTTATTTTTGATAAAAAATATATTTCAGGCTGGTATGTAACCTTGAATTAAGTAGAGGTTACGTACACTGTCAGGAAGTTGCATATAGGTTCTGTGCTTAAGTCCCTCAGGTTCTCAGGCAGTCAGGAGCAAAGAATTAACCATTCTATGACTTTCAGGGTTTTTATTAGATGTTAATATGGACATAAATAGTTCAGTCTATCAAGTGGGTTTTATTTTTATATTAGAGACATGGTTATTGACTTTTTGCTGTTGAAAGTTAGTTTCTAGAATGTGCAGTTCATGCCATAATTAACACAGAGAAGTGAGCAAAGCCCTGTAAAAACTGAAGAACTTGAAGTGTAATTGGAGCAGGTAAATCCGTACCTATGGCTGCATCACAAGAAGCACAGCCATCAAGACAGGGAAGGAGTTTCTGTCCCTCTGCTTATCATGAGACCCCACCTGGAGCTCTGTGTCCAGCTTTAGGGCCTGCAATAAAAAAAAAAAAAAGATTGTGTACAGGCTTGAGTAGATCCAGAGGAGTCCACAAAGATATTCAGAGGGATTGAGCACCACTCCTATGAGAAAAAGCTGAGAGAGTTGGGCTCATTCAATGGAGAAGAGAAGGCTCTGGAGAGACATTAAAGCACCTTCAGCACCTAAAGGAAGCCTAGAGGAGAGCTGGAGAGGGCCAATTGAAAATGGCATGGATTGATGGGATGAAGGTGAATGGCTTTAAACTGCAAGAGGGTAGATTAGGAAGAAACTCTTTACTGTGAGGGTGGAGAAACACTGGAACAGGCTGGGCAGAGAAATTGTGGATGTCCCGTTCCTGGAAGTGTTCCAGTGCAGTTAGACTGGGCTTTGAGCTGCCTGGTCTAATGCAAGATGTCCCTGCTCTGGTAGGTTGATCCTGGCTAGATGCCAGGTGCCCTCCAAAGCCACTGACAATGCTGAGGCCATGACAATGGCCATGGTGGGTCTGTCTTGGAGCCACTGGTGTGGGCTCTCTTGGACATGGGAGATGCTTTCAGTACTTCTCACACCCCTGTGGGCCCTCCCCCACTACCAAAACCTTGCCACACAAACCCAATACACCTGGCCATGGCAGAGACATTGGAATCTTTAAGGTCCCTTCCAACCATTCTATGATTCTATGAAATCCAGTAGATCATATTTTTAACTAATGGCAATTAATTATATTTGAAGTGATATGTAACAATATTAAAATTTTGTGATTCTGAAGCATAATAACACCAAGTTTGGTATTGTGATGTTACCAGAGAGCAATCTTAATGCTCCTAAACCATCAGCCAGAGATCATGGCAATAGTAATTTTATCTATAACTTTACCATATTTCTAAAAAGTTTGATTGTTTTTCTGAGTTTCATTTTGAAGGTTGTAGGTTTCTACCAGACTATCTTTTGGTATGGAGCCCATATCACTTCTTTAAAACATTTATATCAGTCTGTGATATTCTGTTAAAATTGGTCATTGTATTCTTGGTTATTTAGAGGCCATATAGGCAGACAGATACATAAACTCTGTCTTCTATTTCCTTAGAATTCAGCCTAAGATCAGAATCTGGAGTTCCTTACTTTCTCTTCTATTACAAAATAATGACCTATCTTTGAAAAATGCTTGAGTAGATAGCAACCTACATTATATGAGAAATATGATGCTCGGGGGAAAAGAGTAAGAAATATTTCTGAAGAAATTGAATGTCTAATTTAAAAGAAAGTCCCTGTTTTGCATCCACATTTAAAGAAAAATTAAGTCTATCAGTACTGTCAAGCTAATTGTCTGGGATTTAATGTACCTTTAATGGTTTTATTTGTATAGATAATTCTCTCTGTAAGATCTCTTTTGTTGTCTTCTCCTGGAGCTCCTGGGATGATATTTATTTCAGCTTTCATTAGGCTGTGTGGCTTCAATGCAGATCATTATGTTTTTCCTTCAGTTATATAAACAAATCATCTACAGTAACACTGTACAAAATAAAAATCTCATCCAAAATCTTTTTTGTTTGGTAAATTAAATAGCAGAGTGCAGTTCAAGAAATAAAGTCTTGCTAGGTTAAATAATTTACTATGCTACCGTAAATAAACTACTTCAATTTTATCCTCTCTAATATGGGGATAATGAAAAGGATTCCTCTCTGAAGGGAATTAGGGTTTACAGATGAAGTGCAATAAGAAAAATATAATGCATATTTATGAACTTATTTATTCAAGTGAATGGGGTTAATAAATATTATTACATTATTATTATAAAATTTCATAGAAATTAATAAAAGATATTATGAATAGAAGTTGGTTGCTTCTGCCAACACCATCATTACAGACATATTGAGACTCAGCAAGATGGTGGAAAAAATTAAGTATCATATATGTGAAAAGTGCTGCATTACAAAATTTTGTGACAATTAAAATGTTTTGATCCTTCCAGCAAGCAGTAGATGAATTTAATAATCCAATACTATTCTCTTTATATGTATGTTCCATTAAAACTGCAAAAAAATACACAGGTAGTGTGAGAGGAATGATCTTAGATTATTTATATGGATAAAAGGGAATAGATCTGAACTCTGTCTGAATGTGACATGGAAGGCTAATCCTTATACCACATGGTTTGGAATTACTATTACCCTTACAGTCTCAGAGGCTGATCTCAAGTGATCATGATGGTTGTGCATCATAGAGTATCACCTATGGCTCATTAATTATCTGAGAGGTTAGAGATAATTGGATTTTTATTAATACAAAATACTTGAGAATTGCCCAAATAACAGCAAAACCAGAGATCTAGAAGGTGGTCATGGATCTTATTAAGATCTTGAGAACCACTAGAATGACTCATTCCCTGCTGGAAAAACTAGTGGCACCAATTTTCCACGATTTGGCAAACAGTCATTAATGATACTGAAAACCAGGCAATATAGGATAGACTTTTAGTTTTATGTGGCTTTTAAAATGTTAAGTAAATAAAAACTAAAAAAACCCAAAATTTTAAGAATTGTAACTTGATGAAATAGGTGGCAAATGCTCTGTGCCCAGGATAAACTTGACAGTAGAGAATGCTGGGGTCTCTGCTGACTTACAGACTTGCAGGAGACAATTTTNTTTTTTTTTTTTTTTTTTTTTTTTTTTTTAATTCTGGATAGATGACTATTAAAGGATTTTATATCTGTGTCATTAAGCAGTTTCCACTTACTAATCCTTCTATTATACACAAACACAAAAGTGATTCCTTTATAAGCTACTCACCCCTCTTGAACAAAGAACTGTGAATTAATTTTATTCCATGGAGTATCAAACTCGACAGATATTGCTCATAGTACAAAAATTATTTTACCTCGATACCATTTAGGAATAGAAATTAACTTCCACTCCAGAATGAAATTTTCCCTACATTTGACTTCAAAGTTTTCATTGGAGTTCCCCTTCCCCCACTCCACACACTAATAAGCAATAATAAATAATTATATATAGGACCAGTAATCTTTGAAACTGCCTTGGAAAGCAGCATTTAGTTTTAATGGCACTTTATTATGTTTCCAAAGATGAAGAAGATAAGAAAGACTGCTAAGTAAGAAGGCTGGAGTTGCAGGATAAATGCAGGCTTTTCAGTGAGCTATTCCAAATAGGTTTTCTTGCAAGCCTGCAAATTAAGGCACTCACTTATCTATGAAGGTAAACATTTTCCTAAATACTTGTAACATTAGGTGCCAAAAAGAATTCTAAACACTCTAGAAAAAAACAAACCATTGATCAGAAAGCAACTTGAAGTAGGAATTCTTAAAGCACACTTACAAAACATTCCATACATTTCAAGGATTATAAGAAGAATTTATTTACTCCACATAGAGAAAAAACTACAGCTGAATCACAGAAGACAAGCCTTTCCCCCTTAAATGTATCTCCTGATACGTTCATTGGTAATGTTTCCTTTAAATCATCAATTTAAATCTTGCTTTTCATTTTTATGCCCTTTGATTGTAAGTGTCCTTATCATTATTTTATAGTCATACTGACAATGATTTCAGTTTCATATAACCATCCAGAAAATATCCAGACTAGTAGCTAACTTCAGTATGAGCCATGAATATTAGCATCTATTGGATTTTAATGAGGATTATTCATAATGTTCTATTCCTATTCAGACAACTTTGAGAAAGGCAAAGGGATATGAGGGTCCTTGTAGTCTTCTCATTAGCATTAGAGATAAGAGTGTTTCAGTTTTGATTGTGGGACATGGCAGAGTCTTTGTGGCTGCACATCTTATTTCCTTAATCAGATTATTCTTGTCTGCATTTTTAAAATGTTGAAACAGGAGATCTCATAGTGAATTTTTTTTATCTTCTAACCACCGTATCAATGAGATGCAATTAAACACTGTAGTGACAATTAATTTCAACAGATATTTCTTAAAAATGTCAAGTCAAATTTTAAAAATTATCTTGACAGCCAACTTAATTTTTAGGTATTTTAAATTGATGGAGTTCCCATTAATTGCCCATTTACTTTATTAGTAATGTAAGCATTTTTTCAAGTATTTTATCAAAAAATATTTATTTTGTAGCAGAAAATCAAATCAGAAAAAAACAAACAAGGACAAATAATCAGAAAGAAATTATGTGACTCTCACATGTATAAATGAATGACCAAATCAGAATTTACACAAATATATTTGTCTCTCACAAAAACTGCCCTGTGATTTGTTTCATGGTATCCTTGTTACCAATATCCAGCACTTTCAAAGAGCTACAATTTTACCCCGGTTTGTAGTTGTAACTTTATACTGGAATAGCAAAAAGGCCAGGAGATGAGAATCAGGAGTAGGCCACCTGATTACATCCTGCTCAATGTTAATAGCTGTACAGTTACTTGTTCCAACTAAGCCTTTTGAGACATTTAAATTAGGAGCCAAGTGTCTCAAAGCTGTTTCCATGAGTGGAGAGATGGAAAGCCTTTCCATGGCAATATAGACTGAATTTCTGGGAGGTAATTAGTCCCACATCTTACCTACACTACCTTCTCAAGGTGCCTGTTTCTGTTCCCCGAGCATGGATGGAGCTGGGAAGATGTTAAATTAGCAGCTGGAAGACAATCCCCAGTGACCACAGCACCTGGGAAGAACAGGGAGCTGAAGGCTCCTGCAGGGCTTAGGGAGAGCACCTTCCTTCCACCCTACTCAGTTCACTGAGGAAACCACACAAAATGCCAGCACAGTATAATGTCCACATGGCATATCTTCATCCAGGGAAGAAAACCTTCCCACTTCACTGATTTCCAGCAGCGTTTCCTATTTTACTGATTTCCAAACTTCTTGAGGAACAATGATCCTTGTTCTTGGAATGGGAATTGCACCTTCCTTTTCACCCAAGAAATTATTATGATGATAAGCAATAATTGCCAGATTGTATTTGACAATTATTGTATTTTCATCATCAAATATTATTTGACTGTAATAATTTTTAAAGAGTTTTAGAAACACAATACATTCAAATATATGTTCTTCGCAAATGAAGATATGTGTGCTGTTTCTTATCTTTCTAGTCTGCTGCAAGAGGTTGCTTAATTTTTTCGACAACCCCGTTGCAAGTGCATCAGCTATCAAGAAGCGGAGAGTAAATTTTTGACAAACTGTATTTATTTTATGAGAAAAAGAGTAAATTTTAAAAGGTTTTAAAATCCGATCTTTTGTTTTGTGAATGTTTGCATAATGTAACAGGAAAATACTGTTTGGACTTATCAGCTCCCAGCTTGTAAAATGTTGATAATTTTCTATCTTAAAATTTCAGCAATAGTAATAGAAATTAGTACAAATATTTGGAAGATAGCTGAAAACTATCAAATAACAGAAAAGACCAAGTTTTGAAAGGGAAGTTATAATAGAGTCAGCTAGATCTGATCCTTCATCCTACAAGGAATGGACTCACTGGCCTGATTCTCTGAACACAGGAAGATTTGAAGAGACAGTAATTCCCGTGTTCATGCTCCTTCGCCTCTCTGCAAAGGCTCACTGCCTCTCTTGGTTTTGATAGTAGTAGCTAAAGGATGGGTCCTGTTGGACTTGTGATCTCAATTTAGTCTTTGGAACTTTACCAGAAGTCAAGAAAACAATAAGATCCTTAAAATATTTATATCAATTTTAAGTGTAATGAGCCTAATTTATCATTGCAAATGTATGGGAACTGTCACAGTCTGACCTGTGACCATTTTATGTTATATTCAAAGATATGATTTTGATTGAAGCTGAGGTAAGAGACTGTTTAGTACAGAATAAATTACATTTCGGAGAAAAATAACTTCTTGTATGATGTAAGAGTCAGGAAATGTGAATTTGTAATTCAACAATAAATTTAATTTAAAATCTCTTAGTAACAGGAAAGAGACATCTAATGCCACTGAAGTATTTTTAAATCTTTAAACTAACTGATACTAACTATTACTTGGATCTTTGTTTACCTTGACTTGTACAAACCAAAAGATGTGACTTTTAGCACCACACAAGGGAATTTTACTGTCTATCTTTATACAGATTGGGGCAAGCCAAATGTGTCCCCATGTAATTATTAGTTATGCAAATAGGTACTAACTTGATCCAAGGAGCAAACATTTCCAATGTTTGCACAACAAATAAACATCTGGTCTCCAAACTGGCTGAAGCCAGTTGAAAAACATCCCCCTTTTTAACTATTTATCATTTTCTCCCAAATCCCTTGCAAATTTTGGTTCATTACCCTCACAAAACACTCAGCTGAGCCAGCAGCTGCTGCAAGCTGAAGTGTGTGCATGCTTTATAGGCAGCTCACTGCTGCTGGCACTGAGCAGGAGTGTTTTTCCAGTGGCTAAAGGGAGTAGGGAAGATCGCAGCACTGGTGGTCACAGCAGACCAGAGACCTCCAATTAGAGAAGCACAGACCTCCTTGGCTCTTTGAAGGCTGCCACAAGTTGCTGAAGGTTGGCAGTGAGGATTTGGCAGTGCAGGCTTGGTGCTCCCTGTCTGCTGTCAAGGATGAAAGGTACAGGCATATGGTGAGCAGCCAGAGAGCTGATGCTTGAGGGTATGGGAAGGAACTCTGCAGAACTGGCAGCAGATGTTCCTGCAGGATCCATTCACGTGTATTCAGGTCCTGTGGAAAGGCTCTCAGCTTTAATGGCAGCTACCATCATTTGAGCTATGCAGGTTCCATAAACTCTGCTTCAACTGTAGAGATTTCTGTGTAATCCAGCCATTGCCTCCTCATCTCAAGAGAGTCTTGGCCTTTTTGTTTAATTAAATAGCCACAGAATAGGCTGCAAAGCTGATCTAATTATCTAACCATCTTAAATTTTTGTCTCTTAATAAATGGTTTGGCTAGTATAGCTAAAATTGTCCATTTATCTTTATTTTATTTTATTTTTCTAAAAACTCAAATTAGGGACAAGGATCTGTAGAAAGAGATTGGAAAGTTTAGAGAATGTTGTTGGGCTTCAGGGCAAAATACCTCCAGTGAGAATATTATCCTATGAGGAACAAATTATTTTAAATATCCAGTGTTACTGTTTTAACTCTTTCAGAAATGCAGGCATAAACAATTCTGTCCCATTAATTTTGGACTTCTACTGTGAAATATTTAATCTCTTTTACCCATTTTTGGACTCTTTTACATTTGTCTTAGCAAAGAAATTTTATTATAAGGAAAGAAATTATTCTGTATAATCTATGATGTTTTCTTGATTCAGTTTCCTTATAGCCATTTTTCACTCTTGTCTGTCTTGAAAATTCTCTTCTAAATAGAAGAACATATTTGAAAGAAGCTAATGGTAATAGAGACTGAAGCAGCAAGAAGCCATCTATGTTCAGTACTCTGTTCAGATCTACAACAAATTTTGGCAAGAAAGCATTAATAGATTTGTTAGATTCCAACTTCCAAAAAAATTTGTTATCAAAGAAATTTGAGACATCTTCTCTCATGGTATATGATGTAAATGGATTGGAAATTTCAGTCTTCACAGAATCTGTGATAAAATATAGCTTTTACAAAATGAAAAAGTAGCACTACGAAGTTTTAGTTCGGCATAAATGGTATTTTAATGTATTAATTTAATGTCTAAGCAATAGTATTTTCATCTTTAAAATATGGTAAGAAGATGGTGGGTACTAACTGTTGTTTACCTTCTCTTTTACTAGGAAAACTAAGGAATGTCAAACATTCTGGAACAGAAAAAATGAACAAATAAACAAACATGGGTGTTGCCTACTCAGTAACACAATGAAGAATATAAGATACAGAACTTCTTTCCACAATTGTTGGGGGTAAATTCTGCATTAATACAGAGCAAGGCTGAGGAAGTTCCTGGAAGGGAAAGTCATCAGGGACATAATTTTAAACTCAGGAAGACCCAGAATCAAACAGTTGAAAGTATTACAGGATTGTAATACTCTTTTCTATTGTTTAGGCATTGACATCCGGACTTTACATGGGGCTGAGTAGACGTTTGATCAGATTAAATATATCAATTATACACTTATACTGTGTATTATATACAAGCTTCTCAAAGACCAGAAAATTACTTGGTAAAACTTCTTTGAAATTATATATTTAAATATAATAATTATCAAAACTTTTAGCAAATATTTCCCCCAAAATTTTAGATATTGGATCTCACTTCACTATATGAAGTGAGTATTAAAAAAAATAAATTAAAAAGTCATAATAAAAACATAGAAAACTGATTGTCCCTCTGGTAAGTTTTCAAAAATTATCATTTCACCTGAAACCATATCAAAATCTTGAAAATACAGGAATAAAATTGAAGTGCAATGGAACGATGGTTTTAGAAGAAAAGTCTGTTCAATATTTCATAGATGTTTCTCTTTTTTGGTATTTTATGCCTTGAGTGCTGTATTCTCCCTTGTGATTCTCTCCTTTGAAGTTCTGAGTTGAATGAACAAGTGCAGTGATCAGAGTGATGGATTCCCATTTCAGCCACAACTTTGGTTGCCATTAGTTGTGACCTGGTTGAGATTCCTTTGGTCTTGCTTTCTGAGGCCAGCTTTACTGTCCCAGTGTGAACAGCTATGGTGTAAGGAGTGTGACTGCAATAGCTGAGAATTGAAAAATAGTCATAGCCTCTGAGATTCACAGCAATTTGAATTTCTTTTTCAGACAAGGTTTTCTATTCCCCCAGTAAAAGTTGTTTTCTGGATTTCACTCTAAGAAATTTTCACTTATGGAAATGGAAATTACCAAAAAAACCCCTGGAACTACAATGGTATAAGTTCATTAAAACCTCACAAATACATTTCTTTTTTTTTCCACTCCTAGATATTTTCAGTAATTTAGGATTATCTATGGCTAGATACCTGAAGAGAATTATTGTTTGCTATTTGTATCGCTGATTTTTAGGTTGTTTTTCCACTTGGTGGCTATTAAAATCCATTTCCATTTATTTCTTCCATTTGAACAGTCTACTACAAGCTCCTCTCTGTGTTAGTGGCACACACCTTGCAGCCAGAGGGCCCCCTGTACATAACTTAGGCAACAAGGATTTCTCTAATTCCCCTTCTCTTTCCATCCCCCATCTGCATTCTGCATTACTGTGATTCCCCTCCATGGAAACAGCTTTTTGTCTGCACCAGACCTAGAACAGAATTTCCATAGCATTTAAATATGAACTTTGAGCTGTTGAAACACATCCTTCTGAAAATTGACTTAATAAGAGCCAGGACTTTTCATCCCTGAATTTTCCATAAATTTTCACCACGTCACTTGTGTGCACTGGGTAGAAGACTTGGCTTGTTAGTCTGTGCACAGAGGAGTTCAAACACTGTATTTGTGAATTTGTTACCCTGCAGCTCACCCAGGTTTTGCAGCAGCAGTCAGAAGGTTTTTTATCCTGGGATGGACCACACAGAATTCACAACCAAATTCCCTGCTACATAACACTGGTCCATATTTCAGGAGGAAGCCAAAGACTAAAAGAAATTCATTTTAAATGCTTATTAAT
>PYHW01010409.1:12476428-12491382 GCA_013186435.1 Turdus rufiventris | reverse complement strand
GTCTATATAAACTCTCTGCAGTATAAATAATGAATTAACACTTCTAATATATTTCAGCCAGTTGCATTCCTGTCTCTGTTGTGGTCTTTGTTGGTATAATTAATTCCTCTGAGATCAGTTAGGCATCTTTGGGACCCTACAAACATTAATGAATGCATCCATAAAACAGACCTTGAAGTTTAGAGGTGGGTGCTATGGCACAAAACAAAGGCAATTTATATAGATTTGGGAAATCTGTGGCAGAGCTGAAAGCAAAAGGAGTATCTTACACTTTTAATTTTTTTTCTACTTTGCAGCCACTGGGGATCAATTTTAATGATAAGAAACTTAAGCAAAGCTGTTTAAACAGCTTATATACCATTAGTATTTTCATCAGAAGTTTTGATAAGGTCATTTTTAATGAACATTTAATTAAGTGTGGCCACCCATTATGCACTGCATACTCAGAGGGGTCATTCTATCATGTATGTACTACAGCCTGCCACAGCCCACAGCTCAAACCACTGCAGGTGTGGGCAGCACTCCCAAAAGCACTGGTGCTCATCCCAGGAATGGCACCAGCCAGAGCCTCAGCCTCATGAAGTTGTCCATTCCTCTTGGTGAAGTCACGAAAGATGAAAATGTGTCTTCAAGAGGTCATTAGGAATTCCTTATGTTCAGTACAAAGATAGCACAGACAGATCTGTGTTCCTTCTATCCCAGTGAATGAAAAATGCATAAAGGAAAGAGTAAGAAGGGATGGCTGAGCAGATCTTGGCAATCTCCAGGTTTGACAGGTGAGATGCTAACAGAGAGACCTTTTCTGCTCCACCTTAATTACTTCCACTGAGAAGTCTAACTTCCTTGTCTTCAATTGTCATACAATGGCTTCTACATATTGCAGTTACACTGACTGACAGTGACAAATAAAAACAAGCTGAACCTCAAATATAATTACCTTAACACCTGTGCAGAGTACTTGAAAACCATTATTCTTTATATCAGTTAAACAAAAATGTGATTTCAAATTTCTGATTAAAAAGATTTTGCTGTCTTGAAGTGGAAATAGTTGAGGAAGAACAAACTCAGCAAATATATTGTTGACTTATTGATTTAATCACAATTTGGCTATATAATTATAAATAACATCTTCATCAGTATGTCTTTTGTTCCTACTTTTTCTTGAAGACATTGGTATCCTTAGCTGATACATTTCTGGAAATAAGTTTTCCTATTTGTCTCACCTTGATCCAAATAAAGGAGAAGATATATAGTTAGATTCCAGGTGCTTTTTAGTCTTGAATATTGTTTGATAAGCTTGTTTTAAGAAAATAAAAATGTTACAAATTAATTCTGATTTCCTATTGTAAATCCTTGGTGCAAACATAAAATGAAAGAAAAAGAGCACATTTCTAATTTGCTGGTGTGCTGTGAGATGATGAAAGCTGATCTCTTATGGATTTGTGTTCTTTATGACCCAAACCTTCCTCCAGCAGTAACCATGGCAGGACACAGGCAACAATTGGAAAAGATTTAACATGTGCTGCTGATAATCCTGAGTACACATGCTCTTTGTTGCCATGCTGGCAGGCCAGCCATCTGTCTGAGTGCAATATATAGTTCTGTCTGATCTAGGAGCCTTATCTGTCTGAATTTGATCTGTCTTTCCCACAATGGGACTGCCAATTCAAATCTCTTTCTGAGAGGCAGATGACTGTTTTCACAAAACTTGCAGGAATTTAATTTTTTTTTTTTAGACATTCTGCTTTCAGATTTGTTTGAAATGTTCAAAGGTGATTAGGACGAGAACACAGGGAGAGAAATTAACAGATGGATAGGGAGGCAGCCAATTCAAATGCACATACCTTTTTTCCTGGGGAAATAGCAACACTACAGAAATGGCAACAGAATTGTCAGCTTTTTTATAAGATTAGAGAAAGAAGGAAACTTGTTCATTTCATATCCTGTAGGGCATTTCAGGAGATGATGATCAAGGCAGATATCTAATTACAATACCTAAATACACTCAGGAAATAAGTGCAGTTTATAGAACATAAACTCAAAATCCTCATGCAGTGAAATTATTTCCACTGAATAAGAGTTCAAAATTCCCAAATGTTAGGAATTTAACAGTAACATCAACATAACATCATATTTACCAAATAGATGTGTGGTGAGTGGGAGGGAAATCACCCTTCCCTGACTTCCAGGGATAAAAACACAGGAGTAGTTTGGTCTGTGTTGGGTACATCCTGGTTTATGAAGTTTTGATCCACAGAGATTCCTTAGAAGGAAAAACTGACTTTATGTAGTGCTCTCCATCCTGCAGAGTCCCCAACACACCTATGTAAAGGAAGTTGGACATTGGGATGTATTAGCTATATACAAGCAGACAAATTCCACACATCTTTTTCTTTTTGAATGGCCCTAGGGAAACTCTAGAGTTGGAAACATTTGAAGGAATATTTTTTCCCATAGAAGGTAGCTTCCTGGTCTTACATACTGAAACCAAACTCCGAACAGTCTCTGTAACCTGAGGCAACTACCTTTGACTTCCTCAGCTTGTACCATATGCATAAATATTCAGGTGGGCATGAAACAAAGCCTCTTAAATCCCACTGGTGACTTGCCCTTCTTGAACTTAAGGTGACTACAGCCTTTAGACTAAAACACCTTAGACATTTAAAATAAAAAAGTGTTAGTCCTACTCATTTCATGAAAATTTTACTATATATATCTTGATCTGTGCAGCTGATGCCCATAGCTCATTGTCTATTAAGCTAGTTGTAAAAAGTGTCTTTTTATCTTCTACTGGTTTCTTTTTTTTTGTTGTTTCATTTTACTTACACTTCAATGAATAAACAATCTATTACCTTGAAGGTATCTAAGAACAGGGCATCTGACATCTCTCTGAGCAACTTTTTTCAGTGTCTCAAACCCTTCACTGTAAAAAAAAAATTCTTCTTTCTTTCTGACTTGAATTTACTCTTTTAGTTTAAAACCATTACCCCTTGTCCTATAGCTACAGGGGCTACTAAAATGTCTGTCCCCATCCCTGGACATCTTCAAGGTCAAATTGGATGAATTCCTGATCCAAATGTCCCTGCTTATTGCAGGAGAGTTGGACTAGATGACCTCTAAAGATCCCTTCCAAACCAACCCCGTTTACCATTCTCTGTGATCCTTCTAAAAGGCTCTTAAATTAATTTTTGAGCATTACATAGCATTATGTATTCTTTCTTGGCATAAATCAGGGCAGTCCATTTTATTGTGATTTATGCCATCTGAAGATCGGTAGTAAATATTGATACTAGACATTCTAGTTCTGATGACTCACTAAGACAGCTGCTACTTAACAAGACTTTTTCTAGGGAGAGGAGGAAGGACTGAAAGATTTTTCAAGTTTAAAAACCCCAAACTATTTAAGATCTGTCACACCTAGAGAAAGTGGTTAAACTGTAAGTTATTTGTAGTTATCCTAAAGACAAATCCATGGTGAGTAAGGCAGAAATTCTGGCTCCCTGAAATGAGAAGATTTCATGTTAAAGCATACTGGAAAGACTGTTGCTCAAAGGCCTTAAGAAAGGTATTGTATGCGAATAATTTTGTTTCCAAGGGCCCCACTTTCCCTGTGGTATTCTGAATTATACGGGACTGCTGAAATACAATAAAAGTATCCAGGATATCAGAATCAATTGCTGTTTGTGATCATTTGCAAAGCTGATGAGGTTTTAACATTCTATTAGTCACTATGAGTATCTACGAGTGCAGCATGAGAGGAAAGAGCTCATTAGGAGTGTCTCTACTATGGATTTTCTCAAAAAAGAATAATAACAGACTGCTTCCCAGTAGCAATTTTTAATTTAAAATTAACATATTCAAATACTATTCATTAGACCAGTGTTTCAAAATTCCTGTCAAGTAGAGAGCCAACAAACACACAGGGTTTGTGCATAGTCAATGGCTGGCACCTACTTTAAAGAATTCTTTAAAGAATTCATCCAACGTAGTACAGAGGAAGTTTTAAAATTTCCTGGATTTTCTGTTTCACAGTTTTCCAAACACTGGATTTTTAGCCCAACAGAGGGTATTATATATATGACACTGAAGCACAAATACACGTATAATAATCTTTGGCTTGAATAAATAACCACTTCCAATCGGTTCAATAAAAATTCCGTGTCCTTATCATAGAAAAAAGGTTTTTCCAAGCATACTGATCCCTGTGACACATGCAAATGGCATTCAAATTTCAAATCATTCATTGGACTTGAGAATCAACAAGAACAAGCTCAATCTCCTTCAACTGAATTAGGGATGTGGATTTTATRTTTGYATTTGGTTTCYCAGCAGCTTTGTATTGCCTTGGTMTTTTAATRTAGCTGMAATGAAATTACTCCCACCAGCCRTGGGGGAGCAAAGGCCAGTGGGATAACAGCACATATATCCCCTTCATTAGCCACTATAAGTGGTCACTAATTCTTTCTGTTACATGAAATAAAGATTCTTGTCCTGCTGGACAATTTCAGGCAAATCTTTTAGGGCCTTTATCATCAGTTCAAATTGACTGTTCTGGATAAGATGCTGATTCTTTTTATACTTCTGGATCCAGAGTGTTAGTCTTCATGGGGAATCCTATGCAAAATCTTGGTGTCTTTTTCTGTAATCATCATTGGCAATTTAAGGTTCAAGAGTTAACATTAGCTAGGTGTGTCTTTAAGGTATTTAAGGTATCCTTACAAATACATTACTAAGTTTGCAGAATGCTGTTTTGAAATACCAGTTGAGATTTTTTTTCTTTTTCATGAGATCACATATATCTAAATATCAGTGTGGTTCTCAGTCCAAACTTATTCCTCCTTTAAATGTGCTGGGGTTTTCTTTGTAATAATATTTTGGATTTTTTGGGTTTTCCCCCATAGATCAGAGAAACACCTAAGAATTATTTTAAAGTTTCTTCGAATAGAAGACTTTTACATATTTAATGGAAGCAAGCAAGCCCAGCATCATTTATTTAACTATTTTTAATCTCAGGAAGTATTTTCTACTGTATTTGTTCTACTTTATAGAAATAATTCCCACCTATCATTAGTCTCTTCCACAAAGACAAATGAAGCTACAACTGCTAAACCCTTTTAAAGAGCTCAGCTCTCATCAAAGGTCAATGGGAAGTCAAACTGGACATTTTTTAAACAATTGAATAGGAGAATATTCCATTATAGATGCCAAGATGAGATGTGACTAATGTCACAAAAGTTAAAGGTTAGGGGCTAATCCACTGAGAAGTCATTCATGGATCATATTTAAATTGCTTCAGACACTTAAAAAGTGCTCCCTCACAAGGTCTCTGTTCCCTTACCAGAGCTACAGCTACAGATGAGAGAGAGAAGATTTCCCTTAATATCTGTGCCAACATTTAAATTCCTGAAGTTGGATTTTTCTTAAAAATAGAAGGAAGTCTCTTTAATTATTAAAAACAATCTTTTCCAAGCTATGTTCATTTAGGAAGACAAACATTTTTTAAAGTTTCATTTACACTTTCTAAATTGAAAGCAATTCCATTAAAACATAGATCTGAGAATGCTGGTGTGGTGAACCAATTCTAGTCTGAGAAAGACTGTTTGCTTATTCAGAAACACATCCACATTTAATAAAACTTCTTCAAAGAATGTATCTTGAGGGAAAATGTTAAAAGTCATATGTAGACTCTTTTCTAAATATAAATAAAAGCTTCCAGAAAATCAAATTAAATAAACAGTTGACAAAAATTTAATGAATCTAAATTCTTTTTGGTTTGGGGAAAAAAAAATAAATTCTTTATATGCAGAAGATGCAGATTAAAAATAGCAGCATACCACACATTTGAGAATAAGCCATGCCCTTAAATATCTTTATACTACTGACATGGAAGTTTTAGTGGGAAGAATATCACTGCACAAATTGGATTATGGCCAATATACAACGAATCCATCTTGACACAATGTTACAGTGATTTTAGAAAAAATTCTGGAATTCAAATTAATAAATGTAGACATTTTAACTGTAGATGTATGATCTAGTCACCGTTGTTCTGTTCATAGACAGTAGACCTATATAGACACATAATTTTATCCTAAAATATGAAATAATATTAAGCAAATCCAAGATATTTACCAAAAATTATGATGGAGTGCTTCAGTTGCCTTTCTACAGCCTAATTATTGCCTTTCCTCCTACAACCTATGCAAATTTGACTTCTAAAAAAGATACTCAGACAAAAGACTGTGGAAAGCTGGAGGATTTAACTCCCCGTGAATATCATAAAGAGACTAAAAATTGTTTGGCTTGATCTGTATAAAAGAAAAAATATAACTATTTATTACTACAGTTATGTCCAACCAGACAGATACATGCATAATTAAAATATATAAAATATATTTTAAGCAATACCTCCTGAATTTACATTTGGGAAGACAAAGAAAAAGCTTCGTTTCCACCTTGAGTATTTCCCTAATCTTCTGGGAATTTACAAGTTTTCTGAATATATTGCAGAGATAAGCTTTGAGGTTAACTGATAGAAGACAAATAAGTGGAACAAAATGCTTATGCAATAGCAGCTCTGAGTATTTGATTTTGAAAGGAGGGAGAAGAGTCTATTTTCCCTTTGGGGAAGTAACTATACTAATATTTATGGCTGTTTGAAACCATGCAGCTGGTTTTTTTTGTTGCCTTTAAGCTGTACTGTCACAGAATAGCTAAGGACTGTATGATCCCTCATCTGTTTTCATCTTCAGTCCCAAAATGTGTCATAGCAGTGTTGGTACTTGTTCTGATTTTCAAAATACTGTGATAGCTGATATTAAGTTTACTTGGCAAAATATTTTTTGAATACTCATTTTTGACAATTGACAGACCTTGTTCTTACAATCATATAATCAAAAGCTGGAAAAGGCCTTTGGGGGTCATGCAGTCAGCCCCAACACTCTCATCAGGACTAATTTTATCTCCATAGCTCAAGGTATCAATAAAATCTCCTCCCTGCCTTCTCTTCCACAGATGAAGTGCAGTTCTGTGAGCTGCTGCTCAGCTTTCACATTCTTGAGCCCCCAACCATCTATGGCCTGACCCTAGACTTGCCCAAGTGAAAGCACAAAGAAAATGAATGAAAGACTAAGTTAACTGCTTTCAGTTTTTCTTAGATGAAAACCGGCTGGGGAAGATTTCTTCATCACATAGATTTTAATTTCAATATACTAGCTCCTTTTCCCTTGGAGATTCCAGTGCTTCCATGAGATGGGAAGCAAGGACAACAAGCAGTTAAATGCATTGGGGTGACATTTCTGCCAGGAACTCTGAACCAAAATACGTGTCCTCACATTATCTTCCTTGTGACCCCAGGTATTTCTTGTACTTTTGAGTCAAGATTGTTTCATTCTGCCTCAGCAGCATCCAGTACAGCGAAGCCATGCTCTGGCAATGCTGATCTTGGTGCTGTGGCACTGCTTTCCCTCCCGCTCTGCCCCTGTTGCAGGGATTAGAGGTAGAATTAAGTAATGTTCCAGAAATGTGTCCTCTCAGCCACGGTGTCTCCCAGAGCTCTCCTGGCTTCCATGCCACACATTCCAAGTGCCTTAATGCACTCCCCAGTCTCAGCATACAATTAATAAAAGTCTACAATTCCTGCTATGAGCAATTACTGAATCTCTCTGCTCAAATTATGCTCTGTTCAGCTGGAGTACCCCACTCAGAGTTTATTAAGACTTGGCTCTCCTATCATCTGTTTCCCAGTCAGGAACTATGAGAGTTATGACACAGGAGGAAAACTGAAAAACAGAACTGACATTGATTTCCATGTGTGCGTGATCTTGCTCCAAGGACTAGTAACATAGCAACAAGGGTTGGATTTTTTTTCCTTCTTTTTTTCCTTATTTGTATAGCCCTACTTAAATTTTTTAAGACTACGGTTTAGGTTGTATGCTTTCTTCAGGGTATCGTGCTTATATTCAAAATAGAGGATGAATTTACAATACCTTGTTCACTGCACTGACTTCCAAAAGTATTTTGCTTATGATAGTTAAGTCCTGATGTAGCATCTGGTTTTGATAGAGTTTCTGCTTTTATTCACTAATGCTGTTGGTCTGACCAGGTCATCATATGTGACTTCATCTGATATCAAACAGCATGGTTTAATTGGTTTATTTTACATCCAAACCTTAACATCTTCATTTCACTCTTTACAATACTCTTGTGTAACTTACTTCAGTAACATCAATCAAGAGTAAGTTGATTTTAGAAATGCATTTTATTTCCATTTTCCACTTCCCTTTTCATGCCAATACATTATTATCCTCTCCTAACCTTAGCAGTGGAGCAGAGTTTTCAAGTTAAGTATGAGCATTAAGACATATAACATGATAATAGCAAAGTCTCAGCCAAATGATTTCCCACTCCCTGGAAATCTATGTACTCAGGGTAGACATCAGGTCTCATTAACCAGTGCATGAGGCTACTACAAAGAGGAATTTCTGTGTAGCTCCATCCTCAAGAAGCTGAACAGTCAGAAATGATAAAGAAGCATATGGTGGTTTAACATTTACCCTTCTGACAATTTGGCAGGTACCTGTTTCAGCTTAGAATTCAAAACTACAAAATCTCTGAAAGCTCTCTTTCCTCCAAGATGAAAAAGTGAAGATCGTATCTTTGACAAGATAAGATTTTCTTCTTCTACTGAGTATGTAGAGAACCTTGTGATAGTGAAGCTGAAACCTTTATAAAAAGGGAAAATGTTACCATGTGTAGTATTTTTATCATCCAAATTCACTAACATCCCTAAGCAGCTTTTGCTGTGAAAAAGAGACAGGATGAATCAGAGCAAAAGCATAGTTACATATTGACCTAGTTATTTGTAGCAATCTTGTAATGTGCTTATGAGAAAAATCAAGCTCTTGAAAGGTCCCTAACTGTAAGTCCCCTATCAAACCATAATCAGGTGAAATATTCCAAAGAAAAATAAAAATTTAGTGCTGTTTACTCAGACACATAATACAACTGTTTCAGAACAAAATAGTTCAGCAGAAGCTCAAGCTATCAATCATGATCTTTCCACCAACTCAAACCCTTTCAGCAGAGCCAGCCTGAATATTCACATCTCCCCCTCAACTGAGCTTCTACCAGGCTTTTATGAGGTCCAGCTGATCTTCAAGGTATTATTTGATCCCTGTCTTACACGTATAATCAGGAAGAAGCTTCTTAGTTGCAGATGGAACTGGTTTAAATTTAAAGAACTTTAACTGCCACCATTTATAGCACCTAAGGCCAGATTTCAAGTAAGTGCCAGGACTCTGATCATTTGTTTGATATCCAGATGTGCCCACATTCAGAAACTGTTAATTTCATAGTTTCTAACTAAAGATCTCCCAAACATGGGAGGAGACTAAAATCTGCTATAGTTTTCAGTTAGCTTAATTATACCATGGTGACAAGAATCAGGAGAACAAAAGAAAAAGCAGACAACAGATTTACATGTTACTGAATTTCAATTGTTAAAGAAAGCATGCTCAACAGGAGAAACTAACTGTTCCTATAATTCTCTCACTGCACCTAAGCACAAATAGAAAAGAGACGTTTTTGTATGCTATTATCCATGAACCACTATGAAAAGGTAAGCAGAACTTATTGGAATTTGCAGGTAGCAAAATTCATGCTGTGCCCTAGAAGAAGGTCTATGCTATGTCTGCTTTGGAGCCACATATTTTACAGGTGGCATGTGTTATTTTGAAGCAACAAGCAAATAATAAAACTTATGAAACATGTGTCTTTGGAAGTTTTTGGGTTTGGGTTGTTGGGGGCTTTTTGGAAACCGAGTTACTACACCCAGTAATTATGCTGTTTGCTATAAATCAACAATTATATGTAAAAGGTTCTCCTAACTTTTAATTCCTGGGAAACTGCAATATAAAGACCAATGAACAAGAATACACTGATAAATTGAAGCAGACATTTCAGCACTTTAAATAATTTACTGATACTTAGAAAGGAACAGATAAATACACAGGTGGCTTTTAATGTGAGCCTCTCAATGATTTACTAAGAACATCTGCCAGATGGTTTAGATGTGTTCTATTCAGTACTCAGATGCTCATAAAGGAATTATCCTGGAGGAATGAGAAGGCTGCTTCAGAGTAGGTGTGATGTATACAGTGCAATGCACATGCCAGTGCTGTTAGAGAGATTAAGTTTCTCGTAAGGATCCTTGAGTTCAAAATTGACTTTTTTCCATAAAAGGAAATCCATAAAAGGATTCAGTGGAGATTTTGTGCAGACATAAATTGTATAAATACCTAAGAACCTATGAATGAAAAGATTTTATGAGGTAGTAAAACTTTCTTCAAGAATCTGTTGCAATTTTAGCAAGGTATCTTTAGTATAATTGCATATTTACTTTGCATATGTGGTTCCACTTTCTTTGGCTGAATTTACACAAAACTCATGAATGAATTTAATCGATAAGCAAAGACAGAATTGTGATGTTAAGTACACCTGGCTGAGGACAGTTCTTTTCAAAGTACCTTGTGCATGTTAATGTGAGTTTAATAGAGAAGAACTGAGCCTCTGGTACAATCCTATGTCACTGAAGTCAGTCTCATCCTGAAACTCTTGATCTTGCAGGGGATTACAGCTGTCACATGCCTGTATCTCCAAACAAGACAACTTATTAAAGCCAAGTCTGGGGACAAGTGCTCCTTGAAATGCAGTTGCTTGATGGAGGAATTGAGGAATACAAGTCCTGTCCAGTGGAATGGCAGGCACTACAGCAGAGCACTTAAATACCTCTGGAGCTTAAAGCAAACAGTGCAGTCCCCTGACTTCCAAGGGAAGGGACAGCCCTTGGAGGAGTCCCATGTTTGATATTTTGATATCCCTGACAAAAATAGCCAAGTGTAATTTTTTAACCTTTAAAAAAAGAATCAAGCTATTTTTACTATTTTCTTTTTTTCCTTCACTGACATTCCTATTTGGTTGTTTATTTGGACTGGTTAGCCCATTACAAATCCAAGTATTGTACATAATTATTCAACTAACTTGCTGTCTTCGTGGAATTAGTAAGTAGTAGCATTTCTCTGCTAATGTTACTGTGCTGAAATGCTCAAAGGATACTTCAGCAAATAATGTAGTTACACTTGTAATAACTGAAATATACCAAATTACTGTCTTCAGTTTATTAATATTTAATTGCTTCAATATTTTCCTTTTTTTTTTCTAAGCAGAAGAACTTACCTTGTCATCACTTGGCCTAGATGTGACATGAAATCTAATATCCCATTGTACCAAATATATCAATCTACCACTGTGCTTTGTTAAAACTATGAACTAAAATTAAAGAGAGATTTTCTTGATGACTTGTAAGTGTGGACTGAGTTCATCTCTCTCTTATGTTTCTTTTGCCAAAAGAGACTTATTTTTATCATTATGTCAAGTAGAACTCACTTGTTACAGGTTTGGAACCTGAAATCTTCAAAAGTAAAGAGGAAGAATATAAATAACTCTCAGGATCCAGACCACTGAGCTCCTCTGTGAATCTGTCTTTTGTGTGTTGCTTTAAAGTGTTGAAATACTTCTGAATACCTTGAAAACAGCAGAGAAAATAAGTAAACAATAAATTAATCCACCAACACACAAGATTCTTCTTCTCCACTCTCTGAAAAAAATCCAAATATTCTGTCCAAATTTTCCAAACAATAAAAAGAAACTCCAAACAATAAAAAGAAACTGTGAAGGTGCAAGGTTGGGGGAAAAAAAATCCCAAATGGAAGCTGTCTGTGTTTAGTGTATCCTTTGTCAGTTAAGCCTACAGCTATTTACTTGACTAAAAGGAAGCAGAGCTACAATGCTTATCTTCCTATCTTGTCATAAGTGTTCTCAGGAAGATATTCCAAGCAAAATCATTCACAGCTAGCTGTGGATGAAAGGGTGATATAAATAGGACCTAGTGATGGTGCTTCTGCTCTGTAAAATTCCACATATTCTTATATGTTTTCACTTCATATCCACCTGGCCTGTTGTCTTGAGTTCTTTTACATTTTTTTACCACATTTAATGTCATTCTCAAAAGAAAAATGAAGAAATCTCAGGTACTATAGCCAGGATTGTGGAACAAAGGGAAAAAGAGGAATTCAGTGTGCAAATCTGCAAAAAAAACTCTGCTCCCTTGTACAAACAAACCAAAGCAATTAAAAAGAAAGAAAGTTTAAACTCTGTATAAGTCCTGAGCAGAGATTTTTGTCTGTAGCAGGTGTAGCATTTTAAATTTTTCTCTAACATTCTTGGTAAGAAAGTCTTCAATAAAGCAGGCCTTTCTACCTTTCAAGCTGAAGTTAAATAAATAAAAAGCTATTTAATGGTAGCTCTTAATGCATGTTGACATAGTAGGTAATGGCTGATTCAACATTAAGAAGCTAATGAAAATCAATGTAAGGATGATGCATGATCTGGAAAGTACACCTTTGACTTTCTACCGTATAACTTTGTATCGTGAAGTCTTGAGAAATTCTTATCTGTCAATAAATCAGAAAAAAATAAAGGATTAATGAGGTGGTTTTGACTTTAACACTTTGTCACTTCTCTTTAATCTCTAGCTAGGCTTTAAGTCATCAAAGCACTTAATCAGAGCCCTAACTATAAGTATAACAGTGTTAAGCAGATGTTTCAAAGTAAGCCAGCTTGCCATTGTGCTTTGTCAAACTGGAAATGGATGATCAGGTAGCATGAAGTGATACATCATCATCCTGCAGTCAGGGCACACAGTATGAGACACCTGTGCCTTTGCTGCAGTGGTGTTAAACAGCTGTGCAACCAGCAAAAGTGTCCTTAGATGGTGTGTGTCCCACTCAAAAGGGGAAGGCAGCACTCAAAATGTTTGCGATCAAAAGGAAAGATGAAAGTCAGAGGTTCCACAAAAGATTGCAAAGTTTTATTAGTAAATCACACACTTAGCATGGAAATTGGTATAATCCAGTCACTGATCTCTGCATAAGCACACAGCAGCCAGTTTTGAATAAAGGGAAGAGAGGGAGCTATATTAAAGCAGGAGAGAGAGAAAGAAAAGAAGAAATTAAAGGAGATCACCAGTCCTGGCTCCAGGGTTGATCTATCTGGGCTTTGTGGGTGAACCTTTTTATAGATAGCTTTTCCCTGCCCTGGAGATAATCCTCTTGCTTTCTATGCCACTTAGTTAACATATACACTCCATTTTTAAGCTTTTCTGGAAATGGGTTGGAAGGCTTTGAGGGTCTTGGGTGCCCTTGTCCCTCTTCTACATCCCATATCCATTTCTCAATCTCATTTCTGACCTTGTGCTGGTCTATGTTGTGCTTATTTCCAGGAGCACTTGTCAGGAACATTTGTCCCAGAAAAATGCCCTAGCTCTGGTCCCCTGCCCAAGTCTCATTCTGTTCTTTCTTACAATGTGTTATTACCAAAAACCCTTATTTGTTACTACCAGCAGTCCTTGTTGGGTCCATGGCCATGTTTGAGATGGACACGAGCCACCTCATTTTCCAATACTTTCTGCTTCAACCAAGCTCTTCCTTACATCTTCACCTTCCTCTTCATCTAAGTGATCTCTACCTATATAACCTTGAGGTTGAGCCAACTCTCAGCACCTTTCTTTTGGCCTGTCTACTTTGCAGTCAAATATATAATTGTAGAACATAAAGAAATATTGGACAGCTATAGCCCAGCTGCCCCATGCAGCAATAGCCATGACGTTGTAAGCAGCACAAAATGTCAAAATAATTTCCTGGCTGAAAATATACTGCAGGTCTAAGGGCACAGTATTTCACATCCTATGTGTCTGATAAAATCAGTCTGAGGTAATTTTACATATCCCTACACATTAGTACACATTCATGCTACAGAACAGACTGAGTATATTCTATAGGAAAGGATTAGAGAACAAACTACTCCCTGGAAGATGACAAATACGAGCTGCAGTAAGGAAAATCATAGCTTAAATAAACCCAAGCTGTTGCGGACACAACCCAGCATCCTTTCTGTACAAATGGCCTGTGCCAAAGTCAGTAGGGAGCTTGCCTTTACAAATATGGAAAGATCATGTCAATTCCTTCCAATAATAGTCATTAGTCTTTAAAAATATGTAAGGAGTAATAAAAAAGCAAACAGCGTTTGAAAGCTAGTATTACTTTTACCCCCAGTATAGGAAATCTAAATGCTCTCTGTTTCCTCAAATAATAAAATTCATCATTTTTTTTCACTTTATAAAATAATTAAATCACTCAGTAAACTTTCATATTTGCTTTCTTTAATTCTTGTTTCTAACCTGAAAATCTGCAGATCCTTTGTTGTAAAAGCCCCACAGCATTCTTTCACATGTTCTTCCAGCACTGTGAATCCAGGCACAACAGCTTTGTGTTAGTTCAAGAGACAGCAAGACAGATCCATGTCTGTGTCTGCCAGCGTGTCAGGGTACAGGTCCTGACCAGATTGTCACAGATGAGGATGGAAGCATAACACATAAGGTAATTCCATTTCCCCAGGCCTTGAATCTCCCCCTTAGTTTCCACCCTTTAAGGAAGAAATCTCTCATTCTCCACCCTTAAAGGAAGAATATTCCCTCATGTTCATCGAACAAACTCTATTTTCTTTTCTTAATATATAACTCAAATACACAGAGTACTTCAGTGATCTGAAGGTTTCCTAAAAGAGTAATTATATTTAACTTTCCAGTGCTTTCACATTCCTGTCCATAAAATAGTTTGGTCTAAATCCTGAACTGTTTCAAGCCATTGCCAAAATTTACAAGTACATTTACAGCTGGAGCTTCAGTCTATTTTATAAATGATAATTGTTTCATGGCACACACTATTTGACAGAAGTTGAGATATTCTGACAAATTGGAACATAGTTTTGGTGATAAATAAGGGATTTCTCTTAACCTGAGCATTATACATTTGGAAGATCATTTCAGTAAAAGGCCT
>PYHW01010409.1:12432811-12476368 GCA_013186435.1 Turdus rufiventris | reverse complement strand
TTTTTTTTTGGCAAGCTGACAATAGTTTCTGTTGTAGGAAGCAAACAATTTAAAGATCTCAGGATTAAATTTTACTCTAGTAATATTTTGTTTAGTTTACATACTTACTGGACTAAACTACCTCACTCTGAAGTCTTTATTTTCAGAGGAACCAGGAAGTGTGGCTGTCATCACTCTTATGCTTTCACTTATGCTATTTCCAGATTTCCAGATTATGTGGTTATTGTCTGAGAAGTTTTTAAAAAGTATTTGGCTTGCTATATTTAATGTAATAAATGTTTTGATATAGTAGTGGACTTAAAATAATGACAGTGTTTCTAGTGCTATAATTGAACATAGTCAAAACAGAGAGGTTAATGCAAAGAGAATTGCATAAAGTAAAACAGAATATGAAGGAAAATAAAGCTTTGCTATTGGTTGAGTATCTAAGAATGGAATTTTCCTTACACATTTTATTGTGAATCTCTTCCTCAATTAGGTTCTGCTTTAAGTCAGTTTTGAACTGTTACTATAAGAATGAAAAAAAATTTTCCTTTATGCACATACTATACAAAATTCTTTGCCAATGTAGAATTACTGCAGGGTGTTTTCGTGTAGGTTATTGCTTGCTGTGGCAATTTTCCCCCTTATGACAATTTTCCACTACTTCCTGAATGTATCTTCTTTTTGAGAACTACCCCAGCTGGGGTCCAAAGTGAAAAGATGCTCAGGCTCTGAAGCTTAGAAGAGAAAATAGGATCTGGGTTTTGTTGTAATTCATTAGCTTGTTCCATGGTAAGTGGGTTAATATGCTTGGGTTCAGGCATTTGCTGTTGGACTAAATTAAAAATTATATTTTTTCTATTTTCAAGATTCCCCTTTCAATGTTAATAATTATTTTTAAACTACATAAGCTGAAATATTGATCATTAAATGTGATGCATTTTTTCCTTTTGATCAAGGATAATTCATTATTTTAAAAAGTTACTTTCAAGAATCTTTTGGAGACCTCTTTTGTGTGGCTATAATTAAGAAATTAATAATTAGTAGTGGTTTTTGCCTTTCATTTTTTCTTTTTTTGTGACTTGATTAAAAATGCATATGGGTTTTTCTTTCACCAAAATCAGAAAATTCATAAAGATGGCTCCCACTACAAATGTAGCTTGGCCTCAAATACATATTTCATACTGTACTGGATATCTTATTAAATCTCTATGCTCATACAAAGCAAAATATGCATATCAAAGAGAATTTATTGCAATTTCAGCTCAAGATTTTCTATCTCAATATTTGATTGTTAGATTTTCCAATTCATTTTCCAGTAACTTTCAAGATATTGAATCTGAAAATATTCAAGAAGATATTCTAAGTTCATGCTAGAATCTATACTTATTTTTCTTTCTGGAGCCTTTGATTAGGAGGTCACTGCTCTATCAATGAATCTCTGAAAACAAATTCACATCTTTTATATTGTCTAAGGAGCTGAAGAATGCTCTGTCTTGGAAAATACATGGGCAGAAGAAGCTGCTGGACTCATCCTCCTCCAGGCTCTGTGAAGAGGTACGGGTTATAACCTTCTGGAAATTCGTAACTTGAGTGACCCACTGACAGCATAAGTTTCAAGAGATCTTTTTGGGTAACTGGACATTTGCTTTGCCTGGATCTGAGGCTTAACGCTGTTCAAAATAAACTTAGGAAAGGAGACCACAGCTTGCACATATCCAGCACTGTATCCATCCTAATTTGGTAAGAAACTGCAGAGCTGTTTAATGTCTACAATTAGGGATTTTCCCACTTCTCTGCTGGAAGTGTCATAAGACAGTAAATGTGTTATCATCTTCAGGTAAAACTTTGCAACCCTGATGTAAGCCTCAGGAATCTGATAAAAATAAGAAATCAGAGTTATTCAGTGTGTACGTAGGAGCAGTTTCTGAGGAAGCCAAGGAGTTTCAACTAGGACACGCACAAAGTAATGCAGCAGATCATTTGTGTCAGGCTGGTGGGAATGGCCAACAGTTGGGAGATTATCACAGCAAGAACACAGAAAAAAAAAATAAAGGAAATGTTAAGGTATTTGTTTATTTTTTCCATTCATGTTTTTATTTTCAGGCATCCTTTCTCCTTTCAGTAATCTCTGGATCACTGGCAGCACAACTTGCTTTTCTGATAGTAGAAACATTAACTCAAAATTCCACTTAAAATTTCTGTTTAATATTAAAATTTTACAGCCTTTTTAGGACAATATGCAAGATAAATTGTCTTGTTCTGGTAGATGTGTGATATTGTTGCTGAGAGGATTTCCATATTTCCATTATATTTTGTGGATGGAGAGGGAGAGTGAGGCGTGTTAAAATAAAACAGGGTACACAATTCTGACTGTGGTGTGCTAATGGATCATCATGGCAAGCCCTAAGGATTTAGGAATTCTTTATTTTAAAATATTAGGGGCTGCTGAATCCATTAGTTCAATGAAGGTGAGGCTGCTGTGACTCCAAGTTCCAAGGTCCATCAAGAATGAGCATGAATGAGTGTCCTTGGTGGGTTTCTCACCAGGGTCAAAGGTCCCAAACTTCTCCCTGAATATCCACCAGGAAATGGTTCTTGGTGCCCCCTTCACACTGATCCACTGAGCATTCTCATCCTGGCAATGCTCCTCTGAATGCTGCTGGTGCTTATAGTGGTTAGTTTGTAATTGTGTAATCTAATGCACATTTTGCAAGCATTTTTCTACTCATGTCATGGGTAATCAAATTTACGAATTAATAATTACAGTAATTTTACGACTATAAGGCGCACCCTTTTGATTAAACTTTTCCCTCAAACCCGGAAGTGCGCCTTATAGTCCGGTGCACTTTATCTGAGCTACAAAGTTGTGACTCTCGGGGGTGCGCCTTATAGTCCGGTATGCCTTATGGTTGTGAAATTACTGTACCCTTCATGGTCAAGAGCAGAATACAAATGTAGATTTCTTCACAGACATTTTGAGGGCTTGCTCTATAGGGCAGTATGAGCTGTTCCTATTATGTGTGACCATATTCTTCATAATCAAAAAATACATTGCTCTTGTCTATTCCAATATTATTTTTTCTATGCTTCCACTTATGAATAGTAGGGTTTATTTAATCCTTGTACACACAGTCATACTGCAATATGTTTATGTTAGAGATTTTTAGCCCCCTCAGATTTTATATAAGAGAGAAATTATGAGGATGGATAGTTTCATCCATAATTTCTGATTTATCCTTTAATCAACCATGTTTAATCAATGTTCTAAGGAGAAAATCCTTACTTTTGTGCTTGGGTAACAGAATTTTTGCCAACAGATTAATCATCTGCCACTACATGATCTTTTAGACTGAGTGACAGTCGAATGACAAAAAGAATACCCAGGTCCAACAATATTATTTGATAGTCTGTTAGGATGGCAGATCAAAAAGTGAAGGCTTAACCTGTTCCATAGTCTGTTACTTAGGAAATATGCTTCAACTTTTAAAACTATTCTGACAATTCTTATGTGCTGAAGTTGTCATATCCTGTTAATTTTCTGCTGTATCACTGCTAATAACATCTCTTTTTGAATTTGGGATGATGAACTCCATCATTATGGGACTCTCACCTACCTTTGTTAGGAGACTTATATCCATTGGGAGAGGCAGGGAGAGAGAGATTAATATTGTATTGACATAGTTCAGAAGTTTAGTATAAGAATTTGAACATGGAGTTAAGTTTTTATATTCTTCATTTGTGCAGCATACAGACTTTTTTTGTTAGGATTATACTAATTATGAATCTTGAGTTTAAAGAAAAAAAAATAAATATAAGCTTTTGTCTTATTTGAATACTGCAGAATAATAACCTGAATTTGGTTTTGAAGAATTTTCCTTCTGGTCCAAGACAAGATGGAATTTGGTAGCAAGGTAAGTGGGAATTTACTGACCCTAGAGCCTTCTCTTGAAGGGCAACAAAGTCTTCAAATACTAAACCATACAGCCTGTAGAAATGAGTTAACTTCCCCAGAGAAATATCTCTCTTTCACTCCTGCAAAACTGGTAGGCAGCCAGTATGACTAAAGTACATGGCAGAGGACTTGATTTCACTTTGTGTGTGAATGAAGAACATAATATATTATTTAGAGGAGAATATAGCTTTTCTTTATATATATATATATAATATTATATATATTTATATTTATATTTATATTTATATTTATATTTATATTTATATTTATATTTATATTTATATTTTTATATATATATATATACAGAAATAATGGATAATTATATGCTACTTTAAATAAATATTATTTTTATTGTGTAGCATTCAGTCTGTGTATTGCTGTATATCATAAATGTGTCATTTAAAATGTTTATGATTTCAGTGCACTTAGGGCCAGAACATGAATTATAAACCAAGTATCATCTCATTAGCTTGAGAATGCAATATGAAAGCCAGATGCTATCAGGGGAGCATGTAGGAACTTCATTACACAAATTCCTTTTGTCCTTAATACAAATTAGAAGACACCATGGTTCTCATTTGCCTCACTTGCAATTGTGTCTCTTTTTTCTTCGAATAAAGATGCCAAAGTGACAAAATCTGGTAACCCCTGCTAAAATAAGAATTTTCCTACATAAGGGGACTCTACATCAATGCAATGTAGTGTGCCCTAATAAAAAGACAGAGGAGAAGCTAAAGAAAAATAATACCAACCTTAAAGAGTTGGTCTAAAATATGAGTTAAAGAATATCAGTAATAATTTATGAGTAAGATAGTAGATAATTAAGAATATAAGGGGAATGTCCTCAGAGCAAAAGAGGAAGGAACGATTTTTTGTGATCTCAGAAATGAAAGAATTTCTGAACCAAAAAATGTATAAAACAAAAGAGAGATAGTAAACAACTACCAATGGAAAGGGCTTGGGAGGCTACAGACAAGTTAGAAGAGTAGGTAAAAACAGAAAATAAAATTAATTAAATGCTGAAATTAAACTATACCTGTACAAAGAATCAAAGAAAAAACTAACATCTAAGCAAGAAATAACCTTGGAGAAAAGACTGATTAAGCAGATAAAATCTGAGTCCACATGATTTTCAAATACACTACAGTAGATGGAGAGACTGAAAATGATGAAGCTTCTGAGATAATATTCTATTGCCTCTGAGAAGACTGAGATTAGCTTATATCTGAGTGATGCAGAAATCCCTCTCTCCAACTGACACTGAACATTTTCAAAACCTTGAAGCCAGTGAACTGAAGTTTGGAAAAAGATGAATTATTGTGCAGGTGCCTTCAGTGGAATTTTTTCAGCTAGAAAAAATATTTACTTTTCCATTCTTTCTTACTTTCTTTAATATTCCCCCTGGAAAGCTGGCAAGAACAGCCTTCCTAATTATCTTTGTTGGCCAAATTCTTGACAGAAACAGGCTTGCCCAGACTTCATTAGAGAGCTGCAGAGAGGTGTGTAGAAATATTGATACTGTTAGTTGAATAGTTCCAGCAAAAGATGTAAAATGAATGAATATTTTCTCTGTGGAAAAAAACAGAGATTTGGAGAGGACAGGTTTTTAATGTTTCGGTTTTCTCCCATTCTCAATGACAAACATCAGGGAAATTATGCATTAAAAATATATTTAAATTAAAGTATTAACATTTCCTGTGGTGATCTTTTGTAGCCTACATTTCCTCATGAAAAGGAGAGAAAAGGAGACAATGAAGAAAAATCTTGGGAAAGCACAGATATGAGAATTACTGTTACAGAGAAGAATTTTGGTTGAATGAGAAGCTCAACACAAGAACAACTGTTCAAAAGTACATGATAGTTTTAGATTTATAAGCTTTTAGTATGTACTTTGATTATGTCTATGTAGCAGACTATGAATGAGATCTAAACTCAGCCAAATGTTAAATGTTTCCTGAATCAATATCTGCCACAAACTAGAGCTACTGACCCTTCATATGCTGTATACTCATGGTGAACCTGGGTCTCAGCATGATATAAACATTTAAATTAAAGTGCCTCACCTCATATTTATGAAAGAATTTGAATTGTTTTTTATCAGCAATATGTTTGAGCCCTGTATCTGCAAAACTGTAACATGGGACTCCTCTCTTTCACCAGTGTCAACCAATGAGAAGCAGTAAATTGAAACAAATTAATTAGAGATTAAGATAATGGTTGTTTCAGCACTATATGTTTATTTAATGTGTGTCTATGTTAAAACAAGATTGTTAAAAAAGCCTCTGAAAATGAAGGAATTAGGAAGGTTAAGTTTACTTGCATAAAGATAAATAACAATCTTGTTGTGATATACCCTCTGACAGAAGCAAAATTAGCCATATATTTAAAGACGACAACATATTTCAAATGAAAAAAAATCAATTTCTTAATCTTTAGAGTACATAATTTAAAGAGAGTTTTAGGTGCTTAGTATTAGCATTTTAAAAATGAGACTGATTAAAATAAAAACTCTGCTTTGCTACCCCTCTCTCAGCCCCTAGCAAGTGTGAACTGTAGATTCATTGTTCAGACATGTTGACCAGCACAGGTAACCACTTATTAACTCTCTGTTATCACAGGCTGTTATTCTTTATGTGGGTGAGATAAATGAATGCTCATACATTTTGCCACTGGGTTTCACTGCAAAAAAATTGTGAAGCCAAATCCAGAGTTCAAACCATTCTCCTCAGTTCCTCTCCAAGTTTCTTATCTCTTTCAAGATTCAAGTGACACCTTTCAGATCTCGCTAATTCCACTTTATCTTCTCCCAGTTTTAATTCTGACTGTAGACCCCCTTGTCTCTTTCTGTTTCAGTCACATTTCCCCTGTATGAAGGTTTGGTGGCTTTGTTGCCTCAGCTGCTTCTGCACCAAACACAAAAGTCATATTCCAGTTTCTTTCATACCATTTTCAATGCTTAAGGCAAAACTTTCTCAAAGATAGGGAAGATAAAAATTTAAACAGAGTGTTATTTTCAGACTTACTCTTGCTTGCTTCATGTTTTCTTCTTGTTTCTATAATTCAAACATTTTTGTGCAACTGGAACCTTCAGAGGAAAAATGTAATCTATGGCAGACCTGCAAGTTCACTCCAAAATACTGGCTTTGTCAGAACTGAAAATAACTAAATGCAAGGTTTCATGATGGAAATCACTGGGTGCTCTCGTTAACAAGATGTGAAAACAAAAGTAGGTGGGCCACACTTGTACTTTGCAAGAACACTTCCTGAAATAGCTGTGAAACAAATTTGTTCTCAGGTCATCCAGCCATTCTCTGCTTTCTTTGTTTCTGAATTTGCTCTGACAGGTTTCCAACATCCATGTTTCCTTTCACCTCACTTCCCAAAACATGCTAATCTTGCAGCCAGGACTCTCTGGCCACATGAGTTGAGATTTACTGCTGTGGGATTTTGATGCTAAGGCCAGGAAGGTGTTTTTCCACCAAGAATAACACACAGTATGGGGCAAACTTCCTCTACGATCTTACCACTTTTGCCATTTTGGACTGGCATAAGAGGCCACTGCAGAAAAGTTCTGCCCTTGAGTTGTTGTTTTTCCTGACGACATTCTCCTTTGACAAACACCAATATGAAAAAATGGTTCTATTCTAAATGTTATATTACCACACTCTAAGGAAAATACACTTACGTTCCCAACGTGCTCTTGATACACTTCAGAAGTGAATAAAAAGTCGTGAAACTTTGTTATTGCAAAATGTAAAATTGTTACGTGTTTAAAAAAATTCAGAGAACAAATAGGTTCCTGTAACAAAAATTGCTACTGCTCTATTTCCATATGCTTAACCTATAACAGAGTAGCATTATCTGCTATGCAGAGAAATGGGCTGAAAATTTTACATAGTTCCTATTCTACCTTAGGGTTCCTAGATAATTTTAGGGGAGAAATTTTCCATTTCTCTTTTAAAATTTTTAATCATTACGAATTCAGAAATATTTTTTTAATTGATAATATTGAATGGTAAGGCTGTAAGATTTAAGTGTTGTAGATGTTATATCCCATGTTTAATGTGTGATTTATCACATGATAATATTTGCAAATGGAAATATCTTTAGTTGTATCTTTTTATCAGTGTGAATGAGCCCAGAAAATTGATATTATTTACTGAACTTCCTTTATTAATATAGAAGAAATTTCTACAAAAATGTGACTTATTATAAGACCCCACCCCCCTTATGTCTGATGAATTTACAATGCTCTGAGATAAAAAAGCAAAGAGAAAGAAATGTTATCTCTTTTCAAGAAGTAGAGTTATGGGCTTAGGCACACGGACAAGTTCCCACAGAGATAACAAGCTACTGAGGAGCAACCAACTTGTTTTAACTGTCTCTTTTTGTTCCCTTGGTTTGTGGCAAATGTGAAGTAATTCAAATAATCCTCATCCTCTTTCATCACATATTTCGTTGAGGACCACAGAAATGTAAATCACTTCTCACTTGTCACAGGCTAAGAGATGGAAGATAAATGTTGTGCAGTTCAGCTATCTTGGGTAACTCATTATGGCACTGTGACTTTCCAGTGTCTGTGACTCGAGACCTAGATCGACTTTCTGTGTCAAACTCTGAACCTATGCTCTTTGAGCCTCACCCCCATGTCTAAACCAAAGACAAAATCACTCCTGCTTTTATGGCTTGTCATTACCAATCTTGAGGACAAGAGTAACTCAGGAAAGTCTAGGCCTGATGTACTGGTGGCCTGGCAAAGTGAAAAAGAAATAGAATGTATTGAAAGAGCTAGATTTCCAATCATCATTCATAATTCAAAATCTTGTGCATTCTGATAAGCAAGTAACATTTGGAATATTTGTTCAGGGAAAATAAATTTGAAACTTTTGGAGGTAAACCAGATCTCCATCCCTATTCTTTATTAACATGTTATTCCAAACAGCAATCCCTTAGTTGACGAGGTTATGATTGTATTTAATAATTAATCTTGAGACAAAAAAAAAAAAAAAAAAAAAAAATTCTAGCAATGCATTTGCAGCAGCTTCTGAATTTTAATACTGTTGTTGTGATTTTTAAATAATTTCTCCTATATGCCTTGTCTTTCTACGTTGATTTGTGGGAAATAAAGGATTTTGAACTGTCATTGTTTTTGTGATTTTTTTTTTTTGTTTTGTTTTGTTTTGGTTTGGTTTTTTTCTATCATAACATTTCAGAATAGAGTTTAACATTGGGAAGAGAAACTGGGAATATTACTGCTTGTTCAGAACACCAGCATAATCAGCTACAGTTTATCTTCTTCCAATAGATTGCCAATTATTTGGGCTCAGGAGAAAGAGGTCATCAGCTGTTAAATTCTGCAGTATTTTGATCGTATTTGAGTTGGAAGGGACCTTAAAGACCATCTTGTTCCAGCACCCCTGCCATTGGCAGGGACACCTTCTGCTAGACCTGGTTGTTCAAAGCCCCATCCAGCTTGGCCTTTAACACTTCCCTGTATGGGGCATCCAACACTGTATAATTATTACTTCCTTACAAAAATAGACAAGTGGTAAAATCCATAAGGTCCATGACTCCTGAACAAATCTGTGGTCCATATTCTGCTGAAATAAGCACTGGAATTATATGTATCAGCAGTAACAGTTCCTCATGAGGAATAAATAATCAGACAGACAGATCACTGACTACAGAAGGTTTATTGTGAAGTTTATTCACCACATTATCTAATTTAAGCTCAACTCAGTGCCTGGAAATAACTCCATTTAACTGGTTTAAAAAAAACCAAAAAACTGTCTGGATGGAGATTTGCATTTGTTAATGTACAAGAGAAAATATCTTCTTTTGGGTGGATACAATGATTTATTTCAGAATTTGATTGGTTGTGCTTCTGAACATTCTAGACTTACTTGAGGCCCTTTCCTCTCTTTCCCAAACTTTATCCTCCAAAGACCTCAATCTTTCATGCATTTTATTCTTTAAGATGGGTGAGATATGTTTCATATTTTTTCTTGGTCATGTATTTTTCTCTTTCAAGATGAGGTGAGATGGAATACCGTGGCAGAAAAGACAGAAAGTATCAGAGACCTCAGGGGGTGGCAGGCAAAAGCTTTTAAATTTGGGACTGGAGGAATGCAGCTCAGAGGTGATGAAGGTGTGTGGAATACATGGACTGATCAGCCAAGGTTTACATAAAACAAACGAGAAACTCCCTAGGTATTAGGTGGCATGAAAAGTTTACTGCATTTCAAATATCATTGAGTTAATTGCAACATCATATGACAGCAAAGTTCTACTTGCAAGAGTGCATGGGGAAAGGAGAAGTTGGAGCAAAAATATTTTTCACCTTTCCTGTACTCCTTGGATAAAGAGTTGTCAAATATTCCTTTGGATAAAAATGAATCCTAGTTTTATTTTTTATGAAAATGTAACTTGTATGGATTTTAAAACTGTGCGGTCTTCTTCAGGGAACTAATTATAAAGGAAAGGTCTAGACAATTCTGTTTCTAGTAAGACTTAAGTTGGTTTCCTATCATTACTTTTCCAAGAAAAGTCACCTGAAGTCTGTGCACTTTGACTTTTCTCTTTCTCTGTCTTTCTTATTTATGTGTCTGTGCATACACATACATATTCAAGAACTGCAATTATATGTTTGTATGCGTGCGTAAATACACCCATATACACACATATAAATACACATGAAAAGAGATATGTATTCCTAAGTACTTCTATTAACTCAATAAAAAGAAACCTCCTTAAGGAAGTCTCATTTTAATTAATTTTTATTTGCAAAGCACTACTGAAAGATGCATTTCATGGCTAAAGGCATAATCATACTGATTTGGCAAGAACAAAGTCAGTTAATTAATCCCAGTTGCTATGAATAGAATTTCTCTCCCTCCATTTCACTTTTCCTTTTGGAAGTACTTTCTAAAGTTAAAATTGCACATGTAGAGTAGCCCTGTATTTCAACAAATGAGTTCTGTTAGCACAGCCATTAGGTTTAAATTTATGTGGACAGACCAGGAGCATTCTACTAACCCCAGTGGATTCCTTCAGTTTAGATTCACAATTTGTGTAAGTTATGATAACAGACTAATTAGTGGTTTGGACGTACAGTTTTCCACTTGGCAGATAGACTACAATAGCACTTTCAGAAATTCTACTCATTATGTCTTATTAGTATCAGGCAAGACAACATAAATCTCATTTCACAAGGGATTTATAAGAACTCCTACTGGGAAGTGGTCCTTTTTCAAATGACCCCTATTTATTTTTTCTGTGTGTCAGCTGGATATTTCTGGAATAGTGTCTTTAACATCAAATATAGTATATAACAGTCAGTACCTGAAAATGTCAGTGTCTGAGAAAGTAGATAACATTTCTCAAGCTAAAAATGCCATGGGGAAAAAATAATGTTAATATTAGTATATTGCCAAATTATTGTATCAAAATGAATATGTTTTACTATATTTGTACTAATCATACTGCAAAATTCTAAATTGCCTTAAGTGTAAATCTCATTCACACATGTAGCTGAACATCTTGATTCTGGACAGGAATTTTGTTTTTAGGTTTGAAGACTATTTTTTATTCCATTCAAATAAATTTAATTTGTCTTTTCTTTGACTGGAAATTCATTAGCCACCTAAGCTTTGCACCTCTGATCAGTTTTTATAGAACAAGCCTTTGATTTTTAATTGTCCTAGAATTGCCTTATATTCATTATGATTAGCTTTTATAGGACTACAAAAAGTCTAATTAATGTTGAAAAAATATTAATATTCTTAAGATAATTCTATGCAGTATAATGAAAAGAGAAATTGGAAAGAACTACTAATTCTGCTTCTGGTAGAGTTTGAGTAGGAACATTTCTACCATAAGCAGAAGTTTCCTATCCTGTGGAAAGATTCAGCTCCTTCCAAACCACAGCCAGAGGGCAACCCAGCAATTTGTGTTAGCAATTTGTGCCATGACTTGGTAGATCTGGAGAACAGCAGCTGGATCTGGGAAGAGCTGTACAAAGAAGAATTTCAGAATAAGGTATGACAATTGTTCTTCTACAGTAACTTTTGCTGTTTCTGGGGATTTTGCTGCAGTAGTTGGTTGAATTTGAACAGAATCGAGTATGTTGCAAATGTTGGGATGTCACTGAAGTGGCATTGGTGTGAATCACAAAGGAATGGGGTTCTGTGTTTCACTCCACATTGCCAGGAAAGTGCACATGATTTAGCAAGCCAAATATTCATGGACAGTATACACAGTTCAAATCATACAGTTGTCCAAATTTGTATTGACAAATCCTACAGGAAGTATGTGCTATTTGTTTTTAGGAACACGGTGCCTATTGCGTGGTAAAGGATTATGTATGTCTTGATCATAGTTCCCATTTTAGTGTCAACAAAACAATACTTTTGTCTGAAAACAGAGGCAAAGATGCTTTTGCTCACATCTGCATTGGCCAGTGACTCACACTGTATTTAAGGAAGAGGTCAGTTTTCAATCTTTGATCACTGCGAGCTGAATAACAATTAGCAAAGCCAAAAAAATAAAAGAAAGTGTGAGTTCTTTTTCTGTTCAAACTAGGTACAGTGTACTTAATAAAAATGAAAAATAAATGCATGGTTCCACATTTGGGTTACATACAACAAACTTCATTTGCCACCAAACTTCTGAATGTACTTATGGTAAAGTATATGCAGACAGAAGAAGACAGATTTCCCTGTTGCTCTGAAGAGGGGATGAAAGCAAAGTCTGCAAAATTAACAGAATGCTCATTTTACCTGAACAGAGGTGATTTAAACAAAAGCTCTCAATTGCCTCATGTCCTGGATGTCTTTTACCCCTGACTTGTTTTTATTTTATTTGTTCAAATTGATGAGTGTTTTGTTGTACTTTCTACTACTTCTGTGATGGCACTTAGTATTTATAACACACCCGATCTTGTAGGAGAAGCTGCAAGGTGTGGAACAGCAATGGTTTCTGCAGAAAACCTTAGGATATGTTCCAAATAGAACTAATTTTTTAGATGAAAAAATCTTTTTTGAATATCTGCCTTCAGTTGTAATTTGTTTTGAAATGGGAGCGTTCCTGTACAACTCAAAAAATTTTATTAGATAATTTTTATCATCAACCAAGGCTCCTTGGCACACTGCATGCTGTTAAGGAACTTTATTTTCTGATAGATAGGGAAAAGGCCTCATGCATGTCTTGCAAGTTCATGCATTGATTTTTAGCCAGGTCTTAGGTAATAAAATGTCTGCAAGGAGCTGGAGGTCCTCTCCTATAAAAAAAAAGCTGAGAAAATTAGGGATATTCAGCCTGTAGAAGTGAAGGCTGCAGGGCCACCTTAGAACAGCCTTACAATACTTAAAATAAGTTTAAAAGCATAATAGAGTGTACTATAGTGATAGGATAAGTGGTCATGGTTTTAAACAGAAAGAGAGTAGATTTAGATCGAACAGAAGGAAGAAACTCTTCTCTGTGGGGGTGGTGAGGCACCAGCACAGGTTGCCCAGAGAAGCTCTGGAAGCCCCATCCCTGAAAGTGTTCAAGGCCAGGTCAGATAGGGCCAGGTCTAGTGGAAGACATCCCTGTCTGTGGAGGAGGGGTGTGAGCATGTGGACCTCACCATCTTTTAGACCCCTTTCAACCCAAACCACGCCAAGGTTCTGTGTTTCTATGACTTTACTGCAACATTTCTATGCATGTGTGGTACAAACTCAGTTTGCTGGAGCAGTTGTAAGAAAGCTTTAATGAATATCACAGTATCTTTCTAGTCTGTGTTAACAATACAGCATTGCAAACCTTTCTTCACTTCTATTTCAGCAGTGAACTGCAAGTCTTTACAGTAATGCTTCAGGACAGAAGGAGGCCACTGCAGTCCTTCCCAGTAACACATTGCTAATGGTTTCAGTGCTTCAAATGCTTGCCTAACACTTTGTTGAATGATTACAGCTGTGGTTTCTGATGCCATCTCAGATGATCCATTCTCCATGTTAATCACCCCTTTGTATTCTGCTGATTGCCATTGTGCTTTATCTTCTCATTTGACCTTGCATCTCTCAGCCTTAAAACTCCTAAAATTCTGAGTACCACATTTCATAATTGTTTCTTTTCTCTTGAATGTTCCCAGTACGTGGGGAAGTACGAAGAAAGGTTGTACTCCTGCATGCTGTATATTAAAGCCTGACTCCCTGCACATGAACTTAGGATGGATGGCAATGAGAATCCAGCTTTCAGATTCTCTACCTCGAGTTACTTGACAATGCCTAGTTAAAATTACCATTCTACATGCCTCTGCCCAGACAAATAATCTTCCATCTTCTTGGACACAATAAACATATTAAAATTCAGAGGTCAAATTCATACCTCATTGCAGCTTCTTCATGAGGGGATGTGGAAGGGGAGGCACTGATCTCCTCTCTCTGGTGACCAGTGAGGCAACCCACAAGAATGGCATGAAGTTGAGTCAGGGGAGGTTTAATCTGAGCATTAGGAAAATGATCTTCACTTGGGGGGTGGGTGCTGGGACTGGCTCCCCAGAGAAGCGGTCACAACACCAAGAGCTCAGGAAGAACTGGACAATGTTCTCAGACACACTGTGTGATTCTTGACATGTCCTGTGCAAGAGCTGGACTTGATGATCCTGATGGAACCCTTCCAACTCAGGATATTCTACCATTCTAGGATCTGACAACCTGCCCCATGTAAAGCATCTGCTCCTGTCCCCATTATGCTCCTGTAAATACTACAGAGAGGAATAACTGGGGAATTGTCTCTTCTCCCGTGGGCAAAGCACCAGTGACTGTCTGTTCTGCTGCACCTTGCCCTCCATAAGGCCATGGCTCCCAGGCTTTGTCTCAGCTCTGCTGAGTTTACAACTCTTTGTAGAAACAGTGTGTCTATGAGAGGTAGCAGATACAAGTCACAAATATTTATATCCTGGAAAGTATTTTCTGCATTCATTTCCTGTTCACTTTTCATAAACATTTTGTGTTTACTATTCACTAAATATTAATAGCATAGCTGTTATTCAAACTTCTGTTTTGTTTCTTCACATATTTCTAGAAGAAATACTTTGGGCTGTCTCTACAAACACACTTTCCCAAAATAATTTTTTTTCAAAGGCTCCTTGAATTCTTTCTCTGTTGTTTTCAGTGTCTTGCTTATCTGTTATTTTAAAATATAAATAATGCCTAAGAGTCATCCTTCTATTTCAGTAGCCTTTGTAATGTTTTTTCTTAACTGTATCTCTAGACATTTGTGATTCAGAAATGAACTTGAAGCATTGTAGAACAATCTCTTACTTTGGATACTTGATAAACATTTGGCACTAGGAAAATTAATGAAGTTAGAGGAAATATAAAATTCACTAAAATATGATTTGCTTGTTGTCCACATGGATTCTTCTCACCACTCAACTCTTTCTACTTAAAACCATAATCTGAAAAAACACTTTGTGAGAAAAAAAAAGAAGTTCAGAACACATAGTTTAGCATTATGTATATTTTCAAAACTTCAGTATTACCCAGCTGAGTTAAAATGCCTATTTTTTCCCTTGTTTGTAAGCTGCAAATTGTAGAATTTTCTCCCAGTTGTGACCGAATCAGTGAATCATAGGGATTCATAGAGGATTTTACTACCTTCTGTTTCTTGTACCTGATTAATAGTTTCTTTATGTCCCAAAGTTTTATGTGGTTTTCAGAGGCTTTTTAACAGTTTTCAGATGATCTTTTGATCATGTAGTTTCCAAAAATGTTCTCTTTTCATGTCTGGATTCAGTTTGGCTTCTAAAATATCTCATCAGTGGCTTCAGAGACCACAATGATCATGATTAGATGGTATTTGCTACACAAGTCTAGATGGCATTTACCTCTAAATAGCAGGGGCAAGCAAGCTCTGCCTCTGGGGCTGTCCCTCCCTGTGCCCTGAGCCAGCTCACAGCCAGGCAAAATCCAGAAATCCAGCAGGACAAAAGGCAGGATGCACAAGCTCAGACTGGGGAGAATGTAACTACATCCTGTGTCTGCCCTTTGACTGTGTGTATGAGCAGGACTCTCTGTAGATTTACAAAAGGCAATATTAACAGATTTTTTTGTGACCCTGGTTCCTCTCCTGCCTCCCTGCTCAGGGAGCCTGTGATGTGATATCCAACATTACAGTTCACTTGGCAATGCAGGATGGTGGTTCCCAATAAAAATGTGGATGCCCCTCCAATCCCTCAGGAAAACAGGTCTTAGCAGTGATCTGTATAACATATTCACACTTTGAAGACTTTGACTCCAATGCATTTCACCACCCCTAACATGCTGGCTAACTCCCAGGCAATGTCCACACATCCTCCAGAAGCTTAATTGCACACTATGTGCTATTTCTCTACAAATAACAAGTCTCTTAGTCAGCTCTGACAAAACAGTAAATTGTGGCTTCCTTGCTTAAGGCTTCAAGTGTGTCCAAGGATGACTTTCCCTGGCTTGTATCACATCCAGACAAACACAGTGTTAGCAGTAGTTAACTATATGTCAAATTTGAGGAGTGTGATTTGTGTCTTTCTGATAACATTTATTATGTCTCTTACATTATATTCAATGTGATTGTAGCTATATTGATCTAACTGTGGTGAGTTAAAAATTAGTGTCTGTATCTCCACATACTGAACTCTATAGAAGTCATTCACCAGTAGGTGAGTGTGAGCGTTACTCGTTTCAGTGAAATGAGTAGCTGTGATGAGGAATTTCACTCTTCCTTCACAATTTTTTTTTACTGTTAGAAGGATTGAGTTGGGTGTGACTCCCAAAATCTCTGTGATAGCCATTTTCTACAATTCTCAGAGGACCCATTTTGAACAGTGACTCAACAAAGCTTTTGGTGTATATTCAGTCTTTTAAAAACAAAATTGCTGTATAGCTTGAACATGATTCTCATTGCTAGTCTTTTATCTGAGCCGGTTTCCACAGCAGGCATCTCAGTTCTTGTATAATGTAACTTTTCCCATCAACTTGTGGGCAGCTGAGGAGCCAGAGCTAAATAAAGCTCAGATAAATGCTATTATATGTGATATACATAGATGTGAACTGGCAATTTAATAGGGCCCTTGCATTTTTCTGTGCTGTATAGGATAGTGCAAGCTGAATCTGGAAGAAGCTGTGCGGTGTTCACACCTAACAAGTAAGTCTTGAATTTAAGCTTGGTAATTTATGTGGGTGCAAGTGGATGCCTCTGAGAGAGATGAAATAATTTGGTCTAATGGCAGCACAGCCTGATTTGGAGAATTTTAAGACTTAGATTTGAAACCATTTAAATGCAAAGCAACATATGTTTCACCAATGGATTAATAAACTAAATTAAGGCTTAGCCAAAGATCTATATAAAATCCTAAAAATATTCACAGACATATTCTGTAAGTATTACTTGAATTATAGACTGAAACCACTGCTGAAAAATTAAAGTGAGACCTGTATAGTTTTAAACTACTCTTAAAATATAACATCCTGTTACTAGATGGTTTACAGACAAATTATTGGACTCAATAGAGGGGAAATTCTTTTGCTTGTGTTATACAGGTCAGGTTTGATGATCAAATGGTCCCTTCTGGACTTAGAAGCTATGAATCTGCTCCTTTTCTGCCATGTTCACATAAAAGGTCAAATTTCCAAGACTGGAATATTTCACTGAAGGACCAGAAGCTCTCTAAGATGCCTTTAAAATAATAAAAGGGGTAGAAAAGACATAAAATAAGGACAAGAGAAGGAATGCAAAATAAACTAAACTAAGGAATTTCTGTCTTCAACCTACAGATGGGATTAAAATGTTAAATATCAGAGCATGGCATGTGCTTCCAGAAGCACTTATGTGTCAGTGAACAACTACATCACACAGCTTAAGCTGGTCTGCTTATGGATGACTCTTTCCTAATAATCATAATCTCTCACCTAAATAGATGTTGAAATCCTTCACTAAGAGGAAAACTATTTTGTGATTTGAATGTAAATACATAAGCATAATTAAAGAGTGACAGTGACAAATTCCTGGATCAAAATCGCTACTAACTATGTAATGACATTACCACAGTCTAGTATTAGCATCCACCCTCCCATACTGTCCCAAGACTGAAACACATACTGAACATTTTCATTTTTGGAGTTCATGCTCTAATCTCAGTAGGAATTTTGGTGTTCAGAGGAGGTTTCAATGAGGGTCACTCTAAACAAATGAGATACATGCTCTTGAGGTACCCATTTGGACTTTGTAACTGTGACTTATTTTATAAAGAGATTGTACATTAAAAATACTGTTCTACAATTTTACTTCAAATACTTATTTGCTGACACTAAGAAAAAAAAACAAAAACCCACACTCAAATGTAAACAGTACAAGTCTGTTCCCTCTAAAGAATTAATAATTTACATTTCTCATAGATGACTTATCAAATACAGACAGAAACCAGAATTCCTTTTCCTACATTTTGATGAACTCAGCAACATGGCAACATTGACTCCTTTATAATGAAGGATTTCTAAACTGTAATAAATAGGGATATATTAAAATAGTACATGTTACTTATTAATTCCCTCCATCAGTATGATCTGTATTTTGTGCCCCATTAACCTTCACCACCAGGCAAGGGTTTAATTTCTAATTTATACAACTGCTTTCCAATCAACTATCTGTGATGGCAGATAAGGCAAAAGTAGTAAGACATGATATTTGGAAGAAAAAATGCTGAGCTGGAAGAGCACAGTGAGAGGTGTTTCATTTAGCTGACAGTCTTGCATATAACAATTCTTATCCAAAGACCCAAGAGCACTCAAATTTTATAGCCAATATGTTAGCTCTCTGTATCCATTAATGAAATTCAGCAATGGCTGGAGAAAAAAATCCAACATCCTTTGTGAATGTACACAGAAAGTAGATGTATAATTAGGAATCTTCATATCAGTGTAAGAAATATAGGAGCAATTAGTCAAGTTAAATTTCATCAAGATCCAAAAAAATTATGGCTCTGTGCCATTTGAATCTAGCTTTAGTACATTTGAATTTAACTCAAAGGATAATATCTCTCAGAATTTCTGTAATAATACAATATTATGCTTCTCTTTAATATAACATATTTTGTATTATTATACATAATATTATTAATAGCAACTGAGTACTGCAGAAAAATTCCCTGATGAGTGGGGCAGAGTTTTCCTTGCAGTGCAATGATTTGTGATTCTTTTGAAGGGTTAACAGTTTAATTTCTTAATTGAAAAAAAATAAAATTTCTATGAACTGCTTTTCCTACTAAAGCAGTCCGAAACAATGCTGTCAATCTTCTTGTTTTCCAAGGTACCTGAGCTAAATCCATTTCCCCTCACATTATACAGAGTTACAAAAATAAGATGAAGAATGGAACTCTTATTCTGTTTAAATAGAATTCTTTTTTTAGAAGTAGCTGCTGCGATAACATCATAAAATTTCTCGCTGAGTTCCTTTCTGTAAAAACACAAAGCAGGTTTTATACAACTTCTCTTCCTTACATGTAACCTCCCCCCTCCCTCTCCTTCACACACCCATATTTAGGAAAGGGAAATTCTTGACAGCGAGCCCTCAGTGGCAATGACCATCTGGCTTTGTGTTCACTGGTAGGTGCTAATTGGCAGTGGTGAAAAGTGGTGGTAATAAATGCTCAGCCCAGTGTAGCCAGCCCTGTTTGACTGAAAAAGAAATTTCTTTGAACTTTACAGAATTTTTAACAAATAGAGCTTTTTTGGGTTATAAATGCTTAGATTTTTACCAGTGTTAGGAGTACACTGGCCTGACTTTCTGAGTAGCTTTATAGCAAAGGAAGAAGAATTTAAGTCATGGTACAATTGCAGCTATTAACATAATATTTCTTTTAACAACTGGTGCCCCAAAGGAACAGTTTTGGTGTTTATTTTCCTACAAGCAGAATTATGTTTCAGAGAACAGAGTCTTGGGTGTACCCTACACCTTCACAGGATGCCCTGATTTCATGGGAAGCATCTCAAATATCAAGGTTTAAGAGTAATACAGGAAAGTGAAAATCACAATGCTACTTTGTACATGTGTTTTATATATCAAAAGCCCAATGTATGTACTTAATAGCACATTTCTTACCCCAGATTTGAAATTAATACCACTGTATCCATTAAGCCTACCCACAGTAGGGAGCAACTGGCAGAATCTCATTCATTGGATATGGTTCTGACTTAATAGATAATTTTTTTTGTTTTGTTTTGTTTTCTCGAGATAAAGATATAAGATGGTTTGAAGGAAAAGTTCTAATTTGCAAGTGGGCAAAGTTTGAATATTATTTATTTATATTTCGGAATCTACTTCACTTGGTTTTATTCAAAAAGTCATAAGCATCTTGAAATATGTTTATTTTGTCTAACTTGCAAGCTAATCTGAGCCATTTTAACAAGCCAAAATGAATTTTAAAATCCTCCAAAAAATTAAGAGCATTATATTGTACTGAAAATTCATACCATGACTTTCTGCAAATGTTAGACAACAAAACTATATTTATTTATATTTTATTTATAGAATAGTTAATACTGCTGAATACTAAAACAAATAAAAATATTTTAGAATTTAAAAAGAAATAGTGTCTTATTTTGAGAGCTAATTGTATGTGATTTTTACGTGATCCTTGCTGCTAATCAGTATTCAACAGACAACTTGGGATTTCAAGTTAGAAGTTTAACTCTCACATGGAAAAACAGAGATGAGACAAAATTTATCTTTAGTTTCTATTTCCAGGAACGATATTACTCCTCTGCCCTTACTAAATTCTTTCCTGACTTATGCTTATCTTTCTCTATGTAATTTCAAGCCATAAATAAGATAATAGATGTAAATTGCAAATGTGACCTATTCCTTCATTCAGTTCTTTTGCAAATTTCAGTAATTACAGGGAGAGCATTTCATATTTGTAGAACATGTTGAGAAGGACTACATCTTGGCTGGTAATCCTACTTGTTACTGATATCAAGAAAAGAGCTTTTATCCTTCATTTCTTATGCATTATGGATCTGATCTATAGAATTCTCAGCTAAACCTTGGTTCTAGAAGACCAGAGAAAGAAAATCAATTGCTAGCTTTATATATTTGCAAAGTGACACTTGCTAGTAAAGTTGTCAGAATCCTATGTTTCTCCAGTTGGAAGGTTTATAAAAGCTGCTTCATCCATATTAAATTCTAAAGTGAAATAGATTTGTGTGGGAGAGAACTTAATCTCAGTTTAACATCAGTACAGCACCCCAAAGGATCATAGTTCATGCCTAATTGAGCTTTTGCAGCACAGTCACGATCACTTACATGAGGAGATAAAAAAGATGCCATAACCTCAAAAGAGAAAATACTTTGCTCTGTTCTGCCCTCTTTCACTCTTGCTTCTCTCTCCTCCCCATTCCACCCCCTTTAGAGCAATAAATGTACACTGCATTTTGCACCTTCCAAGATAAAAAGACAAATTTTCCTTGCGATGACCTTGTTTGTCAATACTTGAAAAACTTAAAACTATGTCTGGCCATACTTTTATGATAAAAACGGTCTTTTTTTTTTTTTTTTTTCAATTCCCATTTAATTCTTCCTATAGAAAACCTCAGCTCTGGCAGTTGGGAAGAGAACTACAACATGGATTATTTGGATGGTCACCCTCTTGTATTCTGTGGAATCAGCAAAAGATGAGGATCAATACCATGCAACTTCTAGAAGCCTGTATTAGGAATAGTAACTTACCGAGAACAAGAAGGGTTATTGCAGGAACATTAGTGTATTTTCTTTCTCCCTTGCACAGAAAAAATGGAATATCTTGTAATAAAATGAAACACATATTATACATTAACAAGATATGGTATAATGTTTTTCAGTGCATTAACGGATGCAGTGTGCTCAGACTGTCTCTATCAAAAATTCTGCCTTTCTTCACAGCACAATAACGTCTCTTGACCTCCTCACCTGTTCCCAGTTCCCTGCAGAAATGTGATTCTATCTGAAGCTGTCAAATGGAAATGATGGCTGCACATTGGAGGTCGGAAATGTTTTGTAAGTCCACTTATTCCAGTGTAGAAAAGTTGATGTTACATGTTTTACCCAAGAGGCCTTGCACTGAATATCTGAAAAGACTTGCTGGGCCTCTCTGAAGTACAGGAAGAAAACAAACTTGTTATTTCTCCTCATGTCCTGTCTCATCTTGGAATGAATGATGTGTTGAATCAATCCAATTGTTAGAGAATGATTCAAGAAGTTCAATCAGATAGCTTTTAAGTTAAGAACAATGGGGGATTGGCAAGGAGGAATCAGCGCCCAAAACCAAGAAGAGAGTCCAGATTACATTGCACATTTTTGTCTGATGCAATGTAAAAAACACTTCCTTCCCAGATATAGCATTTAATTTTCTTTGTAAATAGTTTTACGAAGAATAAACAAACAGGCATTATTATACAATAGTTATGGATCTTGGCTGTCTAGTTACTTTCATTTCCTTTTTGTCATTGAAAGATTATACCAGAACAGTCTATATCTTTATGCATCAAGATCTTTAGCCAGTTACTAGCTTGTTTATTAGCAAAGAACACAACTTGAGTTAACCTAGTCAGTAAATCAAAATAGTGCTCTTAAAACAAATTTTCAGTTTCTTAAATACTGAGTAAAATATTTTCAGGATCTAGTAGCACAAGTAACTGTGACTGTGATTGCCACACTCCTATATCAACACTTTAATAACTTCTTTGGCTCTAGTTTGTGCACTGGTGGTGTCATAAGATTTTACCTAATGCTTTTAGTAGAGAATTTAAATGGGAGAAATCCAAGACATCTAAATAAAAGAAGAAGGTGGCTGTGTGGCCCTGCATAGAGCGCTACTGTAATGTTTTCCTTGTGAAACCCTTTTTCATGTCCAAAGTAATCGAACTGATGCTGAACAGGATGTTGGGGAGCTTTCTACAGAGAGTGGTTGTACACTGGTTTGATGGACTTAGAGCAAATAGCAATGTCACAAAGGTTTTTATTCCCAGTTTTTGAGGAGCTTTTAGAAAGAAAAGAGTAGCATAGCTGCTTGAGAAAGGAAATAAGAAAAATCTGAAATACCCATGTACTTACAAGCGGAAAAAATCTGCTGTCTTTCAACTGCCACAACACTGGTAACTTTGTGATTGATATTCAGTAAGCACAGTCCTAAAAATAAATCAATGCACATTTTGAATGCTGTCTGTTTGTTACACATCCTTGTACAGTGTTCTGTTTTTTAAGTCCTGATAATGAATCTTTGTTCTGATTTTGCAATTATAATGGGATTCAATAGCTTTAAAGTCATTAGTATTAACATCAGTAAAAACAGTTAATATCCATACTATGAATAAAATGAAAATTAAAAGAAAAAAAATTGTCTGGAGTAGAGATGTGCCTTGAGTATGTAACATTTTTTCCCCGTTTTCCATTGACTTTCAGTCTATTATTTCATGTTGCTGGTAGCAACCTTAAAGCCAAAGAATGGCTTTGTATTCTACAGTCCCTTTGGAAGTTAAGCTACTCAGAAGGTTGGCTGAATGTTACATAAATCAGTTTTTACATAAGTCAGCCTTAATAAAAGGACTGCTATAACTGTGCTCGGTTTGGGGGCATGCTTTCCATTTGGAAACAAAGTTTTTTCCAGCCCTATGCAAGGAATTGCCAGCCTATCCTCAGTGCCTCCACAAGTGTTTCCAGGGGATTTGATAGTTATAATGCATGATGCCTGCCAAGCCCAGCAAATCTCCTGAAATGTAGCTATAGCAATGAGAGATTATGTCAGATAAGCAAAAGTCAACTGTCATTGCAAACATCAGGAATGTTGCACTTCATAATGGTCATTGTTACACAGAACAGAGATTGAGCTGGAATCCTCTGTGGTGATGAAGGGAAGAAAAAATCATAACTCATGGGCATCATCACATGGATGTAACATCCTGGAAAATATTTGGAGAATAGAAGGCCTGACATCAAACTGAATAAATCTCTGCCTCCAGCTTGATAAGTATGAGCATGTTCCTAGAAAAGGACAAACTTAAGATATGTCAGACCCTGTCACAGGTCTCTGATGAGAATGTCATTCATAAATACCTTAAGAGTCATTAACTAATACAGTCTAATCTTCTGAAAAATTCAGAGTACATCTAAATTCAAGTGAAATTCAATATAAAAATATATAGCTTTTCCTGGAGGGAAGCTAATAATTCCATGTCACTAGAGATCAGTTTTCAAAATTTTATTAGTTCTCTTTTGAGGATTTAAGAAGTGGGGAACCCAATGCCCCCTCCTAGATTGTAACATGATTGTATTAAGAAGGAATAGGGATCTTAGCTTCATTAATTTTTTGGATCCTCACTTTATATTTTACAACAAGATTAAAGTATTATTGATATTTTTAGTCCCATTTTATAAAGGCTTAATAACAACTCTAGAAAAACTATTAATAAACAGCATAATACACATTTATGTGCATTTATTTTTGTCTTGTTTTCACTCATTGCCTATGATGATATTAAAGAAATACACAGCATTACTGACACCTTAACTTTGGGGGTACCAGAGCAAACACTGTGATTCTGTCTCCTTGCGTGAGCAGCACTTGATTCAATATTCACAGTATAAGTTGAAGAACTGTAGGAATCATGCAGCCAATGGGACAATTTCAGGAACTGTGGTTTTTCTCATAAACTATGTGTGATCTATGAATATCACTTCAGGCTCTCTTTATTTGGATTTTGTTTAAAATGGATGAATGACTTTAAGCAGACTGAATATCACCTGTATCCAGGAATAGTCTCAGAGAAATTAATGGGACTGCTTATGAACTAAAGATCTAATTTAGGTCAGGGTGAGGTGACATAGTTTGATTCTTACTTGCCCAGATTTAATAGACTGTATTTTTGGACTGCTTTTTTTTTGAAAATTAAAAAAAATTCTGTGAAGACTAAAAAATTTAGTCTTTTCTATGAGTGATCAACAGACCAGAACTGCCTATCATCTGATAGCCAAGTAAAATCATCAATATAATCAAAATAAATATAAAGACCTTTCATGCCAGCACTCAACTGATCTCTTATCTTCTGCTCTCTGAAACATCTCTTTCCTGATCTTGACAGAATATGAACGTATCAGTGCAATTGAGCTATCAGAGAACACACTATAAAGCAAAAGCAATTTCATTTTTTTTTTTTTTATTTAAGTAACACAGACAGGATTACTGGTTTCTGATTGATTTTTTCCTCCTCTTTTATGAGAATATAGATATCAAGTATTGTTGGTTGTTGTTGTTGTTGTTGTTGTTGCTATCATGGCTGGCAATTCTCCTCAAACAAGGCACAAGGGCTAATATTCTGTAAAAAGCTACTCTATGTTTCCCAATAGTTTTCTTGAATCTTCCTCTGGATTATCTGGTTCTCTCCACCACAGAGGAAAAAATTCTGGGCTTGACAACTGTGACACACCATAGCAGTTGTACTTCAGGAAACATATTAGTCATTAAAAAAACCCTCCAATGATCTTTTGCAGCCATGCTTTTTCATTCCCTAGAAGTACATTAAGCCCATATAAACTCAGTATGCTGCTCAATCATTTTATTGGAATATTTCTGTTAGTAGATGAACCAGAATCACATCCCCATATCCTCAAAGGGCACTAATGTGATTTTGTCTTTGCCTATCTATTTCATTAAAAGTTCACTTCTCACTTCCATGCCTGAAACAAACAATCTGGCTGACCTGAGTACTTCAACCATTCTGAGCACATTATAATTTACTACGAGTAGTTTAAATAGCTGAATTGTTATGTTTGAAAAGTCTAACAAGTGTCATTATAGAATCTCCTCTATACAGATCCTATTGCTTTACATTTCCATCCACTGCACTGGCACCTGTACTCACCCCACACAAAACATTTTCCTGTTTTCTGAGCAGCCACCTCTAAGATCGATGCACAGAACTGAGACCATCACGGCTGTTACTTCTAAGTCAAAAAGTGCTTATTCACTAAGGGAGGAAGAAATATCTTGACAAATACTCAAAAGTACTCATTTTTTTCCAGGTGCAAATGGACATTGCTTCTTCTGCTTCTCCTGTTCTCTGTTCAGCAAGTCTGCAAAGTTCCTGGGAGGCTGGTTCATAAGGTGGGGAGGCAATCTACATTACACAGGAAATGACCTCTCTATTGGCAAGATCTGCTTGAAACCATCCTGTTTTCTGGTGCAGATTAAAATGCCAGCCCACCAGAGAGAGGGAAGGCAACAGGATATTGCTGTTAGTATTTGATACAGCCTAAAAAGCAAAAAACTGATCAAAGTTAAATGGCACTGATGAAGCAGAAACAGTAAATGTTGTCACTAAATAAATGGCACAGTGTCATTCGTATGTTAAAAAAGGGTAACATATTCCATGTAACTCTAAATATAGTTTTTTTAATTAATAAATTATTGGACTATGATTTCATATAAAAGTCAAGATAGAACACATGCAGACCAAATTTCTAAGCTAAAAGTCATGGTCCAGAAAGATAGACATGAAACTAAGTATTCTGTTTCCAAGGGTCTTCAACATGAAAGCTGAGAAATCTTTAAGAGCCATGTAGAATATTTCTGCCTGTTTGGAAACTCATGTTTTCAACTTTCTATGCATGGCAATGATCAGAAATAAAGGAAAGCTGTATATTTTTTACTGTAAGCAGCTCTGTTCCAAAACCAAGAAACCCCTCTATTTTTGAACTTTTTATGATAGCCTGTGTTTCAGACTTTTCTCATTAATGTTGTGCTTAATTCCAGGGTAGAATGTACCTACTTTGGCATGGTATGAAATAAGAGCATGGATTATCACAAAACCACACTTGCAGCACATGCAGCTGCTCACTACAGGCTGTGTGAAAAGGACACAGCTTTGCCAAGCAGAGCTCATGATGCTTCCAGCAGGCACTGTGAAGTCTCACTATTCTACAGCAAAGGAGCTTTCAAAACTCCTACCAACTCAGCCACTGGGGCTGGCAGGCTGTCCTTAGAAAAGAGCGCAGCACCAGGTAATTTGGAGAATTTAGGCCCCAACTGTTTATTCTGCTTTTTATATAACATATCTTCCCATGTGGCAATTTCCCATACAAACAAAATTGTAAATATAATGTTAACTCAGGTACAGATTTTAAATTTTTAAATTACTTTTCATTTTTAAACGGTCTATCCATGTATTTAGGAAAGAGTGTGCTTCACATCTGCAGATGAAATAATTACAAAATCAGGCATTTGAAACATGAAATTTTATGTGCAAGTCTGTAAACTTTGATGGATTATTGTTTAAAAGGTCTGTATTTTGTCTTCTCCCTGTTTAGAGGCTTTAGAATTTCTATCAATGTCTAGCTTAAGTTGAATAAATATTTACTCTAAATGTAAGTAATTCTCAGCCAAACAGTGAGAGATTACAATTTTGGAAAGCAAATTCCATGAAAAATCAAAAGCAATATCATCAATAAAAAAGTTGGATTAGTTTGACTCTAGCATTTACTTCCTTTCATTTTTTACTCTATATTTATCAGAAAGTAGTTTGGTTTTCTGTGGAAATTATTTTGAAGGAAAACACCCAAGTCCTGTGCTGTATTAAATGGTCTTTTTCCCTTAGTTATTCTCTCATTCTATGTGCTTTTGATGCAATTATAATTTTGACATATCTACACAATTTTAATATAAAAATGTCTCAAAGTCAAACTCATCATATGATTTGTAAAGAACTAAAAATATGAAGGAAGGGGAGTCTGGGATCAAGCCTTGGGATCATAACGTCCTTGGCTTATAGAAGATGTTGTGAGAAGAAGAGCTGACACAATTTTATGTCAATACATTTGATATCTTGGGCATTCTGGATATAACTGAGTGCAAATAAAATAAGAAAAAAAAATTCCTTCTATCTATTGATATTTCAGCATTTGAGGTTGGTGTCTATGATATTAGTTCGCACTCAGGTATGCCATAAAATATATTCTGTCAAGCAGTTGAAAAAGGAGAGGAATGGAGGAGAGAAAAATGATCTTTATAGGTTATTCAGATTCACACAGGAAGTCAGTGAAGCAGAACCACATCACACTGACTTGTTGGACTCTGTCACAATTTGTCACTGTGTTCTATTGCAAACTTCACCCCCTTGTTGTAAAACCAGAAATTGATGCAACGGAAAAAGTCTTTTAGATAAAGAGTACTGAGAGACATAACTGACAGAGATTTCTCCTGTAACCTTTTTTTTTAAAGGAAAAGCAATATTCTTTCTTACTGAATATGGTCTTAGGTTTACCACCTCTAGCAAAAACAACACACTGTAATTTTCTGGTTCACTTGCAGTGCTACTGGAATTTTTATGCTTTTTCACAGTATGAGCATGGTCTCTATGTGATAATTAATAACATCTGCCTCCCTTACATGACAAATGATGTTTCTAAAATGGAAGTTTTTTTCATTTCTACAAGTTTTGCTAGAGTCTTTCAGGAAAAGTTTTCAAATTTTAGTTTTGTGAAATTTTAAAAAATTTCAAACATGTAGGGTTATCTTAGCTTTTGAATCTGAAAGAACATGGTTTATTTAAAATTCAACCTGCTTCTCTTGTGGCTTCTTGTGTGCTTCTTGTGGCAGGGAATATATAAATAAGAAGAATTAGTCATACAGTATGATATGTAAAGTATTTTGAAGAATAAAATATATGCATTTTTATAAAATTATTGACTATTCAAAAGGTGTTTGCATTCTAGAGTTGATATGTTTAGACTCTATAAACATTGAAAGATACATCTTTGCTGTATACTTTTAACATGTGAAGTAACATCTCCATTTTTAATTACAGGGAACTTCAGGCATGAAGAAATGAAATGACCTCAATGAACACCAATAAAACAGAGACAAGAATTGAATCTGGATCTCCTGAATGCTAATTATTTGGTTTCATTTGCAGAATTAATCCTTTAATGTGTTGCTGTTCAGCATCTTTCATTTGACATTCCTGCGGTTTTTTTGGCTCCAAATAGAGCAGGTTTAAAAAGCAGCAAGAAGCTGTGTATCCGTTTCAGCAATTGTGAAAGGAAGCAGCAGGTTTGCTATTATTCAAGTAAGTTCCATCTTTCTAGACCTTGAAACTCACTTTTTTCACCAGACAATGAAATAACAAAATAGGTGTCCATGAACCATGATGCTGTTTCATGGATGCTGACTGGAAGAAATGGCCTAGCAATTAGGAACCACATTTTCTGTTGAACAACATAAAATATGTAGTCAGTATTTTAGGGAGACTCACTGCATTCTTCATAAACCTAAGCAATCCAGGTAGATTTTATCTCAGCTAAATTTAGCTGCTTAAATGAGTTCAGACAGTCAGAAGTTCTATAGAGCATTGATACCCAAAATTTCCCTACAGTCTATAAGGTAGAAATAATAAATAAGAAGCTACGTGAGAAAGAGATAACTTGTCACTGCATGGAGCAAAGATGAAAAACAATGAAAATGACAAACAGAGATATCTCAGACATACTTGGTTTTGTATGTGTTAGCTCCATTTAAGAGGTAGTTATTTTAAAAACTGCTTCCCTGGAGAAAAAGATGACTAAGCAGTTATATTTATCCTCTGGGAATTAATTATGTAGCTGCTGCATTATCTGTCTACCTATTTACATGTTTTCTTTTCTTGTTGTCCAACATAGAACCAAACTTTGCAAATAAAATAATTTTTCCAACTTTTGCTTTTAAATTTGACGACTCTATTAAACTGTAGAAATTATCCATATGAAGAAACATTACAGAAAGTGAAGAAATTGATGGCTGAGGTCTGAGGGAGACTGAAATGCATGCCTAAAAGCAAGTTGTAGATCAAAAAAGGAAAATAAGCATCAATTAATTTGAACATTTTACATTTTATTTTTTATTATATTGTTATGATGCAGGAATTTAAATTCCAAATATCCAGTGAGATTTGGAATCCCATTTTGCTATCTGATATTAAAAATGTTGCCATTAACAGAAGGAACTCAAACACCAAATGTTATGCGCTATTTATGAAGTGGAAAGAAGCGAGGAATTCCAATCCCAAAACAAGTTGCATTTTCAGGCAATTTGGTCAATGGTCAGCATTCCAAATATTGCTATGAGCCTAGACTAAAGATCAGGAAATTTAAATGAACTCTTGCTACCAAGGAGTCAATTATATGTGTACCACTGTGACAACCCCACAGGGATGAAGGGCAGCCTGAGTTAAGGAGGGGATCCAAATTAAAACCAGTTTTCAAAACTGTTACTGATTATTATTATTTTTTTTATTCTTTCCAAATGCTTTGTATTTTCTATTTTCCAAGTAACACAGAATGAATTTACAAATTTATGGAAAATGTAGATCCAAAACATATACAGTCTACCAAATATAATTTCTCATTTGAATTCACAACTTTCAGAGTACCAGCAGTTGTAGGGATTTGTTCCAGGCCAAATCCTGTCCAGAACATTAGCAGCTACAGCAGGCTAATTTCAAGTTTTATCGACCAATGGTTAGTGTGACATGTCTGGGCTGAGTCTCATTTTCAGCAACATTTAATACCCGAAAACGAACGTGTCTTCTTGTCATAGCTACAGTGAAAAAAAGGACAAATACAGACTTGACTGCACAGAATCATGTGGTTCTTGTGAGCAGGGTTGATGGTATTTGGTTTTTTTTTTTCATCAGTACTGATGTACTCGTGAGCACCAAAATGTATGTTGTCTCTCTCTCTGTAAGCTGTTGCTTCTAAAATTAAATGATCAACAGAACTGATCACTTCTTCCACTGCTGTGGCTATGGAGGCAAAGTTGAAATGGTCCACAGAATGAACCACCTGTGTCCTCCTCTCACTGGGACCTTAATAACATCTAAGCATTTAATACCTCCTCCTCTTCTTAGCTCATTTGAAACCTTCTCTTGTCGTTCCACCTTCTGTTTAAGATGTTTTCACATCCTATCCTAAAAACACAATTACCTGAAATGACGTTTCTCAATTTCACTGTGCACCAATTCCATCACCCTGTGTTGGCTCCTTTCTGACATATAGCTTGCAAATTGTTTTTGGCACCAAGGCACTCTCTTTCTTTTCTTTGTCCAAAGGAATGTAGGCCACTTTCTAGTGAATTCTAGATGTATTCCTTGTTTCTTTCAAACAGGGCAGTCCTCCTCAAAACTATTAATTTCCCACCAAAAAGTAGGGAAAAAAAAAAAAAAGAAGATAAAAACAACAACAACAACAACAACAACAACAACAACAACAACAACAACAACAACAAACCCAAAAAAACCCAAAAAAACCTGGGAAAGGTGATGATGGTGAATTATTTGAGTTACTGCCCAAAAAAACCCAAAAAAACCTGGGAAAGGTGATGATGGTGAATTATTTGAGTTACTGCCCAGTGAAAGATATTTTTCAGATCATGGGTTTTGGGAATCCATGTTGTGGGTCTTCTATTCTACAGAAATTATAAGAAAATAACCATAAGATCCTGAGACATTAATATCTGGGAGAAAATAGGGAAACCTTTGCCCTAAGACAAATTCCTGAGAATATCACTAGAATGAACCAGTTCCATGACACAAACTTAGAATTAATACTTTCCAAAAGTTAAGTGCCAGTGAAAGACATCTGTGAGTACGGAATTTTATTTTTAGGGAGATAATTTTAAAAGATATTTTAAAAACAGGATATTAGCTGTGGAAAATTACTGGCCCTTGAACTGAAATAAATAAAGTATGACCTCCAGTACCAAATAATTCCTCCCATCTTACAGCTATTCAAACATAGAAGTCAATTGGTCATTTGTTGGGTGTTCAGCCCACAGAGAAATAGGCTCCCAGCTATGTCTGATCAAGATTTATGTGTTTATAAATATATAATTTTTTTGGCAGGCTTTCTTGATCAAGCACACCCCCTTTTTAAAAGAAATGGCACATTTCCATAAAAGTGACAAGTAATAGTAATCTTTCTCAGACAGGCTTCCATTTTGCTGAGTGTTTCAGTCTGAGGGTCTGAACATGGGAACTAAGTGCCAGATCTGGGAGGTCCTGTGAAAAGTGCTACATGAATAACTGTACTTCAGTACTTCAGTACTGGAAAAGTGAAAATGAGGTTTCGGTACTTTATAAATGAAAATTAGGTTTCAAGTGGAATAGAATGCAAAAAAAAAAAAAATTTGCTGAATAAAAGATTACATCCATAGGGAACCTCAGAAGAAAGGTCCAAGAAAATCTGTGGTGTTAGATAATCGTCTTGTTTGAGGTGAGAATGCAAAAATACTGGACCACAGATCAATTTTATGCACTCATATACTAAAGAAAAATAACAAAAACAAAGAACAGTTCAGATTTATGAATTTAAATAAAATGTTAACACAGTTTACAGTTGGATCTCTCAGCTATGGAGATTTAATCACTGCTATATTGGATAAGGATAGGTAAGATACACGCTCTTGCTTTAAAAGTTTTATGAACCTAATAACTTCCTCACTTTTTCCATGAAAAGAGTTGTATCTGAAATCATTCAATGAATTCAATTTGAATTTGCCAGCAGTCAGCAGACAGCAGTCACTGGGATCAGTTTTTACAACATTAACAAGCCCTGACATCTACACTATATGAATTCCAGGAGCTTAATTTTGGAAGAGCTGTAGGTTGATACCATGGACTGGTGCCCAGCAGCAGCAGGAACATGTTGGGTGCAGTACTGAGAACTATCTTCCAGTTTAGTTTCATCCCAAAGGAATCCATTTCGTATCTTCTCCCACTCCTGTGTAGTGTAAACCAGGGTGTGGTGCATGAATCAGAAAATTCACTCTGAAGTCATAGGCTTGATCAGAGCAAAAGTGTTCATGTGGACTGATGCACACTCTTCTGTTTCTCCCAAATAAAGTGTTAGTGCAGTCAATATAAATTCCACAGGTTATACTGCTTAGGTCCTTTCCTTCTATAGCAACTGTTTTTATTCATAACCCTCACTTTAATACAGGCTACAGGTGAATCTTCTCAAACTTGAGCATGCTTTGACCTTGAGACCAGAAAGAGTAAGAGTTGATTAAGAGTTGAGTAAGAGTTGCTTAGTCACTAACTCACCTGACGACATGCAAGCACAGAAACTCAATTTTGTTTCATAACATTGCCAAACTATTGAACCATAACAGAGCCCTCAAGGTATTATTAGACAGTTTGAAACTAGCAAAACACAAAGGATGATAGTCACACCTCAGGACCTCAGGATTCTAGGGACACCTGTGGCCCACACTTTATATAAGTGGATGCGATAAATCTGCTCTATAGTAGGTTATCCCTAAGCTGTATGGACACAGATTCTTGTAGCCAGAAAATATCCCCCAGTTCCCTTAGCACTGGAGACATAATTCCCACTTCCACCCCGGCCTCCCTTTGCTCACCCTTACATCTCTGGAACTGGTTCTGCCCGACTAACACATCCATTCTTCACCTTGGAACATTTTTTTTACTGTACACATGCAAAATTATCATCTGTTTTGAGGAAATTCCCAAAACAGGATTAACAGGTTTAAAACCAAGAAATATGTTGTTCTTTTCTAACACTAGGAACAAAATTTCTCTATTTTATTTTCTATTTTTCCATTACTAAAAAAATCCAGGATTTTGAAGCCCAACCCAGCAAATCACTGAACATTAACTTAAAGCACACGAAAGCCACTGTTAAAATCAGTGGAACTGTTTGTAGTCAGAAGAGCAAATTTCTTGCCTTGGGTTATTGGAACAGAAAAAATTAATTTATACATTTTTCACAAATAATGCTGCAACTAACTTGATGTAATAAAAAAAAAATCTGTTTTTTGAATTTAAGGCATAAAATAGTGGTTTTTGAATGAATGTTAATAGCATATTCACACTTGTCATCAACAGTAATAATTTCAGGATATTTGGTGTTCTTAGCTGTCCCTATTAATAGAAATTGAATCAAACCATTTTACACAACCAGAAAATGAGGCCATCCTGTTTCTGGCCTTTCTGATGATGCAATAATTTGGCTCTGAATCCATAGGAAAATTTAACTGAAGAAATAAGAGCTACACAGACTACAGGAGTGATACATAGGAACCAAAATGAGAGGGTTCTACTTTTTACAGGACACTTCCATATTCTAGATGATTCAACAAATAATATTTTAATTATTGTTATTTTTAAAACTTTATCATAGCAACTACTATGGTAGCAATACTGAGCATTAACTAGCCCAGCAACACCAGACTGTGCAACTTGCTGTATTGTGAATCAGGGATTCCCCCAGGCAGCCATAATTTGTCTGTCCTTCTGGTTTTGTCTACTTCAACTTTTCTATTTTAAGGCTACACATGTGCTTTGTGTTAGAGTAGGGAAGTCATAGCAGACTAAACTACAGTCTATGGTGACTTCGCCTTTTAGGTCGTGCCCTTCCTTGGTCTTGGAGGAAGATGGTCACATATAAAAACAAATTATGATTCAGAGGATCCCTGCAGAGACATTAACCAGAGAAATGTGGTTTTCACTGTGCCTTCACCCAGTGTACTATGTCCCTGTAAAAATAGTCTTGTTCTGGTCTAATTAATTGGCTCTCTAAACCTTGCCTTGCCCACTACATACAAAGTGGTTTTGTAAATTCAAAGGAGACATGGTCCTGAGCCACAACATTTATAAGATCATGGCATCCAGGGATGGAAAACAACTAATACATCATCTGGTACACCTCCCCAGCAGGGCAGGGTAGCCTAGTTAAAAATGCCTCAAATAACATGGCTTTGACCACATCCCGAGCCAGCCAGTCCACTGCCTCATTCATCCTGCTGCTGTGAAGCTGCCCTTAATTTTCTTGGTAGCTTGTTTCACAACTCTAGCCTCTAACTTTGAATTCAGGTCTGCTATGGAAAGGGAGCAAAGCTCCCTTGCCTGGGGACAGCCTTTCACACACAGGCAATTGCTCACCTCCTGTTTATGCTCCTATCTCATTACTGCTCTTTTCAATAGGGGAAGTTTGTTTAGCTGAAATTTCTGTATCAGCCAACAGAGCCTCAGGATTTGATTTTTGATGATTTTATCACATCACAATACTGCAGTTTCACTACACAACTATAGCACTCGATTTCTGAGTATTTGTTCTAATGACTGAAATCATAGGTTTTGCTACTGGAACAGTGCAGTGTGATTATGAAGAGGGCATCTTAGCAGATGAGGGTAATACCTGTATACCCTTAATAATGATATAAATGAATCTTAACAGGCATACAAAATATTTTGCTGAGATAAATTATTCATTTATCTAGTTGTAAAATAGACTGAAACTCCTCTTTCACTTCCTCAAGGTTGTAATTTAAAGGATTTACTTAATGCTCTTTGATACCCTGTCCAGAGACTTCTTGAAAGCTGAAGTTGTTGGCTCTTGAATAAAGAAAATCTATTAAAGCCCTTGGTTTCAGGGTGTTTTTGGTTCCTTTTTTCTCTTTTTCTTTAAGTGAATGTGTTAGTGGTTCAAATAAATATCTGTCTAGACAGATGTCAAAAGCAAATCCAATGATAAAGATTTCTTCATGATAATAATAATAATAAAGCAGATTTAAAAAATAATTTGTGGTGCAAAGAACACCCAAGTTCTGAATGTTGAGCCAGATCTTTTTGTTTCAGCTAGCACACAGCAGAGTGCAGTCAGTCAGTCAGACCAGAAATTCCCTTGCACAGAGCGTGGGTGCAAGGGAGGGTGTGCGTACAGTTAAGTGGTTAGAAACTCAGCAAGGGATTTTGTGGTTTTCTCCCTTGAAAGCTATCATCTGGTTAATGCTGGGATTTCTGAAGACCTCAAGGGAAATAGATTTTTCAGTTCTCACCACACTGGGGGTTCTTTTCTTGGAGAGGTTTGGTAGAGTCTGAAAGGTTTCAGAGCTCCCGATGGCTGCAGTGAGATCAGCCACTGCTCACTGCTGCAAAACCCTGGGGATTTGTGTGCTCCAGCACTCAGCACCTGGGTGTTAGCTGCCTGACAGCTGCACAGGGATTCAAGGCAGGATATACACCTGGGAACATCTTTAAGCCAAGGAGAGAATTAATGCTTTAACCACCGTGACACAGAAGCGTATCCGCTAAGCTTCTTTGTGTGCCGAAGTTGAATAAGGACAGCTCACTTCCAAGCACACTCTCTGTTAAATGCCAGAAGAATTTCTTTAGATTTACTATACTTTTCCCTCAGGTTTTGGACTCACGTTGCTGTCACAAGAAATCTAATACATTCCTGAAAGCAGATTATGTCCCACTGCTGCAAATGCCATGGCATATACCAGCTCTGAGAGTTTGGGATCTGTCATGGCATGCACAGGAGTATGGAGTATGGCACACATAGGAGTAAAAATGCAAACTAAGTGCAGCCCAGAACTTGTATCCAGAACTGATTTGTAGTCAAAATGGTTAATTTTTTAACAAATATTTTCATTTCATCTTAAAATGATAATTGCATTAAATGATGGTCATAGGCTTCAGACAGAAATGTGTTGGTTAGAATTTTGCACGTCTGATTGTGGAAAGATATTGTCTACAGTTGTCTCCAACAATGGCCAAATCACTTACTCTTCTGTAGAGAAATTAATAGCGAAGAACTGAGGCCACTAAATGGCACCTTTAAGACATAAAATATCATCCTTTTTTAACTAGTTGTTTGTTATTTTGCCTCCTTTTTAAATAATGAAGAACCAAGAAGAAATCAACCAGAAGCAAAAAGGGAGAACTAAATGGTATTCACATTGATCATTTGGGATAAAAAAGGAATCATTTATTTTGAATAAAATATATCCCTCATTCTGAGTTAATAGGAAATATCTGATACATATAATTAGATTAATATTAGACTTTTGACCATTACATTTTTATTTCCTGCTCAGTGATCAGGATAGGAAATATGTCATGCCATATTTCATCTTCAACAAACAGATAAGTGTTTCATTTTTTTTTTTTCTTTTGAGAGACTTCAGTAATTATTTAGTAGCAAAAATATCATCAAAACTACATTCCTCTGGAGAAATCAGTAATTTGATTTTCCTCCATAACTAACCGTACAGATTGCTGTGACCCATGTACTAATCGTAAGTCAGGCACATGGAGTTGATTTCAGAAATAAGATACACTGATACGCCTGGATTTTTAGTCCAACCTATAAAGAAACCTGTTAAGAAAGAAATATTTATTCCTGTTTTTTATAGGTTAGCCAAAATACCCAATTTATGTCCCAAGCAGTATTGACATTCACCTGTAATTACACACAGAAATGATGTTACTGCAAACAGTAATGTTCCAAGGAGAGCATGTTTCTATATTTACCTGTCAAAACCCTGTCCTTTTGGAGCAGAGGAATGTAATTTAATTGAGACTCTTATTCTTCTTTCAGAGCATTAATTTATCATGTAATTTTGTGGTTAGTTTGAAGTACAGGTTCATGTTCAGTCAAACTCTTTTGCTTAATGAATATTGTCCAAATTTGATCTTGGATCAAAGAGAACACGCTGTGTATAAGACAAGAGAAATAACACTTCCCCTCCTGGAGACATTTCATACAAACACTTCTAGTTTCACACAGGTTTAGGGTCCAATTCCCGATGACAAAAGACCTAAAATACTTCTAGTCTGAAAATTCCACAGAGGACCAAGTCTAATTATTATTTACTGTTACATCCTTGTAACAAGCAAGATCTGGCAGCATTCTTCTGCTATCAGTTAGCACATCCTCCTGAGAGTCAGTGGTCAGTGGTCAGTGGAGTCACTCAAGTGGTGGTTTGGCTCCTTTTTCATTGAGAGAGATTCCAGAAGATATTATTGAGTGATTACTCACCTGTAGGATCAGTTTTTTCGCTTTCTTATTGTATCTTGCCAGCACTCTTAACAAACGTGTCCATGGAATTTTTATGGGTTGATTGGGAGTTGGGATGCTGCAGTTCCTGACTCTCAGTTTGGTGTCACCATTTCTCCCAGTACAGCTCATATGAGGGAGTCAGTGCCCAGTTTGTAATGGAGGCTGGAGCAGACATGAATTCCCACCTCAAAGGCAGAGATAAGGCAGAGGTAACACTTACATGATGTATTATAGATCTGTCCTTCAAATCCTACATCTGTCAAGAATTTTTGTAAGACAGAATTTGAAAGTCAACGTGTCAATATGAACTGCAATGCCCAGTGGACAAGTAAGGACATAAAAATGATTTACAGATGAAGAACTGTAAAATAATTTTATATTTTAGTGCCTTTTAAATCTTTTTGTATTAAATAAAGGGATATATCATTAGCTGTGTGCTACAGTACTGCAAGTACTGGACTAATGTATACACAGGTACCATTAACCTTGGTGAAGGCCACACAGCTCCTTTTGGGGTTGCTCACCTTCTTTAGATCTGCAATCATAGTCAGAGACAGAAAGAAAAAGAGAATTCCTGCTTTGGTTCGGTGTATTATCATCAGAAGAAGGAAACAGTTTTGTAAATTTTAAACCTGGTTTCTAGTTATGGTTGTAGCAAATCTTGGACCACCCCAGCTTTATATTTTCTAAACATTTCATTTTGCTTTATGGTTATAATGTTTAGAATTTGTTACTAGTACTAGTAGCTGCAGATCTACTTATTTATGTCGTGTTCCTGCGTTTACATTTCACTATCAACTAAACTTAAACCAGTTCACACAATATATCAGAAGTATTTTCTGTTAGAGTTCTTAGATTTACAGGCTCCACAATTTCATTACGATTGCTCTGGATCTGCAGCAGCTGTAGCAAATCAAACCATGGGTCACAGATTTTACACAGCAACTCAGAATTAATTTTTAAATCTTTTAATGGACTTCTTTACTGTACATAAGACTGCAAATGAACACAGCAACCTTCACCCCCCTTAAAAAAAACTTATCATCTTCCTCTTTAGAATAGTGTAATTATAGGGATTCTACATTGGCAATCAAACATAGAGTTTCCATTTGAATTTTCAAATAGTCATTACTTTACAGGCATGTTTTCAGGCATTTTTTCCCTTATCTGTCAGCATTTACTTAAATGGCAATTATACTACTGAAACAAACTAAGGTTTGACAGAGATCTGTAGTATTTGTCTTATTAAACAGAATATAAGGAGTAAATCCACCTTGTTTACTCTTCAGAGCCCCTTGTACTGTACTACATGAGGGCTCCACAGCCCTGGGGCTTTATGTTTGTACTGATCTAAGACTGAATCCTAATATTTGAACATCTGTGTTGCCATCCTTCTACCTACTCTTTAAAACTGAATAGGAGAAGTCTAACCCCTTGGGGCAAGACTGTGTACCTATTAAATTGAAAAGATGCTGAGGTATAGAGCTTGACTGCCTTGCCTGAGGCCACACATTTCTCCTGGGTTGAAATTGTGTGTACCTTTGCACTACTGCTTTGCTACAAAACTTGTTGTGTAAGGGTGTAAAGGCTTGTCATCCTCACACAGCAATTTGTGAATTTTAAAGAGAGGATTCACCCTGTGAGATCACAAACTTAGGGGGGAAAAAAATCTATCTCCTGCACGCACTGATATGTGAATTTTCCTTTTCTATTGTTAGGTTACTTTCCAGTGCAGGCATCTTTCCCCATGCCCAGCAGCCATTCCCAGATTTTTTGCTGACAGCCAAAGCCTGAACACTGAGCAGCATCTCCAGCTTCGCCTCCTTTTTGCCCCAGCCCTTCCCTCTGCAGTCAGAGAAGGAGCCTGAGGCACCCACACAGCCCACCCTGCTTGAGAATCAGATTTCAGACAAAAAAGCTTTGTCCTTGGGCACAAATATGAAAATCAGCTTGTTTGGGTATTTCTGCCTCCTCTGTAGCTCCAGCCCTGGGTCACGCTGTGTTTGTGAGAGCCAAGGAGTTGTGTAATGGCTGGGATATGTGGGGTTAGAAATGCAAGTGAGTGCATGTGAGTGGGGAATTGCCCTTATTTGTATGCGTGTGTTTGTTTGAATAGACCTGCTGCACCCTACATCTTATCTAAATACAAAACAAGGTCCATGGCTTCTAACAGCTCCCTTCTGCCTTCCCTCCTCCAGCTCCCATTCCCCTGCTGGAAAAGAGAACAGAACTTTAATGTTGGGGAAATTGTTTTGAGTTTGCCACACTGACTTTTTTGGTACCATATCAGGATAACCAAAGTGTACCTATTCAGTCACTTAAGCATCTCAGATGCCAGCTGAAACCCAGGAAAATTAATTAAAAACACCAGATAGCAACTTGAAGAGGAGTTCTAGGGAGAGGCAAGATTTGAGATTTTGCAATCATATATGCTTTACTCACTGAATATGGTTTTAGCTTTCAGAGTGTGAGCTCACATTTGGATTTTTTTGTCCTTTTTGATACTATATATCATAAATAAGAAGAAGTATTAAGTTTTCCACAATGACATCTTTCAAAGAAAAAATTCCATTTGGAGTATTTCAGAATCAGAAATGTTTACATTTTGTAGGCATATGATGACAGAGAATGCGTCTTTGAAAAACATCTTAATTGTGTATTTGTGGGGCAGTTTTAGTGGGGTTTTTTTTATTTGTTTTTAGGAAAGATGCAAATATTTCAATAAGAACTCACAGTATCACAACCAAAGGGGTCTTCATTAACCTTAACAGACACCAGATCATGCTGCTTTACAGCAAATCTCAATGGCCAAAGGCAGAACACCTGTATGCCTCAGTACTACAGAAATGTGTCAGTAATAAAATTCCATCAGGTGGATGCAAACTCACCTCTGCTGAGGTCTGTGCTCGGAGGCAGAGCCTGCATTGCCTTCTCCATTGACAATATCTCAAGTACTCATGCTGAGCTACTGCCAGACAGCTGGCACATCAGCATAAAATCCTCTGCAACCTGCAATTGTGTGCAAGAATTGGAGCAAATAGCTGTGTGATTTAGCTCGTGCTCCTGTGGTTCAGCTGCTGCTGGCACAGCTTCCAGCTGATTCAAAGCAAGCCCAGGTATGTGGATGTGACCTGCTCTTGGAGAACTAACAGGTAGACATGACCTGCTCCCTGCTCCTGATTATACAGCAGCCTCCAGGAGTCCTTGGGCACTCTGCTGATTTACTTCTGTCCTTTCACCATTTTTTTTTTCTCTGTCTTAGTAGTTCATATATTTTATTCTTCTTCAACAGATCTGTCCTCACCCATCCATGTATCCTGCTATTACATTTATTAGCATTTCATTATATTATTGTTCTGTGTTCTTTTCAGTTTGCTGGCATACAGACATGTCTTATTAAATCTTTCTCTCCAGATATTATTATCTCTGGTTGCCTACCAATTTTTTTTTGAGTGCGTTATTGTCAAATGCATATATTAGTTTTCATTTTCTTTTCTTTGTGATTCTTTTTCTCTGAAAAACAATGAAAAGTATAAAGACTTAACATGACTTCAATGCTTCATCCTATTAAAAAAAGTGCAGTTGTTAATGTCTAAAATGCACCTTGCATAATCCTAAATGATTATATGCATGAGATCTTAATTACAGAGAACTTTATTCCTTAATTAATGTATTCCAGACATCTGTAGTTTTGATGTATAAAAACCTAGTTCTTGCCATGTATATATTTTAAGTCACACATGCAAAAAAGAGAGGAAGTTTTCTGTTACTTGTTAGCAGTTTAGGAGGTAGCTGCTTGGAACATTCAAATCTGACAGTGCTTTTATCAGGCTTTTGTATTTTTTTAACTACTGTCCAATCCTATAGGCATCTAGTCAGATAAACAATTTTACTGATATATAGATGACCTAAGGTTCCAGACTCAGAGACGTTTAAAATGTAAAGAGGAGAAGCTACTGTGTAAAATCACATAAGGGAGAAAAGTGCAAAAAGCAGATCCTTTTTCTTTAAAGTGAGAAAGTGTATCCAATTAGAATCTTTTCCCCCATCCACTTAGGAGCATGCTGTTTAACGACACTAAGTGATAACGTACTGAAATGGTTAACGCAAGGGTTGATCCTCCTCTAAAACTGAGCTGGGAGCAGAAGCTGAAAGGACTTTTGGAAAGGGAGGGGCAGGAGGAATTCTGCCCCTTCTGCTGGGCTGTACAGCGTGGAAGCAGCGAGCAGAGGAGGGATGGGCGCCCGGCACATGGGATAAATCGCTGCCCGGAGCAGCCAGCGCTGCACATCGCCCAAAGCCTCCTGAACTTTCCCCGGAATACGGCAGCCTGACAGCCCGGCTTCCCGCTGCTGGATCCGCAACTCCAGCAGGGAATGGCACCTCTTGTTTTTAATTAGCAAAGGTGAAAGGTGAATTAGGAGGAGGCTGCTTGGCTGCTTTCTCTCTTTTTTTTTTTTTTTTTCTTCCTTCCTTCCCTCCCTCCTTCTCTGAATGAATTGCCTTGCAGGAGGGACTGAAAATACAGCTTTTTCCTGAATCCACTGGCAGAGTTACTAAAGACAGCTCAAGACACAACACTGCAGAGTAACGCCTTGGAATGTCCTTGCACTTTATAAACAATTGTCCTAGGGAGGGAATATTTTTACATGACATTTGCACAGCTTGACAAATGGCTAGCTGAGGCTGTGTGCTGCTCTGATGAACGCTGAATTTCCCACAGAGACACCCCACAAACTGACCAAAGAGAGAGAATTAACTGCACTGGCAAACTAGAAGTGGAAGTTGGAGCCTTAAAAACAACAAACAGCAGCAGCTCAGTGAAGAGAGCAAGAAATTTATCTTGGGCAGGATGGCATCTGCTCAGGACCTTCTAATCCTGGCACTGTATGGCTTGTTACTAGAGTTACCGGCTGGATGTCACGCAGCAGATACCAGGCAACCAAGGTTACGTCTGTCACATAAAGGTAGGTCAGTGTGTCAGGTTTTTGAGGACTTTATACTCTGCAAGTTCACTGACTTCACTGAATGTATTGCATGGGGGTTAAATTATGGTCCTTTGATAGAGTAAAATGTTCCTGTTAAGAAATCTTGTGAACTGCATCCTAGATTAAGTTTATTGAATTCTGGAAGGCTTAAGGTACTTGCAGTGATGATTTTAGACCACTGAAATATTATTCTACCTGAAAGTGTGTTAGATTTGTATGTCATTCTCTCTTACTCTCCATGCTGTAAGAAGGCTGTCAGATCTCTTGATAAGAGGGGAAGAAATGGAGGAGATAACCTGAAATTATTGCTGAATAAATGTGCATCATGTAACCCTTGAACAAGTGAATGTCTGTTTCACTTTTAGAATTCTATCTGTCTACAAATATAGCTAAGGCAAAAAGACTGAATTCCTGTGCAACCATATGATTCATTTTCTAAACTAGCAAGTGTCATCACACTATAATTAAAATGAGTACCTGCCAATGTAAGTCTGTTTGCTGTTTAACTGAATTCCCAAAGGAAAAAATGTTATGTTTTCTGACATATTTATGTAGAATACTTGTAACTTTTATTTTTGCTTAAAATTATTTAAGTCTCAATTACCTGAAGTCTGAACCATTCTTCCTTAGCTCCTTCAGTGTCCCTGTTCTGTCCTGGATTGCATGTGATTTAAACTTTTCCCTATGCTTTGGGTTTAATCCTGTGTGTATATGTGTGTATATAAATATATATATATATTTATATATATA
>PYHW01010409.1:12406636-12432761 GCA_013186435.1 Turdus rufiventris | reverse complement strand
GGCAGGTATGACAGATGATCATTGCCAAAGGAGAAAAAAATGTAATTGTGCAAGATAAACTAATGATTAGCCAATCAATAATGTTTGGGTATTACCTCTTGGGCACAGATGAAGAGAAAATGCTTTTTTTCTGACATAGTTGGGAATGAGCAAATTCCAATTTACTCAATTACATTTCAATGATTATACAAGTGACAACTAAGCTGCATCAGTGTGAAGTACATTAGAATGTTTATTTTAAGAATGGCTAAGATTTAAGAATTAGCAGCATCTAGAGCTCCATGTGTATATAGCTTTACTCTAAACAAGGTTTAATTGTGTTTTATATAGCAAGCTAAATTACCAATTATAAGGAAGGGAGATGCTGAATAGGATAATTGGTCCGAAAGTCTTGTAGGAAGCTATAAGAAATGGAGTTTGCTTTTATAGGGCAGTGAAATGTTTTAGAGAAAAGTATTTTTCATGAAAAGCTGTCTTGTAAGCAAACAATTAATTGCTCTGAACGAAATAAATTATGTGACCCCTTTTGACATACAAATCACTTTTCTTTTAACCTATGGTTTCAGAGTAGAGTAGGAATGAGTGCCAAATGCTAATTGTATAATCCTTTCACATCGCTTAGTGTTGAAAATGTGCATTTGAATATTGATTTATTTCTAGATCTAACTGCTAGGGCTATAATTATTATTGATACTTGTTTGCTTCTGGTGGGGTAAGGGAGAGGAGAAAAGCACAGTAAATGAGACAAATAGACCTGGTGTTATGTTGGCTCAGGAGTTTGGCTTAGCTGACAGTTTTGGCAAGCTCCCCACTATGGTTCTGTGATTATTAACTACTCTGCTCACTTGTAGTAGTATTTGCTTTCTGATGGTTGGAATGAGTGTACATTTCACTACATACTACTTCTCTTTTCAGCAGTGAGCCAGTAATTTGGCCATAACACATCATAATTCTGCTACCTTCAAAGAGATCTTAAAACATCAGTTTCTCACAGAGGGCCAAACCTTACCTGCCTGATGGCAATTCCCTCAGATCCAGAAAGATTTGTCCTCATAAATTCCCTACCATGGTCACACACATCACCATCTTGTACTTCACCTTATACAGTATAGCCTATCACTTTTCACACTTAGGAAATGTGACTGGTTTTATGAGCAGTGTTGCAGTCAGGGAGTGCCTGACCACATATCCCCAGCCAAGGGCTGGAAGTGGCATACCTGCCTGCCACCCTGGGAACAGCCACTGCAGCCCTCCCAGCCAAAAGAATGTAGCGACCGAGCATGAAGACAATGAGCAAATGTCACTGCTGTCCTCACTAATTAAACAGGAACAGCAGGAGGGACCCTCATCTAAATAACACTGCTCCAGAGAAAGGCTGCTGTGGGTACCAGGGAGGTGTGGGGTACTTACAAAGAGGTGGTCATGCACCCTCTGTATGAAGCTCCTTCAGCCTGTCCTGAGTTGCTGTTGTGGCACAGAGGATGAGGCCACATGTGTAAATTTTCAGTGTGGAATAGCTGCAGCCTCAGATAAAAATGTCACTGCAAAGACCCTGCAACATGGAAGTCAGCAAGCTTGCTAACTGCCTGCCTTTGGAACTGCAGATGTTGGTGGCTAATTGGGGTTCAGGCCCTTGCAAGATACGCTAGCGCTGGCTGGAAAGTTAAAAGCTTCTGTGATGAGTATGATGAGGTTATGGACATCAAATTTTTGTTGTTATGGAAGGTATTTTAAACCAGTCCATTTTAAAGTCTTGTTCCCTTAGAGTCAAGAGAACGCTTGCACAAATTAGTAAGAGTCTCGTTTGTTTTTTAGAAATTCACAAATTATCTCTAAATCACTTTGAAAGTGGTGCTCAACGAAAGTGACTTAGTGGTCTGACAGTGAATGGGAACCCTTTGCTCTCACAGCAAACCAGACCTTCACCTGCAGTGCACACGTCTCCAAACCCACAGCAACAAGATCAGGTCCTAACCCTTGCAGAGGTCGCCTGATGGATGGGAATACCACAATCCCCCTGCCAATTAAGGGGTGTATTGTGCAACCCTTGTTTGACTCCATGGCCATTTGCTCTGCTTCAGTGGGAGTTAATGAAAGTCCTGCATTCATGAACTACTGTTAAACCTGTCACGTCAATGCAAACTGTAATGGTGATTTTTGCTAAGGTAGATGATGGTCTTTAGTCACAGTAAACTCAAATGTGAATTTTGCTATTTCTTTATCAGCTGAGAATTGATCCCATAACCACCTAGCAGTCATTTTATGGTTCTAACTTCATTTTTACTAAGTTCAGATAGGTTTATATCCAGAACTTGAAGGTGTTTTCCTCAAACCATCATCTTGTAGAAAATTCATACTGCAATTAGTACCACTTGTGGTATTAGTGTTATGATTGGACAAATTACCAGTGTTTGAAGATGATCAACCAAGATCTTGTACTTCAATAGCTTCATGTTGATTTTTAGAGATAGAAATGTGTTATAGCTTGTTAATATTACAGAGAAATAGATTTCTGCACTCTTAAGTTATAGGTTGACAACTTCATTTAAAAATCATTAGCTCATTTTACATACAGTACAGACTCTGGCTAATGAGGTGTTAATGGAAGCCAAGCTTCAGCCCCTGTTCTTTATAGGCTGCTGGTTAAATTCTTTCCCAGTATCCCACAGTTTGAGTTCTCGCAATGGGAAATATATAATTAAGGTGAAATCAGCGCACACTGCGTGTTAAAAAGAAACTGTTTACATTACAGATTGAAATGGATTGGGTTTCCAGAGAACAGGAGGGATATATTTTTATAAGCCTAAGAGAGCTACACTGGAAGCATGTGAGCCTGGAAGGCCCATGAAGGATGTAATTGTATAATTCAAGCATTATGCATGGTTTTCTTTGTATTTCTAATTGGTTTGGTATTTTTGTTCTTTTCCTACTTCATAAATATGGTAAAGAGCAGAGGCAATACATGAAAATGAGCATTTAGAGTGGTCTGTACAGTTCTGTTGCTGCAATGGGGTCTGATGCAGCTACATGCAGCAATTTGGACATGTTGAGGGATCTGTTTTCTGTTTTATCCACTACATTCTTTTGAGTGACTTGAGGGATTTTGGCATTACCTGACCTCAGGCTGTGTATCTATCCACTGGACACTGCTCTTGTCTGAGAAAAGTGTGGTTAAGAAGTCGTGCCTGCCTCACCCACTGAAATATGTCTTTTTTACCTGTTGTTGGAAGTGCTTGCAGCTTTGTGCAGTAGCGTCAAGCCGCAGCAGGCAAAAGGAGAAGACTGAACTTTGAAGGAAGTCATCTGGTTAAAAAATGTATTATCCAAGCACAAATATTTCAAATAGTAACATACTGTTAAAGAAGGGAGAGATGAAATGTTGCAGACCAAAACTCATACTCTTCATGTTCGTAGTCAGGTTTTAATATGTAAAATGTGTAATATATTCAATGTAAAAGAATTTAGGGGGTTTTAGATGACTAATCATTTTGGAGGGCTGCTGAGATCTGTTTCATTGCCATTTACAATCTCAGCATGCCTACTTAACTTACTTGATACTTTAGAATTTAGAATTTACTGTAATAAAGACCAAGAGTCTCATCATGGTTATCCATGATATCTTACTCTGTTCTCTAGCTAGAGGGCAGTGAAATTTACTCGGGGGTTAACAACTACACTGAGTAACAAAAATGTCAGTAATATTTTGACCTCCATTTCTGAAATCTAAAGTAGGCAAATATATTTAATAGAAGTATTGTATTTTCAATTAGTAATCACTTGGCCACATAAATCATGGCTAATTAATGACTAGCCACATAACCCAGAACTGAATCATGACTGATTCGCTTTCATGCATGAAAATGTTTTCTACATTTTTTAAAGAGCTTTCACTGATTTTTGAATGACTAGGAAAGAGCAGATTTCCTATCAAAGCAAATTAAAATTCAACAAAGATGTTAATTCATGCTAGGTATAAATCACCTTGACTTCGTACCAAGATAAGGAACTGACTTGTGGTCTTTGCTTATATATAGTCCAGAGAAGTCTATGTACAAAAAAAATACAGGATATATGTACACCCACATATACATATATGTATATATAGCTGTAAAAATATATGTGTGTATATATTACAGATTGAAGGGGTTTTTTTATTTCTTACATTGAATTAAAGTGCAGGGACATTCCAAGTGTTTAGAAATCTTTATTATGGCTCCACATCTGAATGTGCTTGGGTATAAGGGCTGATAACCAGAATTATGAGTGTTTGGAAAAAATGTGTGACAAATTATGTTTTATAATTCTTTAGGCCACATAGAACTCAATGTAAGCTTAGAGATATCTTAGGCAAAGATGCACAAGCATCTCTGGGCCACTCATGAGGCAGGGAGGAGAGCTTTTGCACCTCCCACTGGATAAGCAACTGCTTGTCTACCAACATTTAGTAGAAGATTTAGGTTTATTATCTATCCATATCACAAAGGGTGGCCGCGAGGAAGTTCAGGAGTGTTTACACGTAATCCTAGAGTGACTTGCTCACTGAGACAGGAATTTTTTGGCAGAGAATTCATGCTAGCTCCTTTCATAGCTGCATTTTATTGACAAAGGCTGCTGTAAGTATTGCTGTAGCAGAGCTCTGAAGCGATAAGCGCCACTGCCAGGGATGCAAGGAGCAGACTGTTTGCAGCCTAACATCAATCACTTTCTGTTCCTGTTTTAAAGGATTCAGTACTAGCTGAAGGTGCAAGACCAGAATATCCTGCATGTTGCTGCTTCTCTGCAGCTAACTCCCTGCTTTCAAAGTGATAACACCATCTGCTATTTTAAACTCTTCATCAGATATTGTACTCATCATTATTCCACTGAAAGCAGGCGTTGTATTTTACTTAAATGAACGCAGGATTAAGGCTATTTACATGATTTACAGGATGGTGTGCAAGGGTGAGCATCTGTGTCAGGCCTTTTGAGAAACTTCTGATCAATAAATGTGCTAAAAGTGTGCAATGGAAATATTATGTATTATTGAAACTGCTGTTCTGGTTTCTTCATGTAGCTAGGCATGACGAAGTTATAGCATGCAGACAGGGTTAATTACAAAAATCATAATTTCTTGAAGAAATTCGTAGCCTGTAGGGATAAAGATAGCAATCTTTGTTTTACAGGGAAAAAAAGCCCTCTTGAGTATACTATTTAAAATGTTTTGTGTTTGTTAATGTTTGGCGTTTATTTAAATCAATTAAGGATTCAGAATTAAACATGAAAGATCATGTTGAAAAAGAATGAAAATATTGCTTTATAAAAATATATATATATAGTATACTTTAGCCATAATTTCAAACTCCTGTTAATAAAGGACTTAAATAATTTTGAAGAAACAATATTTCAGAAGTTTTAAAAATAAACTCCATCTTTAAATTGGTAAAAAATTTAAATTGTCATAATCAAGGTTCAGTTTGAGGAATTGAATCTACTGAGCCTGTTGTATACATTAAAACAAAGGAAACCATCATGATTCCCTCAGAGCACTGTTTTAAAACCAATGTGTTTATCTCACCTTGACATATTCCATTTTTCTCTTGATCTTGGTTCTTCTGATCACCCTCAAGGCTACAAATTCTTATTTTGGAAGAGAGATTTCTCCTTGTTAACAACTTAAATTGAAATCTGACTTAAATGTGCTTTTCCTCATTTTCTTCTTAGTTTAAGCTATAAATTGATGTGCTTTCAGTCATGCTGCATCCCTTTGGCAAACTGTTTTATAGCAGTCTAAAGGCTATTTTTTTCCCCTTTCAAGACAATGTAAAGCAGGAATGTACCATTATGCTTTTTTTTTTTTCTTACACTGTGATGATTTTCCTACCTATAAAAATCGCCCAAGCAAAAGTATTTTAAGATAAATTTTGTTTGGTATTTTTTAAAATTCTTTTAAAACACAATATTGCAAACACAAGGAGTGGTTTCTTGGGTTTCTCTCAGGGGTTCTTTGTGGCATTTTGATGCTAGACTTCTTCAAAGAATTTGTGAATTGCAGCACATTGCAATCAAGCACCCAAATGCACTGTTCAGCTGCACTGCTCAGCTGCACTGCTCTTGGTGAATGTATAATCTTAGTGACGAATCTTTGTTCCTCTTCTAGTCTACTCATTCTTATTTTACCTGAAATTTAGAGGACCTCCAGAATGTAATAGCACCTCAGAAAGTTCCTTTTACAGTTTCTGTGCAAGTATGTACAGGAGGTCTGCAACCACAAAGTTGTCAAAGGGACGCCTGCCAAACATCTTGGCCCTGGCGTGACACCCAGCCTGTGTGTGCAGCCAATAGCTGCAAAACTTGAATTGCTCATGTAGCTGCAAAATAATTTTTGGTGAAATAAAAGTTGAATCTCATCTTTAAATTACTTTTTTTTAGTCTCAGGTGAAAGCAGAGAACTGGCAGTTGTTTTGTCATGTCTTTCTACCCTGTCTCGCTAGAGTACTTGGTGTGCTTTATTGTCTCTTCTGTCAATCAGAATCTGCTCAACTCTTATTAAAAGTTAACAAGAGTCTTCCATTTCCATGTAATGATCTCAGATTTGTTCCTGAATGCAGTGTTGTGTTTCAGACTGAAACTTCATTTGCCCTGTGGAAGTGCCAACCTTTTCCCTCATAAACTCCACAAGAACAGAATTAATTCAGTGTAGCAGGAAGCAGCAATGCTCCTGTCTTTGCTTTCCCATGGAGAAACACAGTGCCACAGCACTTTCTGTAACTCTCCTGCCTGCTACTGATGGGCTCCTGGTATTTAGACCTCCAGTATCAAGGAATGGACTAAAAACTGGTTCTGTAAACTTCTTCATGTTACAAGTCAATGTAAAAAAACCCCTTCTAATGGTCAAATGGCAAAGACTTGTTTGACATAGACATGTAGCTTTCAAAAATTATATTACCAGTCTTGGCTGAATTTTCATATCAGAAATTCTTAATTGTGAAGGAAACATTCTAGCCAAATAACATTTATGAGAAGTATGAGACTTGTCTGATTTGTGGAATCTATCACAACATAGTTCAAAGGATCTTTATGAATATTTAATGTCAAAATACAGAAAAAAAAATAAAGGCCAAAAATTTCAATAATGAAAAATAAAGAAACTCCCAAACTCAACCAAAAACTGTCTAGTAGCCAAAAATGGGAGAAAGACAAAAATATAAATGACAGCTTCTCCTATCTCTTTGGCCTGAGCAAAAGATGTTCACTATTTATAAGAATTTGATGACAGGCAATATACAGTACTCTTCAGACTGTGATTTGGCAGGAACAGATATGAAAAAGTTGTTTATGATCCTTGTGAAATCATGTTGCTAGTATTTTTAATCAATCAGTAATGGCAAATTTCAGGTTTTAGGAGATTTGCTTGTTCAGCATTTGCAGTTATCTTCTCTTTGTATATTTTTTTTAAATCTCCAAAACCCCAAAAAATATATTTACATACAAACATATATTCTCAACTCATGCTAGACCCCTCTCACATGATGATGGGTCTTCTTTTTCCCCTTCCCCCCAAAAATAATTCTTTAAGCCAAGGGACCAGTGCTTGGAAGATAGGCATTCAGAAAAAGATTTAACTCCTCTTCACATCCTTAATGTATCTGTTCTCTACTTCTTCTGTGTTTATTTTCATCTAAAGGATTCCTGACTTCATACTGTGAAGCAATTGAAGCTTCTGTGGGGAGTCAAACAATGGGGTTTTTACTGTTGCTAAGTTTGCTTTATAAGCTTTTTCTTACAACACATTTGTTTAATAGGCCTAGTAAAGTGGTGAATGCAGCTGTAAATATATCTTTTATTTGTTGATGTGCAATAAACACATCACAAGGATGTTGGTCTTTTCTTATTGTGATCTTCCTGACACTGGTGAAAGGAAATTGTACAGAATGAATGAAAAGTGCCTTAAACTGATTGCAAAAAACAACAGTCCCCACATACCTAAGGGTTAGTACCTTGTTTCTCTTTTAACAGATGGCTTCTCCCAGCAGTGTTACTAAAACTTAATAATAGCTAAATAATAGGTTTCTTGATGTGAGGGAACTATTCCAGATAGCACTGTTCACTGGGGTCATCGCTGAAGGTCATTTTTCATCCAGAAAGCTAAAGGTTAGCAAGTGTTACTCAATTCCATGAGCTCCTGCAACTCTTTATTTATGATTAAGCTGAGTGCTCTCCTGTGGGTGTGTGGTAAAAGCCAAGAGTAAAGGAAAATAAACCCATTCCTTTATATATTAAATATTTCATCTTAGTTGATTGAGAATGGTATGATGCAAAGCTTGAAAATATGTGCTGTCTGGGAGCCCAGAAAGACATAAGCTGTCTTGGAGATCTTGTTCTTATTAACGTTGTTGCTGAGAAAATGTCTTGTCTTTACGTGCCTGTGTTTACACGCAGTAAGTCATTATTCTCTGCTTATCTTAGGCATGGCCATGTCCTCCTGCATATTTTCAGGTTACACAAGCATCTGGGATAGCAGTCATTTCTAAACACACTACTGAGAAGGTGTTAAAGTGTTCAGCAGGTTCAGCACTTATTATAGCTCATAAGCAGGCTGTAAACAGTCCCAGGCACTTTACTGATTCCATCGTATTCTCTGTTGAGTGACTGCAGTTTCTGTGGTTTAACACTCAAACTCTGCAGTGGGTTATTTCGTTTCTAGAAGAATTGAATTCTTGTAAATAAAATGCTTCATGTTTAGAACTCAAAGTTTCAGTGAAGAGTGTTTCTCCAACTGCAGCTCTAAATGCAGTGTGCTGTCCTTAAATTCTGCTGCTAAGTATATGAAAACTTTATTGCAAAAACAGAATAATTAATAAAAAAGTAGAACAGAGGCCTTATTTTCACTAAGTAAAACAGCAAACCTCCCATAAGCTTTTTTGACTACAAAGTTGACAGGATATTCCTTGCTCCTACCCTTACTCTCTGAAAGAGGCAATCCATTTGGTCATTGCATTTCACCTGGAGGTGTATTTCTGTCTCTCTTGAGTTCAGAGGGAGAATAGTGGTCAGCTTAAACCACAGTCCTAACATTTCAGTAAAAGATGGGTTTGGGAAGAAGGTCTGATGATAGGTCTAGCATGTTACTCATGCAAGGATAGAACCCTCTGGCTGAGAATGACTTACTGCAGACTTTACAAGCTGCAGCGTTATTGCCTTGATGAAATATAAGTGAAGATATTATTCTTAAGTAGTGTATCTTTGATCTAATAATGGTCTGGAAAAAGAGGATGGAGGTGTCATATGAGCAGTGACCTGAGCAGTGTGAGTTGCTCCCAGAGCTGCTGGACACAATTGTTTCTGGACCACAGCAATGACTGATGTGCTCTGCACCTGCCTCCATGCACACTATGCTGATTTAAATTAAGCATGACATGCTTAGGTTAAGCAGCTTTCAGAAAGTTTAAACTAAATTGATGTACTTTTGCATTGAAATAGGTGAGTCACAGCTGTCTGCAATAGCTCAGCTGCTCCTTAGGAAAGAAGCAGTAAAAAACTGCTAGAGGTTATATACAAACTGTGTAAGTTATTTCCACTGCACACAAAGTGGCCTTAAAGGCTGTATCTTAAAATGTTGGTTCTGTAAGTATTTGATCTGCTTTTATGCGTACTTTTAAATATACAAATTGCTTCTTTGATTAAAAGTTAAATTGGGGGTTGTTTACAAGATCAAAATCTATGGCACAGATTCTTTGAGCCCATCTCTGTAGTGTGATTGATTAAAATCAATCATCACCAAAGTTGTTCTATTTTGCCCATACCCCAGGCATTGCAGCTTGAAACTTTGAAAACTTTGATGTATATAAATAATTTCACTTTCCCTTTTATTCTATGGTTAAACACTTTTGGAAAATCTTGAGAATTACAACTTACTCTCCTCCTTTGTCATAAGGAAAATGGTATTTCCAGAAGATGCTTCTTTGAGGCTTTTATGGAGCACTGCAATATATGTGGGTACATGTCATTTAGAATTGTGAAATAAGTTTTACAAGTGCTATATGTGGTCTCTGTTATTTTCTTGATATGAACAAGCCCTTACTGTCTTAGGAAATCTAACAAATTACTTCATAATATCAGGTTAATGGATTTGGTTTTTTTTGTTTTTTTTTTTTTTTTGGTGGTTTCACAGTTACTGCTTTAATATGAAACAGCACTAAAATCCTTGAGCTGTAAAATTGGATATCGGGGCCATTGAAAAGTCTTTGTACTTTTATTTAAGAGTGAAACAAAACAAAATCTTACAGCATGAATATTTGAAAATAATAATAACTAGTGTTTATACATTCTTGTGAAACAGTTCCTGAAGTGTGCTGTGAATTTGATAGCAGCATAGAAATACTTTACCTTGGGATTGTTGAAAGGTAACAGAAATATTGACATGTCCTGATACCTGATACCAGTGCCTGGGAATGTTGCAGGACCCAGGAGGAATATCTCAGAGTTAAACTTGTCATGTTTTAGCATGTTTTGGATTTTAAATGGCGTATACTGTAAATTAACATGCAGAAAGTAGGTTTCTAACCTATGATGCAAAGGCACTCCAGAGTTTTTCTGAATGAATCATACCTTATATGCAGGACTGTAGCCCTGATTCAGCCTTGATGCAGTGGTTTGGTCTCTGCATTCAGCTGCTCACAACATGCCAGTAAGTTTCTACAGGTGTTGATTTCTGTGTACATTTTTTCTCAGTGGTTGTGCTTTATAAGTTTTTGGTCCTTCAATCGGTAAGGTCTGCTCTTGCCAGACAATTTAATTTCGATGGCAGAGGTTAGCTATTACAGCACCCAGCTGAGCCCCATAATTGTGGTTGCAAACACATGGCATTAGCACAGGGAGAGAAGGTGTTTCTGTTGGCATCTCAGAGTCCTGCAGTTGGCTTCACAGGAATTGTGACAATGCTGATAGTGCTTACTCACTACAGGATTGTTTACACACTTTAAAAAATGCATTTGAGAGCACTAGAGTGTGGAGGTAAATCCAAGGAGCAGGTTCATAATTGGATTTTAATGTCTTCCTGATCTTAATGCTGCTGAATGGACAAAACTTGCTTTTTAACCCATCAGTTCCTAACCTAAACAATACTGATTTTTAGTCATTATAAAGACCTCACACCTGCTGAAAATATAGAAGATGAACCCAAATAAAGAGCTCACAACATGTTGGCTGGTGTCCATCTTGGGTGGTGAAATCCAGATGTCTGGTATGATGCTTATAGAAGTTATAGTACCCATGAAACTTGTCATTAAACCAGATATTTTTATAATTAAACAATTTATTTTTTGAAAAGTCAAGGCCTTTTATTTCACTGAGAGGGTTTTTTGTTGGGTTTATTGGATCATCAGTAATGTGCTAATAATTAGATTGGAGATACCTGGATTCAATTTAAATTTTACAGAAATCTTTTAGCAAGCTCCTGGCATGCTCTAGTATTTAAGTCTCGCTAAATCTCATAATTTGCTTCCCAGTAGAATTAGACATCCTACATGGAGAATAAAACTTCCTTCCTACTGCCTATTGTTTTACTTCATGAGACTGAAATACCTTTGAGTAGTGTGACACTGGCAGTAAGGCATCTGAACAAAGACATGCCTCAATAGCAGGCTATCATGAAAGAAGATCAACTTGGAAAATGAAAGATGCATTTTACACTCCCATAACCTTTTATCACATGTCTCTTGGGTTTTTTCTGTTCTCTCCTCTACTGAAGTAGTCTGAGATGTTATTTTCTGCATTACTAACTTTTTTAAGGTCTTTACTTTTTTATTAAATCATTTAATTCTTCCAAAGCCATACTCACTTCTCCCTCTCATGTAGCCTTCAATAGCATTTCTTCAACTCTTTTTATTTATTAAGCATTTATTTGGTTCTCTAGGTGGGCAAAAAATAGCAGAAGTATGATTGTTTCTGCATGGGCTTGTTGACCAGTTAGTTTGCATGTGCTAATTGGCAGTTAATTTGCCTGCTAATTGTATTAGTTTCCCAATGATTTTTTTCTTCTTTTCTATGGGGCTAACAGAGAATTTCTATTCCCTAGCTGCTGGATTTCAGGAAACATGGAAAAACTTCATGGTTTTTAGACTGCCCCTACTCCTCACTCTTCTCCCACAAAATTTACAATTGGTCAGTGGATTCTCATGTGTCATAGGGAACATGGATTGTGTCACCAATTAGTAGAGTGCTCCAGAACACCCGATTTTCTAATTAGAAAATTAGACTTATTTGCATCACGAGGCAAATAATTTTTACTGTGATAAATTATTCTTCTATTTTGGTCCTTGCAAACTGATAATTCTGTAAAGAAGTCAGATAACTACTGTCATTTCTGTGGCAACATAATTATCTTCTTCAATACTTTGTATGGAAATTCCAGTTTCCTATGTTGCAGGTTGCTTTTTCTGTGAAATCCATATGATATCCAATAATGATTTAGCCTGAAGGTATTTCTTATTTAATTAATTAAAGGCACTAAATGTGTGTTCTCAAGGATTAAGAGAAATAAAATTGATAAAAACATGGTGTTTTGTTTTGGAGGTTTTTGGCTTTTGATGGTAATTGAAGACAGCGCAATAAATGAGTACTTGGAAACTATTTTCTGTGCTACTCCTTGCTTTCAGATGGGTTAGAATTATTATCCTAGCTCTTTCCTCTAGGATTTTGAAATGTTTTTATTCCTAAGGGAGTCTGGGAGATGCACATACATGTGGAGATTTCTGGAGCATGAATATTAAATCATGAAGCCAAGTAATAATGGCAGTGTCCCGGATCAATATAGTCCTGAAGGAAAAAAAGACCACATAAGTTCTATATGACTGGAAGATGAGAGAATCCTCTCAATAAAATTTGCACTGGATGTTTTAAAGAAGATCATATAGCTGAGGTAGTGAGATGGGGCTTCATTTACCCTAAATCAAACCCACTAAATCAGTATGAGCAATCTTTTATCAAAAGACTTGTTCAAATGAAAATTGCAAGAAAAAATGGATCAGGCTGGCAGTTGAAAAGTGTACGGACAAACAGGCTAAAAAATACCATCTATGGGTATCTGAGCACATCCTACTTTAGGAGTAATAACAAAAAAGCATTCTCTGTTTACTTTGTATTATCTTAGGTGGTGTTATTCTCAGCTCAGGCTGATAAAACTAGTAATAAATTGTTATGTGCTTTGCTAACAAGCAGGTTTTTTTATCTGTAATCTCTAAATTTTTTAAGTGCACCATTTTATTTAAAGTGCTTTGAGATACTAAGTTTGATAAATTAACCTTTTTCCTTTTATTGATTGTTCTGTAAATGCATTCCAAAAATTCTAGTGTGCTGACCAAACTAAATTTTTCCTTAAGCTGCTGCCATTTTTTCTTTTGTAATGTTTATCTAGATACTGTTAATTAACTTCAATTTTACAGATAGTTTAGGAATGTTAAAACGAGCCTTGTCCTATCTCAATTGTCAGAAACAGTAGCAATGCTTTGAAAAAGTAAATGGCTGCTGTCTTTCAATTCCAGTCTCCACAATAATGCTTATTTTTGTTCACAGATAAGTATTTAATTCAGAAAGTCCATATTAACTGATTTAGTGATGACTGCCATTTTAATAAAATGAAATACAACATTTTTCTTTGAAGTCCCATATTTTGGAATTAGAGATTTTTAAGAATACACCATAGTTTTTGAAAATTATAGTGTGAAGCACTGTATAAAATTCCTGGAAACAATATCTTTTCACTGTTTCAAATATAGGGAAAAAAGGACAGTAAATTGAAAGAGCTTTGCAGTTATTTCTGGAAATATTAAACTTTTTTTGGAAAAACTCATCTGCCATTATAAGAGCTCCCAAATTGGCAAAATTCCTTTTTTTCTTTTTTTTTTTTAAATGAATATCGATAAGCACTAAAAACTTACACTTTGTCAGTGACTCTAAATGATTCTTTTTCTCTGGGACAAGGGTTTGTCATCATTACTTGAAACAAGCATGTCTTGAAAAGGTATTTGATTAAATTTTGGCGAAGAACAAAGTGAATGTTCAGTTACTCATTCATTCTAAAGTTGCATTGGTGACATGGATCCTTCAGTAGACAAAATTCCCTGGTTTGGGGTTTGTCTACAAATTCTTCAGCTTTGACATTAACTATGCAGTTCACACATTGGAGAGATCAGGAACAATTTCCAGTGATTTAACAAATCACATGGCATCTAAATGCACATTTACAGCCTGCTGAAAATATAAATTAAACTAACTTCACAACATCTTGTTAATTTGGGGCCAAAATTACTTGATTCAGAGGCATTCATGCTAACTTGTTACCTCATCACAGCTTGGTCATGTCTCAAATCCCCTCAGCTCATGTTCATGACTGATTTTCTCCTGTTGGCCTCAATGGGCTATTTATTTCTTTTGAAAAGGTTTCTGCTAAGTGTGAAATAAAACCTCCCAGATTCTTTCTGATTTGCTAGTGGAGTTTTAAAAATTATTTTTCCTGATTCTTCAAGATCCAGAAGTAATTATGATTAGTATCATGTGTTTATGTAGCTTCCAGCTAGTCAAACAAGGATTTAAGTTAACTTTATATTATGTTATATATTAAATCCTTTTATTTTTGGTATAAATTTTGTTTTGGCTTTAATTGTCTTCTGAAATGTCGTTCCTTAGGTAATTTAAAAAAATATTTTGTAAATATTATTCCTGCTCTAAGAGAACTAAATTTAATTCTGGTTTGATTGCTATTACTTAATACCTCAAGTATAAATGTTTTTTTTCTCTTTTTGACTAAAACTTCCTTTTATATGTTCCAAAACAAGCCATTCCAGGAAGGAATCATTTGGCATGCAAAACAAAATTTCTTTAGATGTTTTCTTTATTATGCCAGATAATTAGTTCACAAAAGAGATATCCAAGATATGTTTTAATGTAATATTTTTTTATGTAGTATTATTCTTTTCTGTAGTATCACTGATCTTAGCCAAGACCATGCCTTTAACATTCTCTTCAGTAGAAGTAGTACCATATCTTTATGGTTCTCTGTGTACTCTACATCAATTTAAGAAATAAATACCCTTCTCATATTTTAGAATACATGTACTTTATTTCAACAGTTGTATCAAATATAGGTCCTTATTTGTATACCCTGGAATTGTTTCCACCCATTTTTTGTGTGGTATGTGCCTCTTCCTCAATTTTGGGAGCTCTGGATGAAGAAATGCTTAGAGATCTTTATATAAAGAGAAGTTTCTGTACTGTCTGATAGTTTTTGAAGTTGAAAAATAAAAATTGAAAACACTGAAAGCAACAGTTAAATTTCAGCTCAAGGTACAGGATTTAGTTGTGCCAGGGGAGGATTATGCTGGATATTAGGAAAAGTTTCTACATGGAAAGGGTTGTCATTGTCCAGCATTGAATTAGGCTGCCTAGAGAAGTGTATAAATGAAGTGTTTCAGTTTAGTGGTGGGTTGGCAGTGCTGGATTTGTGGTTGGACTCAAGGGTCTCAGGAGCCTTTCCCAACCTAAATGATTCTAGCATTCTGTGGTTTGTGATGTTTGAAAGGCACAGGCCCACCATTTCTTTCAACTCTGTCAATCTGGTCCTAATCCCATTCAGGAAAGAACATATTTTCTGAAGGAGAAAAAAGATTTTTTTTTTCTCTTGATAGAAAATTTGGATGCAGGTTTTAATGTTGCTTTTCTCCTCTTTTGTTTGTTTTTGTGGGTTTTTTTTTTCTTTGTTCTAAGAAGCACTGAAAAATGGCAGAAACTAGAGACAGAGTTCATGCTCCTCTTGGCATAAAATGGTCAGATACCTGTTTAATATATTCTTCTCATATCCTTCTATTATATCCAAAAAAACCCCAGAATTAAAATGACATCCATGTTTGGTATCAAAATAAACATTCCTTTATTCCCTGTTTTTGTTATTCTCCTTTCTGGTGCTGACACTATAACTTAAATTTAACAAAGTCCTGCTAAAGTAATAACTAGCAATGGGCTTTAGCTGTCTTCCTTCAACACTTTTTATTTACAACTTTTTCTGTGATGCTCAGGTTGTTATAGAAAGTTGGAAACTGTGTTGTGCTCTCTAGCCTGTACTGATGTCTGGAATATCAGTAACTCCTGGTGGTCCTCTTAAACCACACATCTGTTTTAGGGTTACTTTTAGTTTTGTGGAACTGGATTTCAATAAGAATTAACAATGGCAATGAGAACAGAGACATCAAATTGTCAGTCAGCTGCAGAAGACATCAAAAACTTAGACTGGTGTGCATTACAACTGAATGTTGTAATGCTGTTAACCTAATTAGATAAGGAGAAACCTCTACAAATTTTCTGGAAAATTGCCTATTATTTCAAACATTTAATCTGAGATTACAACATGTCTGTTGGCAGTGGAACTTTATAACTTTCGGTTTCCAAAGCTGTGAACCTTTTTCAGAGATGGGCCTTACTTTTTTTGTTTGCTCCTTTAGACTTCCATTGCAACCTGGAAATAGTCTAAGGGATTTTAGTAGCAGGAAGTTTTCTGTTGACTCTGAGACATGGACAAGCAACAACTGAATTCATAGTTGAAATGATTGAGCTTTTGATCTAAGAAAAATGTCTCAATCTGCAATGAATTCTTGAGTAAAGTGTTTATGGCTGAGTTACTAGACTATATTTCTGATGTACTGTTCAGGCTATCCAGAGTTTAGTAACAGATGAAACTTTCTTATGTCCTTGGATAATCTGGAAAAGAGAGAGACATAACAGAGCAATAGATTATTCATGACTATTGAATAAGTGGTGTGTTTTTGTTTTCCCAAGCTGAGGATTTCAAAATTGAATATTTTGTGTTTGTTGTCTATGTTAAAAGAATAGATTCCCTTGGTTAAAGATTTTTTAATGATGACTGATGATATAATATGTGGAATTTATTCTGAGTTGTTACAAGCAGTGCATAATGAATTCAGAAATATCTAATGAATAATGCATTGCATTCTATGTCATTTTAAGTTTAACTTGTCTCTCAGATGTTGATCAAATAGTTCCAGAAAAATATTCTATAGAAAAAGGGGAAGAGAAAGGACAAGACCTTCCTACTTAAATATACATCCCATTTGTATTCATTATTGTATGCATTAAGGCCAATCCAACAAGATTTGAGCTGTATATCACACGAGGAAACTCAAGTTCAGCATATCCCCAGAACATGTGTTTGGGACTTCTGTGAACATATCCGCTGACGATTCAGTGCTTCAGCTGGCTCAGTCTCTTGTGATCTTTTCCAAATTTTGAGGCAACTTGTGGGTTTGGAAGCTGAATTAGTTTTGTTTTCACTGCATCCCCACTGCAAAATCAGGACAGCATACCACAGCCCAAACTGGGGTTTTCACTTCATTGGCAATTCTCCTAGACTTAGCCCAAAGGATCTTGTGTGAATGAGAACCTAGGCAAAGCCCACATTAACACTAGTGAAGAGGCATGAAGTGAGATCCTTTCCAATGTTATTTCTTTCTTTCTTTCTGTTCATAGTTAATTAATTGTCTTGGAGGTGTTAGAAACATGCTGATGAATTTGTATTGTTTGAGAACTTAAGTTGATTTTAGGCTCTGGTGGTTATTAATAATATTCATGTAGAATATTACATTTGAATTCATAAAATAATATGATTAAGTAATTTTTTATGGATTTTTATGCATCCACACCCAGTTTTTGGCTATGATTCTTCAGTTCATCTGAATTTTTTTCCTGTAGTGGTTTTCTCTCAGGACTATTGTTGGACCTATAAGAGAAAAGGAATATTCTGTGAGCACTCTCTGAAAAAAAATTCAGTGAAGCAGGATGAAAGGAAAAGGAGAAAATAATCCCATCATGTCTCTTCTCCATCCCCCTAAAAAAACCTGAAAACCAGAGCAATCACCTCTAAAAAACCACTGGAGCTGGCTTCAGGATGGAACAAGTTAATGTACTGAAATTGGGTAAGACTGTGCCACTGTGACACATTTCCTCTGGCACAATTTTATGATATTGCCTCATAGGGCCTGCCCTTACTGCCATCACCCACATGGTACAGCCAGAATGAGGATGGGCATATTATTCACATTATATTTATGGAAAAAAAGTTCTGCTCTTGCTGTGAGAATCTGCAGTGTTCTTGTTATTTACAGGGTCCAGGTCAACACAGTTGGAAGTCAGAGAGTAGAAACTAAAAGATTAATCTAAATTGATAAACCAGTACCTGCCTAATCTTGACCTGTGTGTGCTGTATTTTTAAATGAGGTCCTATGTTGCAGTTACAGACACATATTCACTAAAGAAATGTGTGGTCTTACTATTCTTGCAAATCTTCAATCAGTGGAACAGTTGGATTATTTTCCTCATTAGGACGCTCTTACTCTAAACAAAATGCTAATTGTCATGCTGTGAGATCACAATCCTACATCTGAGGTGGAGATATAACATCTGAGATACCTGCAGAAAAGGTCTTGTGTCTAAAATCTTGTTGCGTTTTCCAAATGTTTTGGCATTAGAAGTTGTCATCCCTGTTTTCCTTACCTACATTTTGGGAAAATCACAACCAAGACTCCACGAATAAAATGTGAGAAGTGACTGACTTATTTTAAAATCAGTTGTTAGCAAAGATTCACATAAGCCACACTCCAAAATGATTACTTTGTTGAAAGGAAAACCAAAACAAAGAACAACAGTGTCATAGGATATGAAATATTTAGATAGTTTATCTAAATATCTCTGCTATTTCCCCTGTGCCTTGTTTTTAGCCCTGTGTTTATAACTGGGATCAGAAATGGAAGTGTAACAATATTCTTAAGGATGATACAGAATTACAAAAAAAATCCCCCAGATATGATTTTCTTTGTATATTCATTTCATCTAAATAAAGACTTCTGAATTTCTAACATTGCTAGTTCTGTACTTGGCAATGCAGTTTGAGGTAAGCAATTTTAGGACAAATTGATTATTTGGAACTGCTGGAATGGAATCCAATGCTGCCTTTCCACATCTGTAGTTGGTGATCTCAGGCTGACTTATATAAGCATATTGAAAACAGATTTAACTAAAGAATTATGTTGCATTAATTTGTATTATGGTTTGATAGAATTTGACACAACTTTAAATGCCAAGATCTCACTTGGCATGATTAATGCAAGTTTTCAAAATGTCTTTTTTTCTTTTTTTAAGTTGCCTCACATTTGTAAAGGAGATGTGGGTTTCTCTCTACTTGAATATCATCATATTACATCCTGAATTGGAAGGGCCCCATAAGGATCCTTAAGTCCAACTCCTGGCACAGAACACCTCCAGAATCACAGCCTGTGCCTGAGAGCATTGTCCAAACACTTCTTGAACTCTGCCAGACCTATCACCATCCTCATGGCCCTCCCCACAGCAGCTTTCTGTCCTCACATTGTGGAGCCCAGATCTGCACAGACTGCAGGTGGGGCTGGACTGGTGCAGAGCAGAGAGGGACAATCCCTTCCCTCAGCCTCTGTCCCTGATGGCCCCAGGACATGGCTGGGTCCTCCTGGCTGCCAGGGCACTGCTGATCCATGTTCGATTTGTCATGTGCTAATTATTAAAAGTAGTGTATTATTTAAAACAATATCAATAGCTGCAGAAATTTTTCAGTCTGATCCCAGATAGATGAAAAAGATTGGATAAATATAGATGTAAGATATTGTTGTAGAAATTATTCTCACTTTTCACATTATAGGTAAAGTATATATATATACGTATATATATATATATAGCACAGGTCCTGAGCACCTTGTTATTTACTATTTGGCTCTTGCAGTGTTTTGGATTTAATTATTTAAATTTATTGCCTTATGTTTTCTGTTATATATTGCATTTTGAAATTTGCTATTTTGCTACTTATAAAGCATGATAGCTGTTTTCCTGTTCTTCTAAGTAGCTTTATAAATTGCTTATTGATTTTAGGACCATATTAAGAGATGTAAAACTCTACTATAGGTAATACTTATATAGCTAAATACAGTACTTTAGTGTTCAAAAAAGGCTTCCTTGTCATCTGAATAACTTTTGAATTTCTAAAGCCATCCTGTGGGACTGTCTGAAAAATAGATGAACTGTTACAAATATGAAGGTTAGCATATCTTGGCTGAGTAACCTTTGCAGTCACCCTGGCCACAAGTTATTTTCTCATCCCATCAGTAATTTCAGACTTTAAAAAGATGCTGGAGGCCACTCTGTGGCTTAAGCAACAATTTTATCTTCAAGACTTTAGTTTTGAATAGCCTGCAGGACACTAAAATCTTGCATATGAAGCAATTGCTGCTTGCTCCATGTAATTGAGAAGCAGTGATCCCTGGTGCTTCAGCTCACTAGAGAGAAGATCCATGGAGTTTAGCCAGTTTCCTGGACTATTAATTAAGGAAAGGATAGAGTTTTTTACTTCACTATGGGTCAGTTAGACAGTATATCATTCTTACAGATCCAAAAAACCACATCTGTCCACATCTTGTGGAACAATATTTTTTCACCATATGTATTTCAATAACATGCACCTTTCACCAGCAGGAATTCTTGTTATTCACCTGCAGTGATCAGTAGCTGAATATATTCAGAGAGAACATAATGTTCACAGTTACAAAAGGCTATTCAGTTTGCTTTCCTCCTAGAATCAGCCTATTCAGTTGACTAGAGGAATTATTGCAATAATAATTCCAACTCCTGCAGTTTCTAGCACAGCCATCCAAAAGTAGCATCATTAGAGCAGAAAACATCAATATTTGGAGTTTGCGTCAATGATTTCAAAACCTGGTTTGCAGAAGCAGTTGTTTCAAAAAGAGTATGTCTTGCCTCAACGTGTACACCTTGAAGGGATAGATTCTAAAAAGATGTTTGGGCAAGTGAGCAATAATAATCCCTGAGCAAGTTTTGTCCACACCTGGCCATTTCTATACTGTTTCTGAATAGAAACCTGGAGTCTGAGACAAATTGTGTGATCTGGCTTAAGTATTAAATGTTGGTGCGAGCAGAGTTTCACAACTTCTGTGTGATAGATCAGTGTAGCAATGGAGTAGGAACTAGGACTGATGATGACAATGATGATAGTTTTATTCCTTAATGAATGCTATTATGTAAAATGAGTCTAGTCTACACCTGGCATTTCAATCATCACACTTCAAACATCTTTTTTTCCAGAGTGACTGCACACATATTCATGAAGCAAATATTTCAACAGCAGCAAAATTTTCTCCTCTATGAAGGAGCAGGTTTTCATTTTGAGATACTATATAATCCAGGAACTAAATTTTTTGTTGTTATGTATGCTACATGTGCATAATTTTCTACTTAAGCTTTCTCTGCTTATATCAAATATTGGAGTTTCCCAGTATCCAGTTTTAATATACTCAGACTCACTTTCTTTGCCACTCAGTGCAAATCAGATTGTATTCAAATTCCAAATCCCTTGCAATTTACATTGCAACTCAGTGTAAATTGATGTATCACCCAACACTTCAGTGATGTACACTGATTTCACTGCTCTACATCAGTGCAGGGTCAGTTTATCTACAGCTTTCTTAGGCTTGTGGAGATGTGCTGGGTCAGCCCAGATATGTAGTGCTGGATGAGAATTAGGTGGGAGTGGTAGGCATAGAGGACTGCTGCTCTGGATTAGCTAACAAAGATCAGTTGAGGTTTTTCAGGAGCCAGAGGAGCCTTTGCCTGTGTCTGGGATGTGGTGTATCACCAATAACAACCTCTTGGGATCTGCTTGAGGTGTCCAAAATATCTTGTACTAAAGCAATCAGCAGACCTGGCTACCTAGTTCATTGTTGTGCTGGTCATTTCCACTCAATCTTTGGCCTTTCTCATTAATCCAGCAGGGAACAATTCCCATTAATCCAACTGGGTATGATTCATTCCTCACATTTACTGAAAATCCGTGTTCTGCATTGTACCTCCTGGCCTGTGTGTGCCTGCCTGGGTTGGCTTTTGAGCAGACATCAGGGTGGTCAGTTCAGGTGGCCTTTACTCAACACCCCCAGCAGTCACCCATCTTATCCTGCCCCTTAATTCTTACTCATAAACTCAGCTGCTTCTTCTTCCCCCGCTAAGCAGAACTCAATACATTCCAGTTGCTCTTCTTATAAAGAACCTGAAGAGATTATAGTTAGTTTCTGTTAGCTGATACCAGGACATCATTCTGTCTTTGGTCTCTCATTATGTATATTAGGTTAAATAATATAGCATGCATATTATATATATTTATTTTTAAAATAAATATAAAGATTTTTCATCAGGCATGCATGCATAAATACTGATATTTATTTAGCAATGCCTATAATATGGCATTTCCTATGAGAATATCTCTGGTAAAAGAAAGGGTCTTTTCATATGTCTGGCTTTTGAAATAGAGCACACAGTGTCAGGATAGACTTTTATAATGCTCTCTTCAATCCTTCAAATTTCTGGGACGCTTTTTATTTGGCATAATTCAGTCCAGGTCTCTTGAATGCAAAGGCATGTACAGGCTTAATACAATTTCACTGTCAATAGACTCCTAATTTATAAAGGCAGCTCTGATGCTCTTTCATCATTAATGTTCAGTTTTTGATCTGATGCACTTTTTTTCCATTGGACTTCAGGCAAACAAATGCAATATATCATTTTAGTTGCTACTGCATGCTTGAATATAAAAAGAAAGAAAAAAAAAATAGGAAGTTTTATCCTGTTTAACCACTGCATATTTTTTCCATCCTCAGGGAAAAAGAAAGTAATTCTGGTTAAAAAGGATACTCTTATATATAGAATAATGTTTTCTCTGAGTTTAATGGATTTCACTGTTTTAGAAAGCATTGGAAATTGAAAAAAATTACACACTAACAACAAAATTCACATCACATTGGTTTTATTAAAAACAAAAAGCCTTTAGAAAAGAGACCAGAGAGAAGCATGGATTGAGCAGTATTCCTTTCTTTAAAAAAAAGAGATTTCCAGGATGTATTTTCTTTAGAAACATATGGAAGTATGCCTAATTAAGATACTTAGAGATATTTAATAATGAGTAATTAGTTTTAAATTCAGAAAAGCAACTATTATTTTAATAGTTTGTTTATATGTAGGAACTCTGCAGACATTCAGTTTTCATCAGTGTGACTTGATATCTGATGTAACAACTAAAGAACTTTCTGGGATCCATCCCATTATGCTTTAACATTTTTAGCACAATTCCCAATTATGTTCTAAATTAAAGTCTTACATAAACAGAGGCATAATTGCAAATGCAGTGTTTAAGATGCCATGTGTGGAATATCACAGAATTTTAACTAGCAATTCCACTCAATCCATTTATATTACTGGTAACTCTGCTAGTGGGGTCATCCCTGCTGATCTAAAGCTTCATAAAAAATAAATACTAATGTGAATTGATTTTGCAATTATTTGTGGAAAACATATTTTTAAGGATGTGCCTGAGAAGTGGAATTCTTTGTGGAAATCTTTTACGTAATGGAAACTAATAAATGTAGTTTTCACAAAGCAGCTAAAGGAACTTGTTTCTTTTCAGGCAATTGTGACCTGAAAATAAACTTTAACTCTGCCATTTTAGTGTTAGTTAAACACTAATCTGCACCTCCTGCTGGTGGCTTGCATTTTTAAAGAAGTTTCTGTTTCAATGCTCAATTAGTGTTTGGCTCAAGGAAATTATAAGTAAATACAATATAACCATAAATGGGTCTGATTTTGATTTTATCAGTGAAAAGTTCACATTAACTGACGTTTTCAATGAAGGGTGTGGGATTTCAGAGACCAAGTCCTTATAGAAACCACTTTAAACCCTTTGAAAATCCTATTATTAACTATTGAATTCTCCTAATGAGTTATTTCTGACAGTAACCATGTGCCTGTCAAATGATACATAAGGTAGCACTTTGACATACCCTTGTCTTTGACAAGGAGAACGACAGGTGATTTTCAGGTGATACTTCTTAATTCTTCTAATAAATTTATTTATTATTTATTATTAATAATTCTGATTTTATGCTACATGTGAGCCATTTGACAACATAATTAATTATCTTCCTTTGAGAAAAGTATAAAAATATTATTGTAAAAAAAGTATGAATTACTAAAGGGCAGCTATAAAATGACTGCATTTATATCAGGCAATATATTCTAGCACAGCTTCTATTTCTCATTCTCCTTAAAGTGCTTTATGCATTAAATTATATATAAATTTTGTATCAAGTATTCATAAACATACCAATTTCAAGCACAGTACTTTTAAAATATTACTTTAATTGCAAAAGTCTGATATATCTATATGTATTTAGTTATTAGTATTTTTGAAGATAATATTGCCTTTATCTAGGATTAATGTGAGTGAGATTAGGGTGACATTTGTGTAAATCTGTAGGAAGATTCTTCTGTTTCCAGGGAGCACAGCTTGCCTTTTGTCTGAAAATATCTGTAGTATTAAACTCAGTTTTGTTTGTATATCCTTATACTGCCCCTTCGTACTGGAAAAATAAGCATTAGAGAAATTGACTACTATTCTGGCATCATCCATAGAATTTAATGAGATATGTCTAGTTTTCTGATCTTGTAATCTAGGGAAACATAGGTTTATAATGTTATTCTTCTGAGAATTTAATTCTGTTTTTTTATAAAGTCAAATTCCTTACTCAGATTGGTTTAATCATTCTGATAAACAATTGAGTTGTCTACAGCACATATTACTGCACAGACATGAGTGCTGCTGTATGATTTATACAGATAAAATAGGGTTTAAAATCTAGTTTCTGTATTTGCAATTGCACAGGACAGGACAAACACAATCACATGTATGGTTGTCTGAAATTTCTTGGAGACAGCCGTTTGACATCAGCCACATTGACTTTTGAGTCATTAATTTTTAACATAATATCATGTTCTTTCTTTACCTTCATAATCACATCTGAAAGTTACTCTTTCTGTTTGACAGAAATAACAGTTAGGAACCTGGAAAATAGAGAATGGAATAAGGCTTATCTACTAGTTGGACAATATCTCAAGTTCTATTGCTCATATCTGAAAGAAACAACCTATTAAAATAGCAACATGAGAGAAAAAAGATTTTTTAAAAAACTCTTTACTATGTTTAAAATCTAGCTGAAATGGAAATACATTTCATATGAAAAGTGAATATATAAAATTAAAGTGTAAAATTATACATAAGTAGCCTTATTCAAGCAAGAGAAAGATTTTAAAATTTGATGTCCGTATGAGAGGGCTACTTATGGTCAGAAGTAAAATCCAATATTTCATAGCAATATACTGTGTTCATTATTTGAGTGACAGTGGAGATTAAATTAATTTAAATTATACTTTGCTATTATAACTATTAATTTCTGTATCAATTATTTGCATTAAGACTTTGCTTTTCCCTTGGAGATCTCAGAGCACTTTAGAAGATGTACAACACTCATTAAATGGTTCTCATTAAATAAACCATCTGCCCAGTTTACTCCTTTGGAAAGCCAACATGTGTCTGCTGCATTTTTATTATTTATTATATTTATATAATTTTTAGAGCCCTCTTCAAGGCAGAGGTCAAGCAACAGCATGGTTGTGCCTGTGAAAAGTCAGCCAGTTTAAACTACCCATGCTAGTGCCACATCTCAAATGTGTTATTATTAGCTACTTGTCTAACTTAGACAAGTACCAAGAGCCTGAGAACCTTCTATCTCTGTCCCTTTCCCTCCCCAGCTAAACAACTTTTGCAGCCCATGGAATTCTTCCCCCATACTGCGTCAACTTCATGAATCTCCCAAGCTCCAGTAACTTTCAGACACAATGAGTTAAACTTGTGTGTTTCTTATTACAGAAATATTTTCTAGCAGAGCATCTACATTCATTGAGACAGAGTTATTTCCTGTTTGAAAAGTATACAGATTTTGCCAAGGAGGGCATCTTTAAGAAATGCATTAAAAATATTAAAGAGAGATGTTTCATGGTGTTTCAGCCCAGTTTCAGGAGCTATAACTAAAAAAAAAAACCCTCTTATTTCTTTGATAGCTTTCACAGTTAATTTTATTTTTATGTCAAAAAGTATTGTTTAAAAAAAAAGTCCAAATGCATCCTGTTTTCTTTGCAAATTATTCCATCAACAATTTTA
>PYHW01010409.1:12393500-12405947 GCA_013186435.1 Turdus rufiventris | reverse complement strand
GAAGAGGTCTGAACTCAACTTCCTTCTTTGACTGGTGGCAATACAACTTTCTATCCTTCACATTCAGTGGAGAATTTTGATATTATCTTGGATCCATTGTCTGTCCTCTCACTGGAGCTATCATTTTTATAAAAACGTTTAAGTCATTAAAGAGAGGGTACAGGTGAAAGTAAGGCTAACATGTGGCAACCTGACAGCTACAGCAGTGTCCTGGCTAAGGAAATTCAGGACCTCCCAAAATCCTCCATGTATTTAGGCAGTTGCAGCATACCAACTCTGAGTATTTCAAACTGAATTTCTAATTATTGCTTTAAATGTTATCTTCATTGCTGAATTTTAGTACACAGCTAATAAAAACTGCTTGTATCATCTGCACTGTAGCACTGAATTTAGCTTTCTTTGAGACTGCTGCAACCATGCCTTGCTTCTCACATCAATTTCTATTTTAAACTCTGAACAGGAGCCAAGTAATTTAAAAGTATGTGAGAAAGTTAATGTATTATAAGTGGTTCTAATAGGTTATTCTTAGAGCCATAAAAATCAGCATTTGCAGTAAAAATGTGAGTCTGGGAGAGACAGATCCTACTTCTCTGTAGCTGATGCAGACTGGGGATTTGGTGATTTAGAAATTGAGTTTTATTTTTTTTTGAAGATTTTCAGCTTTTGCAGGCCTGCTCTGTAAAAGAAAGTTTGCTTTTGCTGACAAATGAGGAAACAAAGCAGATAAATGTATTAAATCAGACAATGGATGGGCACTAAATTTTTCTTCCATCTGGAAGCCTATTAGCCAATATCAGTCCCTGGGAGACTTGCTGCCAGTAGCTAGCTGTACTTGTTTATTTATATATCAGTAATGTTTTTACTTCTTGAGTCACTGAAACCCATGTGCAGTTTAGGGTTTCATCAGGACTCTGAATCTCTGGTCTTAATGAGAATGGTTAGGTTAAGAATAAGAGCGAAATGGCCACATAAAGGGGTAAACCCAGGACAACCCACAGCTGCTTTGTAATCCTTCCTGAGCCTCCCAGACTGGCAGGGCTGCCTGGAGCTCTGGGCAGGCTCTGCCGCCCACCCAGCCTGGGTGACACCCGGGAACCAGGAATTAACACTCAGTTCTTCCACTCACTGGCCAATGTAGCTGAGCTGGCACGGAGGTGGCACAGGAATTTATTTCTGGAAAAGACCACAAGCGAATGGAAAGGCTGAGGGTGAAAGGAGGAAGCCAGGGGGGAATTATGACTCAGAGGGATGGTTGTCTGTGACTCCCAGTGTTTCCCTGGGTTCCCCAGGAGTTGCATGCAGCCTCCTACTTGGAGTTAAAATGAAGGAATAATCTCTTTCAACAGCAAAGTGAGTACTGAGGCTTAGAGTTTACATGTATGTGTTTGCAAAGGGCATCTTCTTAATGATGTTTGTATATGTGCTTTCAGCTTGAATTGAGGGCAAATATAGCAATTCTGATGAGGTCATTAGAAAATCTGAGATCATGCTTCTGCTTCATTCCTTCCATTGTGTTTGTCATGAATCTCACAGTGAGATATACAACAGAAATTTATATTTCTATTACAATAGGAATGTAAAGATGTAGCTCCTAACTCTAGAAGGCTTGCAGATTTTACAACTTCACTCTTGGATACCTGTCAGGTGACACTCTTTTAAACACCCATTTAATGGCAGTGCAGCTGGGTGTTTCCAAGGAATGGAAATACTTCTTTCTACACTGAAGGATTTCACGTGTCCTGTATGTCAGGGTCTGTTGAAAGGCATTCATGTTCTATGTTCTAATAAAGCTAAAATGTTAACATTCCTGTGAATATATTTACAGAGGAAGTATTTTTTTGGTCCCTCAATTATCCATGATAAATCCCTTCAGCTCAATATTAAGTCATTCTTCCTATGGATGGCAATTATGCTTAATTAGTGTTCTGAATAAGAATGTTCATACAAATCAGAGTATACACGTAAAAAAGACCAGTGGCAATCTTTTTATTTGCCTTACTCAATAATTGCCTTGGTGAAAGAAGCAAAATATGTAAGAGTTTGTGCCTCTCCATATAAGTGCTTTTTTCTCATAATCTGAAAAACAGCTTATTCTTTTTGTATCCCTGGTCTGCTGCTTTACATCAAGGGAAAAAGTGTTTTAGCTTTGCTCTGTCTCACTGTAATCACACTCTGGACAGCCAGCACAGTAAGAACTACTGGATGGAACATTAAAACTTCAGTAGTTTGAGAGAAGATCCTTGAAGATTCAGTAGTGGTTTTAGTAAAAGAGTAGGAAAGTGTATGCTTGAAGTGATACAATCCAGCATCAGGTAATAAGTTCATGCTCTTGAAATTCAATGAGAACTTTGCCAGCACCAGTGAGGCACTGGCCTCCAGGTGCACATTTTTAAGAGCAGCTTGGCGTTTGAAAAAGGAGAACTAATTGGTAGCCTCCTTTTCCAGTGGTCATATATTCTTCTGATACAGTAGAATGAAAATAAATATTAAGATGAGAAGAACAGTGTATGAATGTATTTACATGTTCCTATGTATAATGATGCAGAGAGTATATATACACATTTCTTTGATCTGTCTTTACACATATACATACATGTATATATGCATACACACATCACCACACTTTTGGTTTATAAAGTTTCATTCTTCTGTAAATACACATTTTCATGAAACCCTTTCAGTAATTGTTCCTGTGCTGTAGGTTAGGAGAGTTGTAATCCCTTGCCCAAGTTTTACAGAGATTTTCATTCACTAGTTAGTGCACAATAGGTATTCTGTATTTATCATTCACATACTTGTACTTAAATAAAAACCAAGAAACTAATGTGGTGAAAATACTATTCACACAAAGAACAGAAGTTCAGTGTCAGTTATTTCTTTACGGACATTATTTAAGGTATATATATTTCCCATATATCAGAAGTTCATAGCAAGAAAATGTCAATTTTCTGAGGAAGTTTTCCATTAAAACATGGTTCTGTTCCCCAGCACTGAGGTTTCAGCCAGCTTTGCTTTGACTGCCCATATTCCTCCAAGGGAAAAAAATTCCTCTTTTGCAGAAATGGAAAGGATAATACATGCATTCATAGACTAAATTCTGTGTAGTATGCTTCAAGCGTAACATTCAGCTTCCTTAAGAAGGTAGAAAGAAGCTTCTGTTTGTGGTATTAATACACATGAAAATGTTTCCAAAAGAGAAAGTTTTCCACCCTTCCTGAAATCTGATCAGATTTAGTCCTTTTTATTTAGATACAGTTTCTGAAAGTCTTCTGTATTATGATTTACTGGGACAGAATCACCAAGTTTACATTTTTCTTTATATTTGTGTAAAGATTAACTTTCATTAGCCTTCAAGGAATAAAAGGAAACTGCAGTTGCAGGTTTTGGGTTTTGTTTTCTTTTGATGTAAGAAAAAAGGAAGCCCACACTGACACTAATGGGTGAAAAGCATCAGTTATTCCATAAAATCTTTGCATCTCATCCCCACGTTTTGCTGTGGTGAGATACCAGCTGTAGTCAGTTCACCTAAGTCAGTAGCGTGGGCTACACATGCCAGGGCTGCAAACTATTAAAACTTTTCAAAAACCTTTGTTTCAAGGAATTTTAATTATGGCTCACAAGGTCATTCATGTTGAGACTTTATATCACAGCCAAACTTCAGATCTTCATGAGCAAGGCAAGAGGTTAGCATGTGTAACTTTATCCTCACGATAGAGTTCATATGCTGCTGATTATAAGCTTGTAAACAAATCCTTCACATCTCTCCTGTCTGAAACAGCTTTATAAGAAGTTTACTTTTTAGAAAAATAAGAACAGGTGATAAGGACAAATTGTTCTGAAGACTGTCCATGAAAGTCAAACTCCCGTTTTCTGATGAAAAAGAGATTATAATCAGAAATATCAGATCTCTTTATACTGTTTGGAGCATACTTAGGTCATGTCAGTTTTGTTGTCAAGGAACACTAGTCCTTGGCTTTAGCACAACACAAGATAACTTCCATTTTCATTTTTCTCAGCATCTGTTTTCTTCTCTTTCCCCTTTTTCTTCATGAAGACCTGCTTTTTATATGCTAGCCTTGAGCTGAAGCACTGAATAAAATTCCTTGCTCACCAATTTTTAAACTCCTTAATGTGTTTGGAAACATGAATGAGGAAAAAGTTCATGACTGCTACCATCTCTTAAGGGACTTAGATAAAGTATATAAATCTTTAATCCAGATCCCCCCTTTGGAAATTAATAATCTGTATGAATAGTATGATTCTGTTGTTTAGTCTATCCTTTATATTTTAAGACATACCTGTGTTGAATTTGTTTGGCCCATGCTGCAGTACTGTTATATGGTGCTTTTTTACTTGGAAAGCCATAGTTTTTTTTTTTTTCTTTTTCTTGAAACAAACCATTCTGAGTTGTCTGCCTCTCGCTTTATTTGACATACACAACTTCACTTCTGCCTTAAGAATCAATTTGGCTCATTTTTGTAATTTGCTCTTTTAACCTGCTTTTGTCATCTTTGCTTCAGAGAACATTTACGTCTTCAACTGAGACTAAATTGTGTTAATTAGGAAAATATCTAATGGCAGCTTGCCCGTCACCATGCCTGAATGGCCACGTAAAGTTAAAGTTTTTAAAAAAAAAGCAGTATTGTTTTTCTTAAGTTTATATGAAATCCTTCCAAAACTGCCATCACAGAGTAATTTATCTTTTTAAACACAGACAGTGTAAGAGACAAAGGCATAATAAGACAAATTTGGATGGGAAATTATGAAGACATTTTTTTAAATAATGAGAATAATTAATTGTTAGGAGAATTTTCTAAGTGAAGTGATGGAGCAGCTATAGCTGAGTGTTTCTCTAAATCATACACTTAAGCTCATCAGGAAGTAATTAGGCATGATGCAGAAATTACTTCCTTAAATTTTACACCCTGTGTAATGAGAAAGGTCAAAATAAATAATCATAGTAAATGTTTTTGGTCCTCAATTGCAGGTGAAATTATGGTCAAGTGAATCCCAATAGGATCTAAGTCCTATTGATTTCAATAAACTGTTATTTTATTGAAATCAATAAACTTACAAACAAACCTTTTGCTTATGTTTCTGCTATGGTAAGTGAATTTAATATTTTTTTATTCTTGTGTGCATTTACTAAGGGACAGGAAAGATAAAAGTTCCCCCTTTATCATGCTGAGAAAACAGCTGAATGTCCCTATGGAAATTTAGCATTTGTTCATCTGACTTTCCTTAAGTCATTATGAATAACACTACTGCCAACAAACCTGCTGAGATTTTACTTAATACTGGGCTATAGTATTGACTATATTGAATAATATGAGAGTGTGTTTATATATAGCTGTATATATAAATGTGTACACATTGTATGTTTTGTGCACTGAGTAGCAGATCTTAATCCTTTTATAGTCAATTAGAGAACCTTTTAACTTCCTTGAGACACAGGTTTAAGCCCCTACTGTTTTTTTTTTCTTTTGCAAGCTAATGCAATGTTTTTAGCTCCTTCATATAATGCAGCAGAGAGACCCATGCAATCCAGAATAGAAAGAGGGTCAGTCTGCTGTTTTGCCCCCTAATTGCTTCTGTCTTAAAACATTTCAGTCTTTCTATGACATGCAATTTCTTTTTTCTTTCCAGTGCACATGAAAAGGGATAATGTTAGCATTTTGCAGTTAATTCAATTACTCCCCACTTGTGAAAATGCTGACAGGATTTCCGACCACTGGAAGAGGTGCCCTGACTGTTAGATGTGATTGGCAGCCCAGCCATAACTTATAAATTGCAGCTGAAATGAAAGCATTTTATCTTCACTCATATATATCCTTCATGACAAACCATGCAGCAATACTCCCAAGCCATTATTTTAGTGAATTGATTTTCAACAGCAATTAGTGACCAATTTGTGAGGTAACATTCTCAGTCAAATCACAGATGTGTCAGGATCTGTTTCAGTAACAGACAAGATTTTAATGAACTTGTGATCATAAATCATAACTGTTGTTCTTCAAATGCTAGATTAATTTTTTTTGGATTTACATCTGCTGTATTATCAGAAAACTGTGCTCTGTGCATTTCATATAAACAAGAAAATGTGAAAAAGATTATTTGAAAAATGTCATTGTCTGCATGTTGGGGAAGATAACTTCCCACAATTAACCTATTATTTTTTAAAATGTTATTTAATAATCATAGTAAGAATTTGCCAATAGCATAATAGGAAAGTAATTTAGAAAATAAAACTTGCCAAAAGCAATTATAAAACACATAGAGGAAAAAAGGCCTACTTTAAAATATGCTTAACTGAGGCTCATAATCATCACACCTAACTTTAAGTGTCCATTTAGCTTAGATTTTCTCTGTGGCCTGTGGAAAAAAAAGAAATGCTCTTGAAGCTAATTCAAGTGAGAGGTGAGCTGAAGTTCATCTGAAAGTGGCTCCCTGTTCTTGTCAAGTGTGCAGAGATGGAGGATTCCTCTGTACATGCCTAGACTTAACATCTAATTTTTAGGCAACTAACAGTAAGAGACATAAGCCTCTATTAACTCATCATCTGATGATATTAGCAGGATTTTACCACATAAAAATGCATAAGAGTAGAGGTGAAAGTAGGAAGGGTGCAAATTCCACTATGGTAAATCAATGACTTAATCCCATAATGGAATTTGCAGACAAGTGCTTTAGAGACCTGTATTTAGACCTGTATTAAAAATTAGTAGAAAAGATAATAGCCACATATTGAAGTAATATTTAAAATTCTTAACAAGATATAACATGAAGGAAAAGTCAAGGATAGGAGAACATTCTGAAAAACATGAAGACAATAATGGTCTAAGTTAGCAAAAGGTGTGTTTTAGTATTATGAACAATTACATAATTTTCCCCCCTTTATTTCAATTTTTAATTTGGTGTGCTCATCCTGATCAGCTAGACTAGCAATATTTAGTGTTCTGCATATCAGCTAGGGTGAGGACTTTCTTGACTGAAGATATGTCTGGGCCAGCTGGTGCAGCCAGCTGCAGGAGCAGAAGGTCTGACTCCCCAGTAACAGCATTCCATGGTTTTCAGAAGCAGATTTCTTGTTCTGATCATCCCTCAGCTCTCTGGGGGGAGAAATGAACAGTTTCTTCTGGCAACCAAGGTCTCTGTGCTGACTTTTTGTTCCTCCTTGAGGAATAATGAGGGTCATGCATGTTCCAAATCTTGATAGGCAGGGATGAAGTTGAGTTACTATGCTCCTGCCTTCACATAATTTGGAACACTGGTTTAAATACCTTACATATGCAGCAGGGAACATTCAAGATAGCCTATGATTTTGAAAAGAATTATTAAGTCACATTATAGAGTTAATATTAGTCAATGCACATGATTTTAATTTTTTTTTTTCTATAATGGAATTTCAGGTATCTTCAAATTAAATCTAAAAAGGGATTTAAAGATTAAAAGTTATTAAGGAAAATTTAGGGAAAGAACTATGCTTGTATGAAATTTAAACCTTCTTTGGTATCATGAAAAGGTATTTTTGTAGTTTTAATCACATTTGCTCTACACACTGCTTCGTTTTAATTATTTTTTTTTTTCAGTTTCTCAACTTTCAGAATGCTAATTAAACATTTAGAGTGGTTTATCCCTTTAAAAAGGAGTCAGTATGTTTCATTCCTTTGAGAAAACTCATTTATTAAGGACCCATTTCAGTCCAATAGGCAGCTTGTTCTACAAACATGAAGGCAAGCATTTGGTACAGATCTTTCAGGGTTATTTTGCAATATACACTTTAAATAACAGACATTTGCTAGGTGTATGTTGCAATTGCTATTGTAATTTTAGTGCCTCAAGCAAAAAAAAAAATCATAAATGTTTCTTTGTTATGTCTACACTTAATTAAATTTAGGGATATGATTTTCCCCATCATCATGTGCTTCTGATTTCAGTGATACCTGCATTAGGCTGTATTTTGAAGGATTTAAATCTTAGGTATTCGCCATCTGTTAATAAGAGAGATTATCTCACTGCATTTTGCAACAGGTATAGACTAATTAGAACCAATTGGTATTTTTTGCATTCCTTTTTCTCATAAAGGAACTCTTCAGCGTAGAAGTTACATGGTTAAAATCTATCTTCTGGCTGAGTGCATTTTTATTGGATCATTACTTAATCCATCAAAGATGTTGATTATATCTTTTAATAACTGGAATAGTTGAGACCAAAAAAGAGATTGATTTAATGATATGGCAGTTTTAGCACAAAGCAAGCATTTCAAAACTAAGTGGTTGCCTGAAAGGGGAGAAATTGCCTGAAGGCTTTGGAGAAAGCATTATGGTATTTCAGTGACAGGTTTCCTCACTGCTACTTCAGCACAGCTCATTCACAGCTGGCTGCTTCTGTTTGTGCTTGCAGAGTCTCCTAGGGATTATGAGATTATTGGTCTTGACTAAATAAAATGAACTGAAACTTGAGATTTCTGCAAAAGCTTTGCACTATTAAAATTATATAAATGTATTTCCATGAGTATCTCTATACCAGTAATTAGTGGAATCCACTCCTTTAATGATTCTAGTTTTGAGACTAATGTGATATAAAAGAAAAATTGTGGATCAGTCTCAAAAATCCTTCTCTCTGAAGTAAATGCATTCTGACAAGTCAGACCTACAAAATCAAAAAGGAATTAAGTCCACTAAAAAATCCTTCTCAAAAGTAACTTGATGGCTGGTTATGTTTTATGAACAGAAGAATCTCTTTGGTACCTTTAAACTAATATGGTGTTTGGTTCAAAATGACTACTACATTGAAATGAGTTCTTGCAGAATAAAATGACCTTGACCACAAATTCAACAAGAATTATCATGATAGCATAAATATATATTTACTTTGATTTGAAAAAGAAATAAAATCAATTCATTTCAGAGAGATGGTTCATTAAAAGGAATGGTTGGAATTGATACTTTAACTTTTCTTATCTAATAATTGTAAATATTCTGCGTAAGAGGCAACAACATTTTAAATGAGAGTTTGTGTTGTTGGGCTTGATGTTTCTTTGTTACTTAATATTCATTAGTTTATTTTTTTCCCATGCATATTTCCTTATTCTACAAACTCACATGGACATACAGCCTGCAACAGTATAGAAAATACAGTTTGATGTGGAAATGTTTCATAGGCCAGTTTAGAGGGTTTAATCAGGCTTGGTGAAAGGGAAGCCCAGTGAAATCCTCCAACTGCTTCAGAAGTGATGGTTCTCATTCTGACTTTGCTGAGAACACTTTCATAGGTTGCCTAGTTTTTGAAGCCTTGGCAAATTGTAAACCAAGGTCTAAAGGGCTGCATGAATTTTTGGGATCTGTTCCTCACTGATACTAGATTATTCACAGTCACTGAGGCAGACTGGGGTTTAACCAATTATTTTCCATAATCTTCCAAACTTCTAAGAGTTTTAATAGCATCTCCTTTGCTATCTTGGACCAGCCATGGGCTGACCTCAAGGCACTACATGATTTCAGCAGGAGTTGTGGCTGCCAGAAGAATTTCACTATTCACTGTGACATGCTTAGCTTTGGCCTCAGTGATTTCTTTTACCGCTAGTGACTGCTGGACCAAGAGAATGTTATTTTTTTTTACATCAATTGGACTTATAAGATGACAATATAAAGTTGCCATGTATGTAAATTATATTCACTAATGAATTGCTAATCTGAATATTCTGTCAAGCGAATTTTGAAATACACTTTTTTGAAGATGATCTGTAAGACCTTTTAAAATTCTTCCTTGGAAGATTATCCTACAGCCAGAGTAAGAGTTAAGAAATACTAAACAAAAAAGCTTTCAGCCCTGATTTAGCCAGGGGGCTGTCCTTCATATTGTTTTCTTGGATTAAAAACTTCAACAATACTGCGAACTAAAGAATGAATGTTAAAGTTCCCTCCTAAAACTCTGGTTCTAGTTCAGGCTGACTGATATTTATGATTTAATTTAAATCTCCATGTTTTCAGATCTTTTGATCTACAGATAACCTATTAAGCTAACTACTAGGAAAAACAAGAAAGTAAAACATTATTCTTAGACATACTGTGCCAAATGTTTTAACAAAGTAACTGAAAGGAATATGGAAATTGTTCTTTAGGTGTTGCACAGGAGATGGTACTGTAGCTCAACTATGCATGCATAGGTGACAGTGGGCATTTGGGTAAAACCTGAAATATAATCTATATGTGGCAGTCAGCATACTTCTGTTTACTTATCTAGAATCATACTGGAAATTATTCAGATGCTTTATAGCTTCTCTAAGTGTTGGCTTGATAATGTAAGCAATCGGAGGGAACTGGAGAGAAAAACCAAGGTGCTTAACAGAGAGTGGAGAAGGAGAAAAAACCATCAAAAACATAGTCTGTGTATCAGAATGGCAGTGATCCTTTCGAAGGGCTGAGAGCAGATTCTGAAATCCAAATATCTTAAATAAGACAGATGGACCATCATTATTTAAAAAAGAGTCTTTAAAAGTCAGTTTTTAATGTTGTAACTGCAAGTGAGCTTGGTGGATTGGGAGCAATGAAATCTATTTTTTCAATAATGTGTGTATAAAATAGAAAATTCTTGTACCAACAGCTCTACTTGAGTTTGTCTTGTGAGCATCCTTTAAAACCAGTGAGAGAAATAACCACCTCTGGAGCACAATTCATGCCATCAGTGTTGTACTTGTGCAATGGAGACATCTTCCTGGAAAGACTCACTTCCCTATTATAGATTAGAAAATATCTAAATACCAGATTTCTGGAGTTGAATATGCTACCTTTAATGTTTTATAAGGGTTAGCCATATATCTGCATCTTTATGAAAAATAAATTATGTTTCTAAGCTTATGCAAGGGCAATGCCATTAACACATCCTCTAAATGTGGACCTGAGATCGTATTTGAAGTGTTAGGAATGAATTTATAGATGTAAAAGCAAAAGCAGAGCCCATTCTTCTGACTTGGACCATGGAATTACTGTAACATGACTGTTTCCTTGGCAGACTTAACAGCAACCCTAGCAATTTCTAATGGGACTGAAAACAATTGAAATTGCAAATGAATTGCAATTGGTACAAAACCTTGAGTTATCACTGCAACTTTTGATGGCAATTTCCTTGGCATTTAATGAAGTTTTGAAAAGTACTTAAGTCGCAATTAATAGAAATGTGTATTTGTAATTTCCTTTGGCCTGATATCAAACCCTGATTGACATATATTCTAATAACATTGTCATGAATGTTAGCTGCAACTCTTTTTTTTTTTTCTTTTTAAATGAAGTAAATAGGATTGAATGTCTTTATTATTACAAGCCATGAAGCATGCAATTACTTGGCTAGCAAGTAAACAGTAGCTGGCAAACTGTGTAGACAATCTGGAGCTCAGATATTTGGACCTTCCTGGTGGTCCCAGAGACTGCAGTGAAGACTCAATGGTGTAGGGACTGAACTATTCCTGCAGTTGAGTAGGTGGTTCTCTGCAGTTCAGAGCTAAGACAAATAACTAGCAAAGGCAGGAAAATATTTACTGCCACTACCCACTACACATACTGCCACCATACATCATGTACCAGCATTGTGACTGAGAATAACTTTCCTGGCTCAAAGACTATCAAACTATCACATACTACATCAATAATACAAGATGTTTGTAAATGAAACAGCATGGAAATGCCAGCATTTATAACATCCTAACCACATCTGTGTCACTACATTCATTGTAGGAGTCAAAGCATATGTTCGTCTTATCTAAATTCAGACACCTATAATGCTTTCATTAATTTTTTGGTCTTACTAAGCAGCTCATGCAGCCAGTGGAAAAAGATGGGCCTTTCCAGAAGGCAAGGCTGATCTGCAGTAGGCTAAATTACTCTTTGGAGGATCATACTTATCTCCATTAACTATTAGGAAATTCAGTTACTGGATATGTACCTTGCATGCCCCTAAGCTCTTGCTTGGGGTGGAATGACTCCAAATCCATGTGAATAAACATATTATTGAGGAGAGTGTAAAGGAAATTATACTACCATATCTGGAGGACTGATTTTTTTTATTATTATTATTATTTTTATGTTCTTGGGGTTTCTCTGATATTCAGTCCAATATTAGTGCTGAGTATGGAAAACTTCACCCAGTTAACACTGCCATGTTTAAACTGAGGCACTTGATTTCTGCTGGTAACTGAATTCTTGAGTTTTGCCATTAAACAAGCAGTTTTCTCATATGGAAAGTCAAATGTGAAATAATGCATAGTTTCTAATTTGTAAAAGCAACCAAGTTCACTCAATATTCAATTTATCTCCATTGTCTTCTCATTTGATGCAAAAGAAATCTCACTGCATGTGACAATAATGTTTATCCATTGCAGTTTCACCTTTTAGAATCAGGTTCAGTCTATCTCAACTAGACATATGTTGGACTTTAGAGACCTATAAATCA
>PYHW01010409.1:12336739-12393461 GCA_013186435.1 Turdus rufiventris | reverse complement strand
ATAAATCAAGAAATGTCATTGCATCCTGTATGTCATACCCTGAAAGGCATGCATAATCTTCCTGGGAAACAGGAATCACCACCTTAGAGTCTGTCCTCCAAGACAATGAAATAACTTCTAGGCAAGGGTGAAATGCATGTGTGCTCATTTGTCTGAACAAGCCCTGTCCTTCTTCCTTGATGTACCCTTTTTAACCAATTGAGTTGCACCTGCCTCAAAATTGACTGCACTGAAGTCTTCTGATGGATGGTTAATGATAAATACAGATGTCTGAATGCAAATAAAGTTCAGAGCTATATTTTAAGTGTGTGTCTCATTATATACATATTAAAAACTAATAAAATTCTAAAATTATAGGGTAGTTTTGATGAAGACCACTGCCAAAGGTTCCAAATCCCATACGCTGCAGCATCTGACTAGCTGTTACAGTTACTGATATTTAAGGACTTTGTGGTCTTCATTTTAAAGCACAAGTATGTATTTATGTATTTACACCCTTGAGCTAAACCATCAAAGGCATCTTTGTAAGCTACAATTTTTAGTAAAAATAAATTAAAATTGTTCTGAATGCTACTGAAATAACAAACTGGGGCAATCCATCTGGAATTCATTTTACTTCATATTACAAGCTTTGTGTCACTGCTGTCCAATTTGACACTGAAAAGCACAAAAAATAACATTGACATAAGGATATAGTTATGTTTATAGCACAGAAGTAGATTTTTTTCCCCCGTTATTTTCAGGGTAGTATCCTTAGAGTTGGCACCCTCAACTGGATTTCAGAAAAAAACTTTCTATGGTGGTCATGTTAAAATGCAGCAGCAGAAGCCTGTGGAATGAAGAGCTGTCAGTCCAGCTACTGTTCTTAGTCGAGTACTTCCACTGTACCCATTGGGGAAGCTGCAGGGCTGGAACTGGGAGCCAGGCTTTTCCAGACATGCTTTGAGAAAACAGGCACAACACAAGTCTGCTGCCTGCATCAATGCTTTTTTTAAGGGTCCATTAATTCATGCCAATTAAAATCAATAGTGGCTTTTTTTCTTTAAAAAGCAGAATAAAATCTGATTTTATTTTTTTCTTCCTGAAACCACATTCATCTAGAAACCACATGCATCTAGAAATCTTAATCTCCACAATGACTGTAGTTGTAAGAACTTTAGGTATCTGAAAGAGAATAATAGGAAGGCAAAGACAATTAGATCATTCTTCAGTAAACGCAGAGCTTAGAGATGATCTAAGTATGAGCTGAAACAAAATAAAAATTTGCTTTCATCAGGGAAATAATATCAAAATTAAAAATAATAGATTAATACTAACAATAGAATTATAAAAGGGAAGTGGTTTTGATTTAGAAAAAAAAGCTACAAAGGTTTTCACAACTTCAAGGTAGAAAACAACCTTCTTCAGCCCCAGCTAATTTAGAAGTATGGATCCTGCTTCATTCAAGAGAGAAAATAGTATCTCATTTAATTCCAAATATGTCTGTGTATATGTACAGGTGCTAATGTATGAAGTGATTTACTCCTCACATATGCTTACATCTTTCATTTAGAACCTAAAAGGCTACTTTACACCAGATGCCTGCATTATGTTTTGCTAAATTTAGGTGGAATATTCCTTCAATTTAAAGGAAGAAACCAGTGCTTAAAACAGAATTAAACTGAAAGCAAGCAATTAAACTGAAGACAGGTTCGTCAAAGACAAATGCAATTACTTGTACTAATATATTATTTAATATAAGAGTCCTTCCTTCAGACATGAAATGTAGTAGAGAAAATGTTTTTAGACTTCAGTAAAATATTTAATATAGTGCTATAAGATGCTATTAGTCAGCCAAAGGGGTAGGGTTAGACAGGTATTAGCAGACACCTTATAAAACTAAGAAAAAATAAAAGGATGGCAGCTGGATTTGAAGATGGCTTTTTTCGGAATTCCACAAGGCTTATTCATGGAATGCATCATCTTTAATAGACTCATTTATAGGCTTGGCAGAAAACCAAGCAATTTGCTAAAGAAATTAGCAGATAATGAACAAAATAGATGACCTTAAGAAAGAAGTGTTAGACTGGAATAAACTAAATGGAATTTTAATAGTATTGAATGTTTGGATGTGAACATAAAGGTCCGTAACAAATGACTCTGTTAAAAGCTGCAGCCAAGATTTTTGGGACCAGAAGGAGGAAGAAAATGGAAGTGCAAGAGCTGATCCCAGAAAGCTTATTAGCTAAGCAGTGGGATTGGCCATGAAAAGAAAGAGGGGCTCCTAAAATCTATTAAGCAAAGTGGTTCCAGTGGAATTGGGAAATACTGTATGAGGCATAGGTAAGACATAAAATCATAGACTGAGCAGTTCTGTGCACTGGGAAACAGTGCTGGAAATGCATGGGGAAGATGCAAACATCTGCCAGCCCAGCACCAGTGAGGATGCTGAGCACCATTTCCCCAATCAAACCTCAAAACAAGTTTCATTATCACCTACCAGGACCAGGGACTGCGACTCCCAAGTGAGAAGGAAGAAACTTTGTAGGGTTCTGTAAAACTCCCCCAGTTCTGATGCCAGAACCCAGAGCAAAGCTCTGTGAAACATGGTGTCTCTGCTGTAGCTCAAGGGACAGAGCTACTGACTTTTACTCTGGAAAAAAGCTGGAGCAGCATCATTTGAAAGAAGTCTCAGGTTAGTGGTGCAGATGGCTCATGGAATTCAGTATGAATGTGTGGCTGGGTGTCCTTTCCTTTTCCTTCCACTCAGATGAGCTCCCACTCAGCACAGCTCATGCCACAGGAAAATCCTATTTTGAGTTCTGTAGTAGCAAGATAGTAGTAAGTAGTTGCAAAACTGTAAATTTAGAAATATGACTTCATCTAATAACGAGAAGAGGTAAAAGAAAGTGAATTTTGGTGGACAAATAAACTACTTTTGTATAAATGTATCCAGGGACAAGGCTAAGAGTGAAATTATGCAGCAAATATATTCTATTTTAATTGTGTTTTGCCATTTCAGACTTTTCCATGTGACTTCAGCAGGTTTTATAAAAGATGCAGAATGAACATGCCACTAAAGTGTGACCAGGTTAAAATGCAGCCACATTTATGCTGATAGAACATACTTCCATCCAACAACGATGAGATATAAACAGCAGGGAGTTGTATTTTATGCTTATCTAATCTGTGAGTTACTGTGCACTAATGAGCAGCAGATGAGATAGATTCTTTGTAGTAATTCCTTGCCTTTCTCCTCTCCCAATTTTTCTTTTTTTTTTTTTATTTTAATTTTTTAATGTTTTGTGCTTTTTGTTGTTGCTGTTGCTGTTGTTTGTGGGTTTGTATTTAGTGTCTTTGGCTTCTAGAGAGAATTCTCCTGTATATTTTACCTGGTTGTATGTGTAATGAATTTTACTCTGTCCTAAATATGTGCAATTTCTCCTTTACTTCATGGAATCGCTTGAATGCCTTCTCAATGGAAAATAGTAGTGTAAAGTTAATATCTAGAAACCTTAGATCTGTATTTTTATTTCATTTATGCTTCAAACAATGCAACAAATTTTAAAACAATGAGGGGTAAGTAAAGATTAAAAAAAGTAAACATCAGACCTCTACAGAATGCTACCTCATTTATATTCTTAATGTTGTGATTTTGTAATTAATTTCATTCTTCTTTTTTTCTGGAAGAATGATCTTCAAGCATTGTTAAGTAAATGGAGAAACACAAGATTTAAGGTTTGGAGATCATTTATACCTTTCCTTGAGAGGAATAACAATTTTTTAGCCTTCTAACAGTCTTATGGGCCATGGAACTATTGAAACATGTGGAGATAATTTTATTTGTTTAATTATACTTCCTGTTTTAATAAAGCTCTAATCTAAGAATGTTGAACAATAAAAAAAAATAAATTAAGCATTTATAAATATCTTAAGTGCTATATTAACATGCTTTGTCCATACAAATATATGTATCCATAGACCTAGGAAATGAAAGTACTTGACAAGGAAAAAATAGGACAAAATTAAACGTAACACAACGGAGTTGAGGAAGATTTTAAAGTCTTGAATACTGTGAGCAACTGCATATGAAGATATAAAATAATATTCACTTCATAACGTGGAAGCACATATTAAATAGATTATGTGCTTTTAGCAGTCTAGAGAATGGATTGTTTTACTTACACAACTGAATGTATTGATTGAATTAGATATGAACTTTTAATTCTATTGCCATACTTGTACATGAATGATAATAACCATCCATTTTCATTCTTCTACATGTGCATTATCTATCAGGAGACTCTGAGTGGGGCAACACATATTCTGTCACCTGATCAATATTAGAAGTATTAGAAGCATTCCAGTAGCATCAGATTTTTGCCAGGGTCAGCAGAAAATTGCTAGTCAATATTAGCAAATGATATAATTTAGAATTAATCTTGCACTCTCTTTTCAGTATCAGAAAAATATTTCAAAATTATTATCTAAATGGACTTGAGGCAGCAGAAAGCATATATGTAATCTTATTGTGGGGCTAATCAACCCCTTCCTTGGTGTTTCTTTGATGTGGTTTTTTAGTTTAGATTGTTTAATTTTGGATTATGCAATTCAGCATGACTGCATTATAGAGCGGAAAATGTAGCACTATGCCTACAGCCAAATGTGAGTGAGGAAATATTGGCACAGGAAGGTTGATCCTGTGGTGCACTCAAGCTTATTATTCATCTTTTAAATGAGAAAAGCTGGCTTTTGCAGACAAGATGGTGATTTATCACATAGTTGAAGTGAGAAGCCAAAGGTTATTAGAGGCATATGAAAATGAAACTCCTTCATGCTTTAGTTGAGTAAGGAGCTGGCAGAGTTATAATATTATGGTTTATAATATAGATTATATTCATATATACACACATTTAAAAAGGGAAAGAGTGAAATTCTAAATAATATATTTATAATCATAGAAATCATTTGTAGATTACTTCTTAATGAGACACAGTAGACAGCTCCCTGCCTATGTTGAGTATTGTAGCTGAAGCTCTAGTCTAAGAAGGAATCCCCATATCAGGAGTACATAATCCCTGCAGTTCTGGATGTGGGGATTCTGATAATAGAAAGAAAAAGCATTGAAACAAAATTCTGACTACAACCCTTAGATTCTGTTCTTGGCACTAGAACAAGTTGCAGTTGCTAAGTTACTTATAAAAAATAACATACTGTWCATGCAACTTCACCGTTTTCCCTARGGAGCAGAGTTTGTGCCTAAGCACAATGTAATATGATTTATCAATATATATCTACTGTAGAACTTGTGTTTATCTGATGAGGAGATCATGCAGGGGAAAAGTGACCTGTCACTGTTTTAAATGTAATTACAGTTTCCATAATTTGAAGCAATTATTTCACATATCATCACTGTGAAATAGACTGGTGTGTTAGATCCTAGAACCCTTCCTGTGGTACAGATTTCCTAGGGGCTGCATATATCCCTATACTATTAAAAAAAAAAAAATTGGATTATTTCAAATAAATGTCTTAATTTTGCATTCCATCCTCAAATTTTTCTTAGATTAAACAAGATTGTTAATATTGACCTATGTTGTAAACCTAAGTATGTCAAAGCAGCTTCTTAACCAGATTTTAATTAACAGATTACAGATATGTTTTTCTTCAGCTGTTGTTGGTGGTAGCTAAAGTTACTACTGCTCATTAATATTACTGTGGTAACTCGACTTATGATCATTATTGCTCCTTGGCTATGAGGCAGCATGTGAATATTTCCCTGCTGCTTTGTCTAACTCAAAGGCAACGGACTGGGCCTTTATTGTACACATGTGAGATGTCTGGTACAACAGAACTTCTTCTCAGTTCTCCCAATTCTGCTCTAATATATCAGTTAAATAATAATTAATGCATTTTGGAACAGAATAGGCATGCCATAAAACAAAAAAAATTACCCAAATGGAAACGAACCCGTCAGCGTAGATTTAGAAAAGATTACGTATCATTTTAAAAGGTAAATCCAGAGCACAAGCACCACTGAAGCACTGACGTGTGGTAATGCCTAGTATTTAAATTTTTGATGTTCTTCTTGGCAACTTTGAAAAATAGTACTCTTCCAAATAGTATTTGGGCATGGTTCAGGAAACAATACAAGGACTATTCTACATAGGGGGTTTGGATGACGTTATGTAGCTTGGAGATGAAGACAGTGGAACATTTTAGCTTTATGGATGCATGCCATGTGGCCTCTGAGACATAAGTTTTATTTAGTAATACTTCTGCAGTCAAGGAAACCATATTCTTTCACACTGGCAGGGCCTATTAAAGAATTGCTACTTTTCAAAAGAAGAGGTGGTTGCAGTTTTGCACCTCTCCAGGTTGTGTTGTAGTTGCATATGCTGCAGCTCTTTGGTATTGATGTTATTTACTATCTTATTTGAGGATAGAGTGGCTGAATTCAATTTAGATAATGCTGAAAAGTATGAACTAAAATTCCTTACTTTTATTAATAAATCTGCTAACACACTGTTGTTCACTTTTCAGTGCAAATAAATTTTAACTCAGTCTCTGAAACGTATCTCTTGGTTTATTCATTTACATTTCCTAATTGAATGGAATGAAGAATAGAGAAGACACAATTCAGAGTGACTTTCCTCCATAAATTTTTGTTAAATATCATAAAATTTGTTGCCAAGACAATCAAAGTCATCCTTGAGACCAGACACTGAAATTTTTCATGCTATGCTTTCCTGCAGTCATCAGCACGCAAGAGAAATAACACCGCCTTGAGGTTTTTCATCACGTGAAAGCATTTGTCAAGCTGACAGTTTGGCTACTTCACAAAAATACATAAAGTTCATCAACAGTGCATTAAAAGTTGTAAAGTAAAGCTCTTTTATTCCATTTCAAGATATATGATTAATGGGTTATAGCCTAGTTTGATTAAACTGTGCATTCATGGTATCTCCCACTAGATATTTGTAGATGGTTTTTTCTTTTACAAGATCTTTTCTTACATTTTTATACAAAAGGGGATTAATCATCCTTCCAGTCAGTCACCTTTTTTTGTCACTTACCCACCAAAAAGACTTGGTTTTCCAGAGAGAGTTTCCACTAAACACTCTTGCCATAATATTTGGTTTCTTCACCACACACTCAGTTTTCATCTCCCTTGGCAAACCTATTTTTCATTCTACAGCTTATATGGAGTGTGATGTTAGCAAGGTATTTGAACAGAAAAAGACATTGCTGATCTGTTTTCCATTTCACATATAATGAAAACTATTTGAATTTGAGTTGACATACAACCACTAATAGTGTTTGTCCAAGGGAAACAATAAATAATGACAGACATCATCAGCGGTGGAATCCTACACTTGTATTTGACAAACAACTCAGTGTCCAGAGATAGAGTGTATGGCTTGAGTATATGGTGGAAAAAAACAAAAAGAGTGAAAATAAATCAGTTAAACTACAGTCAGCATCCACTTAAGCAGAAGAATAATGGTCATCTTAAACCATTTCGTTTCATCTCTCAAAGGAGAGATGCTCCAGTCCTTTGAGCATCTTCATAGATTCCTCTGGACTCGCTCCAATATGTCTATCTTCTTCTTATGTTTGTGGCCCCAGAGCTGGATGCAGCACTGCATGAGGGGTCTCCTGGGAGTGCAGTAGAAGGCAGAATCACCCCCTCAACCTGCTGCCTGTGCTGCTTTGGATGCAGCCCAGGACAGGGGTGATTTTCTGGTGTGTGAGCACACATTGACAGGTCATGGCAAGCTTTGCATGCACCAAATTCCCCAAGTCCTTCTCCCCATGGCTGCTCTCAATCCATTCCCCACCCAGCCTGTTCTTGTGCTCAGTATTGCTCTGACCCGTGTGCAACACCTTGCACTTGGCCTTGTTGAACTTGATGATGTTTGTACAGTCCCACCTCTCAGGCCTGTCAAGGTCCCTCTGGATGACATCTGTTCCCTCCAGTGTGTCGATCACACCGCTCACATTGGTGTTGAACTTGCTGAGGGTGTTCAAGCCCACTGGCCATGTCACTGGTAAATGTGTTTTATAGTAAATTTACCATGTCTCTGGTAAAAGCCCTGCCAGTCCCAGCGCCAGCCCTTGAGGAGCATCACTCATTACTGGTCTCCACCTGGACACTGAGACACTGAATCTGCTGTGGGGTGTACAGTGAAAGAGGAAGGCATAACAGATTTTCAAAATCTGTTATAGAACTTTATTGGAAAAATAAAATACAGGTCACCCAGTATCTCAGAGAAAAAGAGGAGATCTTTAAAGAAAGGGTAGGAAAATTAACTTAGATTTAAGTTTCATGAGAAAAGACATTAAACCCTTCTGTGTTGTGGGGGAGCGACAAAGTATTTGTAAGTATAAGGACAGCTCATTAAAAATCTGCCCCCAAATCTGTCTCTTAAAACATGTCACCATATCTAGAAGTGAGGGTGCTCATTAGCAATAGCAATTATTGCTCACAGCACTAATAATTGATGCTTTCCCAGAAGATGGTGCATGTTCTTTTTTAGACATAAAAAGTTTTACTCTCAGTCTTCTTCTTCTTGCCTTATTATTCCCCTTGCTTTTTCAAAGGCAGCTCGCCTCTGCCTGCCTTGAAGTTCAGAGGCTCATATCTTTTGAACTTGTAGGTGAATAAAATACCTGGCAAGTAACCTGCCAACTCTAGGATCAGTTTCCATTTTGAAGATACACTTTTAAATAACCTAGAATACTTTTCAGAGTTTGTTAGCTCACGAAGCCTAAATGTCAGAGCACAGTGTAGGCCTGCGTAATTATCGAGCACAGCAACTCTATTGTTGCTTTATAATTAATTGATTTTCATGGCAATGCTTCTTCTGTTCATTTAAACATATTTCTGCTATTTAATTTGTCATAAATAAAGATTACCAAATATATCTCTTGGGTTTTTTTTAATGTTCTTTCTTCAAGTAAGCCAGCAAAGGACAGGAGATTCTCAGCAGTCCTGAAGGCAAAACCTGGCACTCTTCCAAATGCAGGCTGAAGTGCCATAATGTGAAGAACAATTTTAAATTGCTGGTTTTTTTTTTTCCTTCTCTGAAATTCAGCTGAGTAGCCACTGTCCCCACCTTTAGCAATTATATCATTCCCTGAGCACACAGAACCAAGCAAACCCCAATAAGCTCCTATTGACAGTAACAGCAAAAAGACCTTACTGAGACTATTGCAGCACATATTGTAATGCCATTATTGCATTTTTAATTGAAATTGGTCTCCCCTTAACATACCACACTTAACCTCTAGGCACAATGTGCTGCACAAGACTTTTGAGATTGTCACACATTAAAGGTGTGTAGTTAGGCATAAATCCAAAGCAAAGTGCTCCTCGTTCCTCTGGAGAAGAATATCCCCCAAGGAATGTAAATATTTACATTTGGAAGGGTATTCTTATCAACAAGTGATTCAGCCTTGAACAATCTGAAATTCTTCAAAAGGAAGTAGATTATTTTATAACGCTAACAAATGATCAGTATACTATTTCTATTGATTTTTATGCACGAGCAAGTAAATAAATAAATAAACAAAGCACTCTAACACCACCATCTTTCCTTCTTTATAATATATTATTACAGCATTAAACTGATACAAATCCTAGACCTTGACATGGATTTCCTATTAGCTGATTTGTGCTAAAAAACATGTGATGTACATAGATGAGTTTGTTCATCTATTTACAACTTTAAAAAGTGATAAACAGGACAAAAATCTAAGTCCCACTTTTCACACTTTCTATCAATGGTGGAAACAACCACTAAATGTACTTTCTTTCAACCAGCTTCCAGATGTTTGCAGCCTCATATGTGAGTTACTTCTGTCAGATGCAAACTTTGCACGTAACTAATCGTAATTTTACAAGGTCTGTTGCTTATGTCAAAATTAATTCATGAGAACAAAATCTAATGCACAGTGCAACTAAGTACTAGCTAACGTAGATAGTCAAGGACTAGTTTTATGGAAAAATTAAGATATCCTTCAGGTGTCTTAACAGACTATGACTAGGCTGTGGTTATAAAAAAAACCCAACAAACAAAACAGGTATATATAACCAGTTAAAAACATTTAAAGGTACTTTTGTTTATTTTAAGCACTTTTGCATTATAACTATTCCACTAGCCCCTTCTGAAAGTTAAAATGTAGATACCATGTTTTTCTGGAGTCTGAAGAACAGCTGTGAAATGACAGAAATACTGTGATTTGAAAAGAAACCAAAGTATTGGTATGTAATATGGTGTAAATTATATAACAATATAAACTAATTTATATGCATTAGAAAAGTGTTGAAATAATACGGAGCAAAACATTAAAATTCTATTATACCATGAGTCACAGTGTAGTGCCATGAATTAATAGAAATATTTGTTAGTTCTCTGACTAGAAATACTTCAAAGTGAAAAATACATTTGAATATTTCTTCATTGCTTTGAATCTTTCTTGTATGGAATACTAAGTTGTATATTAAATTAGAGGTGTTTAGCAGGAATGGGGATAAAGATATGTGGAAAACAATTGGAGGAAAGCATTTCACAAAAAGAATTTCACAGTATAGATGATGGTGCTAGTCATCCAATCCTATTGAACCACTAGTTTGAGAAACTTCACAATTAGCAGCACAAAGAAAAATCCCAGTCATGCAGAACAGAAGAGCTTTCCAATTAATAAGAAATAAAGCAGACATTGTCATGTTCTCAGTTCTGTATGTCATTTCTAATAAAGATTGGATAATAGAAATGCGTGCTAAAATGAACCTTTTCTTTGTAATAAGAAGGCTCTATAGAGCAGGAAAATAATGTAAACTTTTTTGGTCTAGCTGTTTCTCAATCAAAGGGCATATCAGTTACTGTATATTGCTGCAACATTCCAAGCATTAAATTAAATTATAGACTATAGAATCAAATACAGTTTACATCTGTGGAGCATTAAAAAATGAGGCACGTTCAGCAGTTTATTTATTCCCAGTAGAAATACTCCTGTTGAAACAGTGCTCTGAAAACATTCTTTCCTACCAGGCTTGGCTGTCTCAAATGCATTCCTCAGGCAATACACATATTTAGTTTTTAAATGTGACATGTAGAAATCTACCTTGATTTTCTTGGATGCCTGGACTTTCTTTAGTTGTGCTACAGTTTAGGTAACCTTATCACTTCCAAGCTCTAACCCTGCTACTGGACCTGTACAAACAGCCTGAAGCACACTTATTCCACAGGGCTGCAAATAAGCACCAAAGGTCCACCTGTGTTAATACATTTTGAAAGCTTCTGTCACTTATTACACAAGATTCATGTGTAAGGAGAGGCCAAATTCTGGGGCGACTGAACGTGCAATCTTTAGTTTAAACACGAGGATCACGACCATCTGATCTGATGGAATACCATTACAGCCCTCTGCAGTTATAAAAGAAGGAGCTTCAAACATTACTTGTAGGTTTGTATGCACATTTTTAAACGCAGCTTAAAATTGTTTTATAAATCAAAAGTATTATAGATTTAAGTAGTAGGCATCATATCTTCTTGTTCCTAATGCTGGATAATTCCTTCTGTAATTTAGATCAGAAGACTATATAAATAATTCAGAAACAGCAATAGGGTGCATCAAGGAAAGATTCTACACAGGTCTAAATAAGTGAAATGTCACTGAGCAATTTACTGTGCTACCTTTTGCACAGTGGTCATTCCATCTTCTTTGGCTGCTATGGCCTTTTGCCTGGAGGCACTAGAGCACATTTGAAATTGAATAATTACCTATGTTGAGTCCATTCATTGCATGATTTGCCACACTATTCTTTAAACATATACATTTAAATTTCTTTTTCTGTTTTTTTTTCCCAAGAAAAGACTTGGTCAAAAAAAAATTGCCTGTATCCTCATAGTTTGTGACTAAAAGCCCAAACTTGGTTGTATTGAAAAACTAATATAGGTTGTTAACCAAAAATGAGTCCAAATTTCCTAGAATTCTTGTGTAATAGAACTTCTGACTATTTACATTTATATTCTGTAGACTTGCCCTACTTGTTTTTTTGGGTTTTTTTTATTATTATTTAAAGCTCTCCCACAAAAGAATGTGGAAAGGAGGTAAATATTTAACATGAAGGGATTCCTTAGATGTCTTTAGTACAATTTACTTGAAGCAGAGAATGGCATTTCAAGACATCTAATTTGTGTTAAGGTGCTGATGCTTATATTTTTGGTATAAATGCAAGAACAGGGGCAGCTGACTTGGAAGCCACAGCTGCCTTGACAAAGTCAAGGCGTTTATGCAAACACCGCAGCTCCAGTTTTCAACACAGACAGCATCCATTTTGCTGCTTTACTAGAGCAGGACATGTAAATCCTTATCAGTGAACCACCAAGAGATACACAGTGAAAATAAATCCTTCTAAAGGACCTGTCTTCTGATCTTTATAAACCTTCTAAATAGAGCAACAAGGAAAGCAGTGCAAATTCCACTGGCTCTCTGACCTATGAATCACCCGAGTCCTAAATTCTACAGGGAAGAAAAATTGTTTCCAATAGCTCTTTAACATTTTTAAAGCTATTCCGATAATGATGATGGACATAGATAAAAGAACTGATAACCACAGAAAAAATAGTTACTGTCAAATGGCATTAGTAGCAGCACCAGGCTAAACATGTAGAATGTGTAGGTGTAAATAAACACTTTAACATTTAAAGTAGAGCTTGATTTTTGTACTGGTATCACTGAGACTAACTTAACAAAGGAAAAAAAAAAAAAAAGTCAGTTGAAACAGGCAAAAGAAAAAGCCAAGGTTGCATTTGGAAATATAGATTCTCATTATAACTATAATTTATGGAACCTTTATTAGAATACTTTCAGATGCTGATCAATCTTTCTTAAAACATGAGAGCTTTGTGTGAAATAACATTTTGTATATACATATAAACACACCTGTACACATGCACAAAAATACACATTCTGTGGACCACAGAATATTTTCCTTGGATGAATATTTTCCAAGGAGAGGGATGTAAATATTCTTTTTTTATTATTATTATTTAATTTTACTGTTGCATAGAAATATTTTACTGGGAAATGAGACACATTCAACTACTGATCTGGTATCACCATCCTGTTCTTGTAGCAAACTTTGTTCTTTAGGGTAAATTATATTATGAAAAAATAAAGATGGGGAAATAACCTGGAAGACAACTAATCCTTTCCCCACTAGTCTGTGGCTACTAACTGGAACAGATGGTCAGATATTTCCTCCTAACCTTTATTAATTGGCTCATCTACTAGCAGTTCCACTGCTTGCCTTTGCAGATTATTCTGAAACTAATAGATCTGACTTTTACATTATTTGTATCCTTATTGCTAAATTACCCACCACAATGCCTTGTCTTGTCTTTGCAGTATTTTCTGTTTACTTTTCCCTTTCTTTTTTTTCAAAAACAAATATATGGTAATGTGCTCTGGTTTAACAACTTTATCTTCCATTGCTTCCAACAGTGAAAAATGGGTAGAGAATGTTGGATTCTTATCATACACTCAATTCAGATGAGTGAATGAGATTGCAAGAGATGGAATGAAAACCTTTTTGGGGGGGGTTTCTTTTGATATGAATATAACAAACATCATGGCCTATGTGGTCTCTCAGTGGCTGCCAGATGAGATGTTTATATTATAAATATAAATAAATATGTATATATATAACATATATCTCTCCTGCAGGAGAGGCTGCTGAAATCAGAATCATTGTGTATAGATATTTATGCAAATAACACAAACCAGATAAACAAACCAGATATATTGCATTTTCATTTACATGTATGAGTATTTTCTAATAATTTGCATTTTCTTTTTTTTGGTAAAGCAATGTGTCACACTGCCTTCAGATCAGACACTATTTTATAATATCCTTAAAAGGTCAGAAAAGGACCCAATTATTTAATTATTAAAGAGAGAAAATTCCCTTGAACTTTTTTTAGGCTTATATAATATGTGACAGAACTACTTAAGTGTAACATTTTCCTCTAAAGTATTTATGAAATATAATAAAAAACAGTTAAATAACTCTCAGTTAAATAATATATGTTTTGGACCTATTAATTCCTAAGTGTACTTACTTCTGACAGTTTGATAAATATATTATTCTGTGACAAGTTATTTCATACAGTTCATTATGTTCTTTTTACATGTTTTTCCTAGTGTCCTAGGCATAGAGAATTGTATCTTGATGTATAAATACTAGTGCAATATGCAGCAGGTATTGCAAAATTCATTTGTCCTCAGATAGTCCCATGCCTGTGAATAATGTGCAGAATATAAATCTCTGTTTCTATTCTATTCTAAGAAAAATCACTGCTGTCAGATTAAGTATATAGTATGTGGGATCTACAGTCCTAATAAAATATCTTCACATTTTTCATGTTTATATTGACAATCATTTTGGATATAACCAGCATATTTCAAAAGTTGGTATTTAGAAATTGTCTTGTAATTTTGTGAAAGGATTATGAATTTTGTCTTCCATATTAATTTTTCTCTACATCTTTCAATCCCTACACACTATGAAAAATCCATGGCAGTTTTTTCCTAAGTTCTATTGCTTTTGGTGATAGCCAAGTTTTATTAAAGCTACAACTTTTTAGAGAAGGCATAATAATAGGTGTGTTAAAGATATGCAGAAGTTCTTTGCTAGCTGTCCAGATTCTATTTTTGGGTTTTGATTTTGGTGGGTTTTTTTCCTCTGTGAACGAAATTAAGTCCCAGTGTTAAACCAAGCCTAAAGATGAAGTTGAATTTCTAAATTACAGTGTAGAAAGAACTAATGAAGGAACATCCATAAGTGTATGGTGTTTTGACATTCTGTGAAAAATTATTTAGGACAGAATCATATTGAGACAATGTTCCATTTTGAAGTGAGAGAGATTTACAGGAGATTTTTTTATGATTACCATCAGATCAATTGAGGATATAGAGATTTTACTTGTAATTAATAATAGAACAGAGACTGTTTCTCTGCTCTAATGTAGAATTCTCTTCAATGTAAGATGGGTTTTTGTTATTATTGGGTATTTTTCTAAAAGCATCTGAAAGGCTTATGACCACAAAGGACAGCTGAAATTCAGTACAGTCTATTGTGTGATTCTTAGATAATCAAGTGTGACATGAGAAAATGTAATGTTTATATCAAAGTACAATAAACTTCTAAACAAGCACTATCATTTTTCTGTCTTGCAAAATCTGTCAGAAACAAATGAATAGTGTGGGGGAAAAAGGAAAGGGAGGATGGGTGGACTTACCCGTGAAGTTTTGAGGATAATATACAATGATCCATAATACAATTCGTAATAGTTACATGGCCATTAATAACTGCCTAATATTGATTTTATTCTTCAGTTACACTATTTAAGAGCAACTGTGTTGAGTTCTACCAGCTCAAAGTCAAATGGCAGAAGAATGTTTTGACTGTTAATATTTGCAAAGCATTACTGATTCTGAAAGGTTTCAGACATGTCCTAAGTTATTCAAATAAAGTTTTTTTCTCTCTCTTTCTTACAAGACATTTACTTAACCAGCATTTTACAGATAATTAGGCATACTGAGGGAAAACCAGAAGAGACAACAAAGATAGCTATTTCTACATCTAGCACATCACTGCAGTGATTAAAATTGCAAATATTGATAAAATATAAACTTGGTTTATTCATAGGATGTATTTTGGAGTGGAACTCTTGTACAATTCATTATGTATCTAAAACTCAGATTACATTCTTAAAATTTAGATTATAGAGATTACTATTTTCAGATTGTATTTGACTGGATACTCTTATAAAGGAATTTTAAGATGCCATTGGGGAATACCTCTTTTGTTCTGATAAAAACAACATCTGGATAAATACCTTAAACTAGACACTTGACTTTGAACAAAACAAAAGCTGAATATGACCTATCCCACCCTGTAATATAAGAGCTTTAATTCTTTCATTAAAAAAAAAAAACTAAATAAAAAAAAAAAATTAAAAGGCAACAAAAAAACTTTTGATGTATTCAGTTTTCATTACTTTTAACAGTATTCGAGTTGTATCAGGAAAAGCAGGGTCAGATCATGAATGAATTAGTGCCAGTTAACTCACATGAGGCAGACCTTCCAAAGACACTGATGTAGCAGCTGAATACATTTCCTTTCTGTAAATTAATAAAACAAGAGAGATATTCTGGTCATTTAAAAGAACAATCTTTGGACTAGCAAAGTGCTTTCTAGATAAGTCTATTGACTACTGTTTATAGAGTTTCTATGCTCAGGGAAAATTGAATTTCAGTGCATGAGGAGTAGCAAGTCTTTCTAAACTCTCCTATAGAATATTGATTCAAACTCTGTATGTGCTGTGAGTAATTTATTTCACAGGAAAAAAATACCTTGAAAATTTCCTTTCATCTTTTTAGCTATTTCCATTTCAATTTTCCTTCTGCCTTTTGCTCTTCTTACAATACCTCCTTTCTCCTCAATTCTGTTTTTTTTCCTGTTGATGACTCCAGATAGCCTTGCATACACTGTCAATCACATGCCATCCTGCCCAAGAGCATATGCTGCTGAAAATCACATGAGATAGCTCCTTTTAATCCATCTTTTACAGGGGAAATTCAATTTAACAGTCATTTCAAATAGCATAAACCCCTGACTCTTGGCATCTTCGTTTTAAATGAAAGCACCAGATTCTCTTTCTGTCAAAACACAGGATCTCTCCATAGGAAGAATTCTACTCTTCCCATACTGGTGTGGTAATAAGCATGTAGTAACTGGTACACCTTAATATATCAGGTCCTCCAGAGACTGGACTGTCTGTGTTTCATCAGCAGAGGTCTGTGATTATTTGAACCATATGTACCTTCTCAAACTCAAGTTTTAAAAATCGATTATTTCACTTGTTAACACTATTAAGATATTAAATATAATGCAAAACATCTTCTGTGAGTATACTTTTAAAAGGACATTTCTTTTTGTGCTTTCTTCCTTGGAGGTACATTGGACGAAGTGCATAAAGTTCACAAAGACTACTTCATGGATGCTTGCATCTTCTGTAGACTGGAATAATTGCACAGAAAAAATTCCAATTTCTATTTCTGTTGGAATATTTTGATAGAAAAACACATTTCTGAAGCTTTCTATCATACAGTCTACCCTTCAGATAGAAATTTATAATATTGATGAAGACATTCATTATCAAGAACATTATCATGTATTATTACGTCCTAAAATGCTTTACTAAAAATAAAGGATCATTAAGATTTGAAGACACTAGAAAATTTCAGGCAGGCATATTATGCAGGTCACTGAGACCTGGGAGTTCATAACAGCCACAGTGTTATGTCATTTTGCATAAGCAATTTTTTGGTATTTTCTATCACAACCATGTTTCTGAACTGTGTTGTCAGATAGCATTTTGTGGATGCATGCACCTTTTCCAAGAAAAATCCCACTGGTAAGCTCAACAAATTTTTTGATAATAGAGTATAATGATATAATGAGTACATCAATTTACCATAGCAAATTTGTTTGAATGAGTGCCAGAATTTGCTATCTAATGCTGAAATAAATTAAAAACCAAAAAATTATTTACCATTCTGCAAGGAATATTCCTCTATATGGAAATAGATATGGAAAAATATAGTAAGCTTAATTTAAAATATCTGAAATTGTTATTATTGTTAAAAACTAAATACTATAATTAAAAGCATAACGAAAGGCAGACAATATTTCTATAGTTGTTTAACACTGAAAAAAGGGAAATTTCTTCGCATTCTGAGTTGATTCTCTTTCAAGCTACATAGACTAATTTCCATCATTATCTGAGTAGAATTAGAAGAAACAAAAATATTTCCTAAGATTTATTATATGTTCCAGTTTTAGGTTTTTCCAATATTCTTAGAGAAAGAAAAAGCTAGAAGAGTGTTTTGTCTTGCATACATATTAAAACTATTCTTGTCTCTCCAAACTATACCTTTTAATTTCAGAAACTTCTGCCTCTGTAATTTGGACAGACTGACAGGGAAAGATTTTGTTTGAAGTTTTGACTATAATTTAAGCTTCATCACTAAATCCAGAACATTTAGAGGAAGAGAACCAAATGAGCAAAATTATTCATAGGCTTTGCTGCACCAGCTCCCTTCATGAAACCAATTACATTCTCCAAATAAAGCTCCACAGCCAAACTCACCTGCTGTTAAGAGCAGAGGTTGAATCATATGAAAGTAGTTATGGACTAATGGGATTTTGCTTGTTGTTACTAGAGTTTGCTTTCTGTCTCCTACCCTGCCAAGTTTCTGAGGCATCTGCCTGGCAGCCATACAGATAAAACCTCAACTCAAGCAGCAAAAGCTCATACTTCATTGTCCCTCACATACTTTTAAACGTATCTCCCACTGATTCATCTTCTCCCAGTAAAACACTAAAGTATCTTAAAAACGGTGTTTTAAATTGTAGTGGTATCTTTCAGCATTACAACTACCCTGGATTTTTTAGTTAGTTTACTATTTGCAATTAATTCTGCTATTACAGTTGTTACCTCAGACTTTGCTACCAAGTCTCATGCAGGAGGATTTACTTTGGCCACCTCTGGCCAGTTAACACTGTCCCCTTTTCTATTTCCCAACCAGTTCAGTTCCTTGCTGTTTGACCTGAGTTAATGTAACTTTCCATTACATGACAATCACTATCATGACTCTATAATTATTTTTGCAGGGTTGTATTTGACTGAGAACTGTAAACACAGAAAATTATTTTTTTTTAAATCTCATATTCAGAGAATGGTGGTTTTTAGGTGACTTTTGCTCTCTATTTTTTTCCCCTGGGAAGAAATCTTCTGCCTCCTGCCACTAATTTTATATAGAGTATCGCCAGTTAAGGATCTTAACCTTGTCAAAAGGATTCAACCACTTGAAGTTTATATTTTTGTCCTTGTGATGGATGAGTCTTTAGAGTACCCTCAAATAAACATTTCTCTTAAAGGACCAGTGTTTTAAAACAGAAGATACATATATTTCCTGATGTTACAATTGACCTGTAGTTCATAAACTGTGTCACAGATATTTCTGGCTCTCCTCTATGTTTCTTTTATTTTTCCTCATTTTTTATTTTTGTCTCTTTCTTGTCACATGTAAGCAGATTTTTCTCTCACTTGTCAGCAATATAGCAAAAAGCTAAATTAACTAAAATTACATAATGTCCACGAAGTTCTTGTAAAACTTTTCCCACTGCAGTATCTATATTCCAGGGCTATGTCAATAATTTGAAGCCTAAGATGTCATTCAGATGCTCACATTACCTCGACTTTATATCAGTGGCTTTTTACATTATTGATGGGGACAGAAGGTAACCCCAGTCATTAACTCTCCCTGTAAAGCAGCACTAAACATCCACCTTACGTGGGCTCATTTGTCAGTACCCTGCATCTGGAAAATATCTTCTCCAGACGAATGATCTGCAGCATGAAGTAGTGTGGGAGGTGAGAGTATATTTCTGAAGAATTTAAAAGGGGAGCCAAAGATTTTTATGAGGGCAAAAAAGGGCAAAGGCAATAGAGTTGTGCAGTTGTGGTGATCTAATGCTATGAGGAACAGAGCAGAGCAACAGCAGCTTTGTCACTTCTTGAGAAAAAGAAAAAATATTAAAAATTTACAGTGATATTTGTCTATATTCAAGGTCCAAAGTTATATATTACTCAAATTGTGCTTTAATTCTGAGAATGTGTTATAAATGAAATATCACTAAACTCTCGTTGCTGTGGAGCAGCATTGAAATTTTTGCATTTGATTTTCTAAGCACATTTAAATTATTAAGTTATCAATCATTTATATTTTAAAAATATTGAAATAAAAATAGAGTGTTTTTTAAATTCTAATGGAAGAAATGACTGTTCTAAAATAATCTCAGAAGTTAGAATTATATACTGTTCATTAAAATATGAAAGAAATTGCCTATTAGGAATATAATTAACATTGTTAGACCAATGTTTAATAGAATCCATTTTGTCAAATAGGATGCACTATGAATATGATCACCAAAATAAATCTGCTATAAGAGATAATCTGTTAAGCAAGATCAGTCTGAATATTTGCCATCAAGCTCTGTCAGACAGATAGCAAACTGTCAGGTTTGTTCCCAGCTTTTAAAGCAGAAAGAAATGAGATTTGTTCTCCTATGAAATGTAATTCAGCTGTCCAGACTTGCTTTAAAGCTTTCACAGGTAAAGTGAAGTGCCATATAGAAGTATGTAAATATTGAAGCAGTCTTTCCTTTGTTGAGTAAAAACTTGTTTGTACTGCAATGGTTTGGGTATAGTTATGGTCTTGAGTCTTTAGATGAAAATGGCAAAGCACTAAGATTTTCTGAAATTTATGGATCACTACTCCAGAAGATTTGTTTTTACCAAAAGATAAAAGAGTAGGAAAGATCTTTTCTCATTTTTTTGTTCCTGTATGCTGAATATTAGCAATATATTCATCCTGAATAATTCAAGTCATCCTCTGTGTGTCTGGCTTTTTGCTTTTTTATGCAAGATTTTTACAGAAAAGGTTTTGTTTTGTTTTGTTTTGTTTTGTTTTGTTTTGTTTTGTTTTGTTTCATTTTCTGATCACAGAAATCTAGAGAAACTCAGTAAAAGGAAGGATTCTGCTCAAGTGAAACCTTTAGTCACTCCTACATGAGGGAGAAGCCAAGGGCTTCTAGCTCATGTGCTGAAGCAGTTTGTATAGTTTATTAAATATTAAATGTTTAAATATTTTGTTGTACAACTTCAACACCAAATGGAGAAAGCATCCATCCTTCCCTACCAATCTATTAGCTAATCACTTATGATTAGTCCTCTTTACAGAAGGAGAAGAATCTGAGTTTCAATCCATTTAGAAGTGGATATTGACCTCAGGTCTGTAATTCCTCAGGTGACCGATTTAGCCATTAGAATATTTAAAAAATGTTAGGTAGCATATGTTTTCTCTGGCAAGTTGTTGAAGAAAATTGTATTTACACCTGATCTTGTAAGTGTGCTAGATGTACCCAGCATAAATGTGGACATTAAATCATAGTATTAGGTAGAGGAACAACCTCTTCTTGGGTTATGCTTAAGTTTAGATGTTGTCTAGAAATTGATTTTTTTAATTAAAGGGTGTCAGCATGACCAGGAGCACAACTCTTGCCACCTCAAAGAATCTGTATTTATTAGGTGACCCTTGTGAGCATAAGCTTCTTTAAGATAAATGAAGGTAGATTCTGGAGAAATTTGCTTAAAGCTTTGAATCCAAGTGCCTTACTCCCAACTGTGTTGTGATTTCAGTGACCAAGTGCAACTCAGCACTGCAAAGTGCAGTGATCTCTGGGGACCCCACTCAAGATGGGCATGGACCTGTTTGGAGCAAGTCCAGAGGAGGCCACAAAGATCATCAGAGGGCTGGAGCACCTGTAGTATAAAGACAGGCTGAGAGAGCTGGGACTGTTCAGCCTGGAGAAGAGAAAACTTTAGGCAGTCCTTATAGCAGCTTTCAGTATCTAAAGGGGCTGCAAGAGAGCTGCAGAGAGCCTTTCGCAAGGGCAGGTGGTGATAGAACAAGGGCTGATGGCTCTAAAAATAGAGCACAGGTTGAGATTAGATGTTAGAAAACTTGTACTGTGAGGGTGTTGAGGCACTGGCACAGGGTGTCCAGAGAAGATGTGGGTGTCCCATCCCTGGAAGTGTTCAAAGCCAGGTTGGACAGGGCTTAGAGAAACCTGGTCTTGGAGCAACTATGGCAAGAGGGTTGGAACCAGATGATCTTTACAGTCATTTGTGATTCAGTAAAAAGTCACTCTCCAAACCCCACTGCTTCTTGTTTTCCAGCCCTTTCAGGTGATGGGTTCACTTCTGTTCTTGTCTCTACCCCCACAGCAACCCCCTGTCTGTGTAGTTTGCAGGATAGAGTCTTAGACACATTTCTTTTTACAAGTTCAATCTTGAAAGATATTTAGTATTCTCAACTCTATTTAAGACAATAAGATTCGCAGGTGTGCTTTGCAGGACTGAGTCTTACATGAGCAGTTACCAGTTTATGTAGAAAATTGTTCATCATTATGAGAACACGTGAGTCATATCTCTGATCTGGGTAAAGAAATATTGTCTCATTTATGAACAATTTGCCTTCAGGACAGTATGAAAATAAATCAGGGGAAACTACAACAGTAACCTTTTGTTACTTGTATATAACTAGAATTTAAAATGCAATTCTTTTCAGTCCAAGACTTATTAAAAATCAAAATATATTGAATGATTTATATTCTTGCAAATAAAAAGTGGCTTTATTTAGGACCAAAATGTATTTCCAGCTCTGCTTTCATTTCATTTCTAATCTGTTCAGAAACAAGAGATGTTCTTCCAAAACAGCAATCTGCTCATTTGCTTGGCGAGAGCAAGCTTTGAAAGTGTCATTTCCACATTGCTGTGCAGCTGTATGCTGAGTGTATCACTGTCAAAAAATGTGTATCTATCCACTGGTTAGTATGCAATGCTTAGACAAAAAAGTCTCTTATTCTCTTCATCATGATGTTCCTCTCTGTGACTTAGTTTTCCATTTGTTAAGTGAGGCCAGTCACGCACTGTACAACTATTTAATAGATTCTGCTTGAAGATCACTCGAAAAAGACATCATATGTGAGACTGAATTTTTCCTACAACTCCTTTGATGTAAATTTTATCACCTAAGGAAACAGATTTCAGAAACTAGTTACTTTTAGCCTCTGTTGACCTGAACTCAGTCTACCTAGTAAATGGAGCAAAACATATTTATCCTAGTACTAAATCACTTACACAATATCACTTACATATCACAAAATCACTTACACAATCACACACACAATATACTTAATAATTTAAAATTAATAGAAATTTAGAAATAGAAATTCGATGGATTAAATTAACATCGTTTATGAACATCAAATTTCTTGCTTACAGAACATCAACTGTGGTTTCTATGGTGGAGCATGGACAAAAGAACATAACTGCTGGTGTGACCTGTGAGCAGGAGCCTCCAAACTGGATGGGGTCTTATTTGTCTTCTCTAGCTCAGGGACAATCCCACTTCTCCCAACACCAGCTTCAGCATCCAAGCAATTGAAAAAATTATCCTTATGGAAATCTGTGAGGATAGGCATATTTAATTACTTTTACCAAGAATGATTTCTTAAATTTGCCACAGTACAGTCATAAAAGCATAATTGCTTTCCCACAGTCCAAGCTCTGTCCTTTTGGAGGGAGTCTGAGGGTACTCTCTCAATTGACTCTTTTTGAGGCTTCTCAACAGCAAAATTATTTTCAGCCTCTCCGACCTGCTGCAAGCCAGGTTGTGCTCTGCACCATGGAGCAGAAAGATCCACATGTTTTGCCTCTTTCTTGCTTCCTGAGGCCTGAATCCAAGTTTCTGCAACATTACCCAGAATGAATTTCTTTTTCTCAGTGGAATTGGCTTTAGCCTGGATCATCTACAGTTAAACCTCAGATTCCCATTTCAGGTCAGAGCATTTCTCGATAAAATCAGTGTTGGAAAATTATTCATACGCATTTCACAGATCTCATACTGTTTTCACTGAGTTTAGAGCCAGTACATTTAGTGAACTGAGTGAAGACAGTGCTAGGCTTAAAAGCCTCAACACCATCCTCCTAAAAATACAAGCCCAGGTAAAAAATATTGTGTACACTGAAAACCTGGAGTCTGACATATCTGAAAGACAAGGACACAATTTCCAGTATAAATGTCCATGAGAAAACAGATTTTCATCCCTCCCCATCTCATATTTTAGGCATAAAGATTATGGTGTAAAGACACAGAGACAAACCTCCTGGAGAACTGGCTTAGTTCAAAAATTGTTCCCAGGCGTTTTGTGTCTCTTTCTTACTCAAAGATTATATGATTAGCATTTTAATGACCCACAACTTCTCGCCCAGTTCCCTAGGAGGATATGAAAACCAAGCCATGAAAGCTAAGCTGTTTGGTATTTATCACAAACACTCTGATTGTGTTTCAGAGCTCTGGGATTTAAACAGGACGTCAGTCTTTCGTAGCCCATTTGGATATCTTGGACTTCATGTAATGCTGCTGGATGAGTACCAAGAGCGACTGTTCGTGGGAGGAAGAGACCTCTTGTATTCCCTCAGTTTGGATCGAATCAGCGACAACTACCGAGAGGTGGAGTAAAAAGCCAGACATATATATTTGTATATATTTATATATATTAGTCACTTCAGGTTGCAACACGTAGCACAGGATATAAAAACTTGCGTGACTGAGGTAATGGAGTTTTTGCAGGTGTTTTGTGCACAAACTCTAAGGCCATATTTATATTAAGAAAAATATACAAATTAACATTTTTCCCCCCTCTTCACCCATAAGGCTCATTCTGGATGAAGAGACTTGGGGTCATATAACTATTTGTCACTGAATTTCAGCATGGTTACAGATAAACATCACATCTGCTTTCTGTATCTCCACTGTATTATTGAGGAATAAAACTTCCCTGGTATTTTTGGGGAGTTTCAGAAGAGAAAAGGGAAAAAATTAGATAAGAAATTTTCAATAGCAGCCCTTGAAGCTGTTTTTTTTTTAAACTTTCTTTTGAAACTGGATTTTGCGTTGGTTTGAGCCACAGGTGCTATTATGTAATGACTGAAAGTAGCATTTGAGGGCTACTCAGTGGTCTGTGGGAGAAAGGTGGGTTAAGTCATAATCCTACCAGAAAAAACACAACTGAATGGCAAATTGACAACTGCAGGGGAGAGGCTGGAGTCTGAGCTGATGGAATTGGAAACATACAGTAGCAAGGGAAGCTGGCTGGAGCATTGCTCCATTGTTCAACCATTTTGAATCCAGATAAATTATATCTTTAAATATTTCAGTGTATATCTTATCTACTTCTTTAAGTTTTCCCAATGTGTTTTGATGTATTTTCATTTATTTGAAAATTAATAAGTAGAATAAAAAGTGGGTAAATTAAGTCCCTTGGGAGAAATATTTTTGTTGATGTTTATACTGCACTGATCACTGATGTTTCAAATTATTTTCCTTCTGCCTTTGCTAAAAATGAATATCACTATTCTTATGTCAACACTCTGGTCAACTTTACCATAAGTATTTTTGCTTATCTCCAAACATAATTAGCATGTTCCAATACTGTGAACAGATACAATGTAATTTATTCTTTTTGTAAATATTTGGGATTGTCAATCCTTGATATGGGATATGAATCTATTCAGGGAGGCTATTTGAGAATTTATCTATGTTTAACAAAAATAAAACAGAATTTAACTCCTCAGGGAGCAGAGTTACATACCGAGCTTTGCTCCTCAAGAGTGAGATATAATTTGATTAATTTTGTTTGATACAAATTATTAATATCCTGTGACAAGATATTAGAGCTCAGGGATATGAAAACATTTAGATAGCATTTGTTTCTATAAAATAAACTTTTTGTCCCCACTCTCTTCTTCCCTATTTGGCAGTAAATCTGTGAGGAAAGATGAAGGATAGAGCACTTCATGCTTCTGTCCAGCCATCATCATCCCAGCTGGACACACTCTAAATTCATTGCTCTGCTTCTTGTTTTTAACTTGAATATCAGCCATTTATTCTGAAACCATGTAGAGTATGGCAAATTTGATGAAAACTCTTCTTGCCTTATTTTTAATGCAAAAGATGAGAAAATTAAATAAATTATTTTAGAAACATGATTTCACTGGGCCCTAGCTCCCTTGAATACAAATGTCATGAGCTTTTTTTCTGTGTTCAGTCAGGTAGATCTTGTTCAGGGATTGTTAGGGAAAGCATGATCATCTTACAGCTCTATCAGCAAAAGTGTGGAATGAGACATTTCTGTTATGGAAAACTTAATTGCTGAGATGTATTAGAAAAAGTTCCTGGAGTTGAAAGACTGGTTGATTAATTATTACCAAAGATCTTAATTATTCTATCTTTAACTGTGTTTTAGTTAGTCTTTGACCTTTTCCTTCAGACTAAAAAGTTTAATTTAATTAATCTAAACTAGAAATTATAATCCACTGGAAGTATATTAATGCAGGAAAGTTCTTGGGTTTTATTTCCCTCTGATAACCAGGATGACTCACTATCTGCAAAAGAAAGGTTTCATGAAGTTTTGGACTGATTCTTATTGATGTCCATCTTGTGCAACTCAGAAGACAGTTTATGTCTTTTAATTCATAGTCATCCCTTTCTCAACAATTTGGAATATGGATATGTTTTCTAAAAACCAAACTGAAATCCATTCCCAACAAGAGATTTATGCCTTTTGCTATAAAATGACCAAATAATTCAGTTCTAGCCAGCATATTAGAAGTTATCCCAAAGAAAAACAACAAATGCTGAGTGGACATAAAATGCTTTTGCACTGAGACCTGTTGACTGCCAATGTAATACAACATTTCCAAAAAACTCAACTTGTGATGCATATGAGGTATGCCTCCTATAAATCCGTATTTAATAGACTACATGTTTTCTTTAGGTTCACTTTCAAACACACTATAGCACTCTGACGGGTAGGTTATAGCTTTTTCATGCTAATGGCTGTTTATATAAATCTTTATCAAATTATTTTAAATATATTTTATCCTCACCAATTTTTATATACACTAAAAATACCTAAAACTGGGGGAAAAAAAACCTTCAGGGAAAAATACTACTACTGTCATTCTTGTATTGGCTCAACATTTGGGTTGAGCTCTCAGTTGTGGCAAAAACCTTCCATGTCACTTTGGAGAGGGAAAAACTCTCACTTCTCTATTTGTCAAATAATGTTTCTTTTGCCTACTTTGTTCTTTGCATCTATCATTTCATACATGCAGAGTGTATTATATTTTTGCTGAGAGTATTTAACACACAATGCTATAGGTTTTTGGAGCAGTTACTTAGATGTCTTGTTTCTATGTGAAGCGTGCCCTAACACAATGAAGTAGCAAGAATAAGGGAGAATATGAAATGTGAGTATCAGTGTTTACAGAGAATCAGAGCCATACAAGAACTCGAAACCTTGTGTAAAGCCAAAACTTTGTAGGCACATTCCACTTAACCTTTGCTTTCCCTTAGAGCTCATTCCCTTTGACAACATCTTTGGAATAAAACCTTACTCATATTTGAGATTTGGTCCAAAGCCTTGAAGGCTTGTAGTGATCTAACAGACTGATAGAGAACTTTCTTTGGTATCTGGTGCCAAATTTGTTTTTAAAAACATTGCAGTTCATTGTAATTGGTGCCAGAGAGGATCTTTGTTAACAGCAAGCTTGAGCCAGTGCCAGTAGCTCATCACCACTGGTCAAACAGCTCATAGAGAAGGGGGGTCTTTGTTCCCACTTTTTGTCTCATGTTGGAGTGAAAATAAACTGCTCTTCCTATTTGCACACAAATTCCTTACAGTTAGCTTCTTCAAGGGCCTTAGATCTGAATCTGGATAGAAACCTTCCCACTTCTGTAAATGGGCTTGTGCAGGCAGATTTCAATCATGCTGTTTCTCACCTAGTGTGAGATGGCTCCAGATTTGGTTTTATATCTCTACAGTAATAAATTATAGAGACTTCATCATATATCCTGTCCCTAGTGAAGCTCCACTTCCACTTCAGAGCTGGCTGAACACAAGTCTGCAAAAGCAGGGCTTGCTTGTGTCTTCTCTGAATATGGTGCAGGAATGTGCACAAATGTAAACTGAAATAAGACACACACAATTTAGTGAGTTTGATTATCTGTTGGAACAATCTTCCAAGAGAGAAGGTGGCCATGTATTTGTTGATAAATATATAAAATATCCAGTCATCAGCAGATATTTTTTAAGAATTTGTGCTCCAGCCAAGTGCAAGTTAGCTATTAATTAAGCACTATTTATTGACTTAAACTGGAGACAGGCTGGTTGAATTGCTTAATTGCCCTGTCACACATTAGAGTTCAGGCTAGAACACACAGTAGTCTATTTTGGCCTGAGGTGCTATAAAGCTCATATAATTTTTTTGAATTATTTTTCACTATAGATACCGTCCTGTTTTTTAAGTCTAGTAGCTGAATGGAGGATGTGAGAATACTAATTGGATGAGCATTCCAGCTCCAATTACAGTTTCTCCCTTATCTGTACTGCCTTACAACTCCATTTTACCCCCATGATGAGTATGTTTAAAAATATCTTTTCCCTACAGTAATTTACCCTTTACAGTGCTAAAATTGCATCATCCAGGTCTCAAGGATGAGAATACTGTGGTACAATAGGTGAAAACATCACTAAACAAGCAGTTGAAAATTTTAAGTCACAGTAATCTGAAGTGGTGAAAAATTTTGAAAAATTATGTTCAAACCAATAGTTATGTCAAGACTACAGCCCAGTGGAATGTATGCCAGTGTGATATTAGTACAGTCTATATACCCAGGGAGATTTCCTAAAATACTTATTGATAGCTTGCCAAATGAATGTAATCCCGGCAGAAAACCAATTAAAAATTGTCACACCTCTAAAACATAAGCATCAGGAAAGTAATACATGGCAGGATAGAGACTGCCATTGCAGCTGATTAATATCTGGATTTTCATGCAGTGCAAAAAACACATCCTATGTTACGCTAATTTGAAATTTGGCATGATAGCAAAATCTGACATGCAGAGATTTTTTAGTCTCAATTCTAAAATACTCTTGAAGAGATTAAAATCTTAATATTTATTTATGTTAAAACTCAAGAGCCTTGCAATGGTTATGAGTTTTAAAAATAATTTCTGGATAGAAAAACTCCAGGAGACCTATATCTACTCCTAGAGTTATAATTCAGACCAATGTACTTCAGGCAATGAACATGGACTTGCCTTAGAAGTCAGTAATTTGCTATGAGGAATTTGCTGGGGAATCTAAGGTCTGCACAACCTCTGAGTCTGCCCTTCTACTCCTCTCTTTTGAGATCCCAGCTGCAGTCCAGCTTAGGGCTCCCCCTATAAGAAAGATGTGAACCTGATTGATCAAGTCCAAAGGAGAGTCACAAAAATGGTCAGAGGGCTGGAACATCTCTCATATAAAGACAGGCTGAGAGAATTGGGGTTCAGCCTGAAAAAGAGAAAGCTCTAGATAAACCTGATGTTGGAGTTTCAATTTGTAAAGGGTCCTTACAGGAAAGACATATTTCTCCAGGACCTGTAGTGATAAGACTAGAGACAGAGGTTTTAAAATAAAAGACTGTAGATTTAACAGATCAGATAATAGGAAGAACTTCGTAACTATGAAAGTGGTCAGACCCTGGAACAGTTTGCACAGGGCTGTGAGTGCTCCATCCCTGGAACTGTGCAAGGTCAGGGTGGATGGGGCTTTGAGCAATATTGTCTAGTAAAAGATGTCCCTGACTATAGTAGATGGTTACAATAGTTGGTCTTTAAGGGTCCCTTCCAGCCCATACCACTCTGCAGTTCCATGGTTTATTCTATTTTTCTGTGCCAAGGACCAAATTTATATAGCTCCACTGCAGCTGCTTTTTGACATTCCATCCAAAGCAGGATCATTAGGTTACCTCTTTGGCTTTTTTGTCTTAATGCTGTATATATATTTAATTCAGTATCTCTTAAGTGGAAAATGTACATATCAAGTTTTTTCAACAGCACTAAGTCGCCAAATACAAAAATAATCACCTACACACAGTATATTTAATATCAGGTTACAGAGTCAAGTGTTTTATTCCCTCTGTGGTTTCTTTTCTCCTAACAGCCACCTACACCTGGTGTGGGCAAAAGCTCTCGTTTTAGCTTGCTAGTTAGAACATGCCCTTGGGAAGTGAAAGCTGTGGCTTCATGCTTTTAGCCTCAAGAGATCTTAGAGATCTCATAATTTCTAGGTTTTTTTGGGTTAAGGACAAGCTTAACCCAAGCTTCATTCAATTGCTGACCAGTGACTAAAATAAATGACTGTGGACCCTGAGTTTTGCAATTAATGAATGGTCTGACCAGGATGACTGGATGAGTGCCTTCATGGGAGTTCAGCACAGTCCAGGTACCTTGCCAGGCTATACAGCAGCAATGTAGAGACAAGATGAGAGTCATTTTTGGTCCCTCATAAGTGACTATAAGATTATCTGACTGAAAACAGATGTTCTGATTAACTTGGGTGTAGATGATGTGAGACCTAACCAGTGCCAGGGCACTGCTGACTCATACTCAGCTTGTCACTGACCAGGACACCCAGGTCCCTTTCTGCAGCTGCTCTCCTGTCTCATTCCCTGTTCCAACCACAGAACTGGGGTTGCACTGTCCCAGGTGCAGAATGAACTTGCCCTTGTTAAACTTGATACAGTTTGTGATTGCCCAGCCCTCTGATTTTTCCTGGTCTCTCTGCAGTGCCTCACCCTTCAAGGGAGTCAACATCTCCTCCCATTTTAGTGTCATTGGCAAATTTACTTAGCATTCCTTTGATTTCCACATCCAAGTCATTAATGAAGATATTAAAGAGAAGTGGGTTTTTTACTTTCAAGCCCTAGGCATCTAGGATTCATAATTTATCCCCACTTGTCTTGCAATTAAATTTTCTAATAATTTATCATTTTCTTAGATTAGAATTATTTCAAGAAAACTAAGATAGTTCAACTACCAAAAAAGGAAAAAATGAAAAAATGAAGAAAAAAGCCTAGCATAAGAATTTAATTTTAAAATGTTTTCCAGGCAGAAAAAAAATGTGATTGGATTATAGACAAAAATGTCTTAATAATGACATCAGTTTTTTGATATTTACTTGGTTTCAGCCAAGCCTGATATCACTGACGTGAATATGTTTTTGTTTTCACTTTTAAATGTTGTAAGAAATTAAGTAATCATTCCAGAGTGATCAGTCATTTTTTAATACTGTTTTCCTCCAAACAAGTCATGCATCTGGGTGGAATCATAAATGTTATACAGTAGGCAGCTGAAAAAAAAACCTTATTTGTGTAATTTGGCTTCAATTTTAGTAATGGGCTGTGAAGAGCTGATACTATTCCCATAAGGTAATTGCTGACTCTTATTATCTTCACTATAAACCGTTTTCTTTCCTAACTGTCATGTCAATCAGGAAATCAGTAGTTCAAAATTAATAACTATGTTGAAAATCACTTGAAGTTTAGCATAGATGCTTCTACTGAATTTGTGTAAAATGTTCTATACATTAACTTCCTTTCACTTCCTGTTTAACTACCAGTTGGTAATCAATGGGATTTAACTTCCCATTGAAGTTTGCAGTGCTACACAAATCGAGACAGTTATGTTCCAACAAAGGAGAGACTGAAGGTCAAGCCTCAGGGGGAACTCATCACAGTATTCCAGTACTTAAGGATTTAAATGGCATCTCAAAGAGGATGGAGGCTCTCCCTTCCCAAGGAGCCAGGGCCATGGTGGTTTCTGTCAGTGGGGTGTTCAGAGGTGTCTGGGACAGAGAGATGGATAATCTGATCTAGGCTCCCACTCTCACCAAAGGCTGAAGCAGATGATCTTTGGGGTACCTTCCAACCTGGGCTGTTCTATGATTTTGTACTTCTGATCTGAGTCTCTTTCAGGTAAGAAATAGTGGAAAAGCTTGATTGCCACGATCAGACTGACAATTAAATAATTTTCTTTTTTTTTTCTTAGATCCATTGGCCTAGTACACCTCTGCAGACAGAAGAATGCATTATTAAAGGAAGAGATGCTGTAAGTATCACTAATTACAGATCAAATATGCTTTAATTATACCAGCGGCTGGTCCAAAACAAGGATTCAGGCATTCCCTAACTTAAGAGAGATTAAAGCACAGATAGAAAGTGTTGCAGGTTAAAAACATGAAACTACTGTGAACACACTAAATCATTAGTTTAATTGCTATTCAAACCAGCTCATAAACAGGCAATGAACACTTTTGATCATCTGAACTTTCTTCTAATTCTTATTCTGGTGCTCTCAAAGAAGGTACCTTAATAATTCTCCTTTTCCATTTCTATGTCCTTTTTTTTTTTGTACACATGGATTATCTTCTCATATTCACATTCCAGTTTATCTTTGAAATTCACATTCTCTAAAATGCATTCCAAAAAGCTGTTAAGTTGCTAATAATTGTAAAATACGCTGTAATTTATATTATCCTATTGGTTTTATGTTTTATTATTAAAAATATTCTGTTTTAATGAACCTCAGAACTGTTCTGTTCTTGTAATTCAGTGCCCTGACTGCAATCAGTTCCTGGGAAAAGGCCTGAAAGCTCACAGACACACAGCAGCTGATACTGGCAGCACAGGATGAAAGTTCTGGAAGGGAGCTCTCTTTAATTTTGCAGTGCACCAAGCTCATTATCTTCACCTCATAAACACACAGAGAGTGCACCTAATAAATCCCACAGCTGAGAGAGCTCCCACTGAACCAAGGGAGCTGAAAATTATGGTGGTTTTACAGAAACAGTGACAGGAATGTAGGACATGGAAGGGGACATACAAGCTTAGCCCAGAAACAGCAAACAGCAGCCTCAACAATAAGCACCATATATTCCCAGTAAATTATGAAGCTATAAAGATTTATTCTGAAGTAAAAGCTTGAGAACTGTCCTCCTTAAGGCACTGGAATCAGATTGGAAAGTAGTAATAATAATAATAATAATAGTTAATAATAATAATATCCCAACTCTTCCTGTTCATCTGGCCTAGAATTGATCCTTTTAAAAGATTTTTAAGAGTTCATTGTAGTTTTTCAAGTTACTTTTATATCCCTGATAATTTTAGGTGCTTTTGGTTGAAAATGGTGGTTTTCTACAATGTCTGAACTTCATATTAAATGAATCCCAAATCTAAATTATTTGGCCTTTATTTGATACTGCCTCTCAGCACAGACTGTTAAAGGTGCTTACCACTGCATATTTTTTGACACTCTGACAATATTTGTTTTTTTAAATAAATGCAGAAATGGTACTGTTGTTTCAAAGCAAAGATAGCCCCCTCAGACTCATGTTTTCCTAAAACTCAAAACCTTTTTGCAATCCAGTTTGTAATTATAAATCCTCAAATTTGCATTGTATGAATGTGGTCATTTAAAGAGCTTCAAGTGTTTGCCATATTTCTCTGCATCATGAAGGTTTGGTGTAACTGCTCCATTTACAGAAAAAAAACCAGACCTTTCAAATAATCACAAGATTCTAGAAGCAGAGTCTTTGAGAAAAAATATATTAAAATTTTAAAAGCTGGAAATCTTGTAATACCAAACAATATTCTGATCCTCACATAAGACTTATTGATGTATGGACTATGTGAATGAGTAACACTAATTAATGTCAGGGAAACCTTCGTAATTTTCATCAGCACGCTCAGTATTCAGTAAGATAAATCACTCAACCTGAAAGGAATCTAAATTAGTATCAAAAACTTTCCTACTATTTTTCTTTTCACCCTCAGTTTTTGTACCCAATATTGACTTAATACCATAATGTTTTAAAATCAAACCATTGTCAATTTTAATTTCTTAATGCTATTTTTCACACTAGAAACTCTATAAAAATATTACTCTATTTCAAAATTTTTTGCTTATTCCCATGTGCTTTCTTCTTTTTATTTTCCTTTGCAAAAGATCTGTTACTCAAGGCATAATAATTAAACAGAACTAATTATATTGTAATAAACTTGTCAGCATGTACTTTCACATGTACTTTGCTGCCTCTTTCTATATAACAGAATAGGCCATTTTTACAAGCTTGTATAACCTTAAAAAGTTATCAGTTTATGTTGTAGCAGTAAAATGGCAAGTATTGTAGTCATAAACAGTTTCAGAGCTTATAACAGACTTAATAGGACAGTTAAAAAAGGCTCAACAACACATGCATACTGTTAAAATAAGGCCATGCTTTTCTGATTCAAGTGAAGACAAGGAAAAAAAATCCTTCAGCTGTCATCCAGTGTGCCAGAAATCACACCTGTCAGCCTGTGGTGTGAGAGTTTTCAATTACTCTGAATTACTTTATCAGAATTGGAAATCTTTCAGATGTAGAAATCAAATTCTGTAGAGATGCATTAGTCCTCCACACTGAGAAGTTTTGGATGAATAAAATTCCACAGATCTATTAATATATCTATGAAGGATCCTAAAGACAACACTAGTATATATGTAATTAATTGGTATAGAATAAAGAAATCTTATTTCAATGTCCCCTTGCATGATGCATCTCTTCCCTGCTCTGTGTACAGTACTTTACTGGCAGGTTTATCAGCAATGCTTTTTGCCTGACACTTCCCAGAACAACACCTTTTGTCATCTGTTTATAAATGTTCAAGTCTAGCCACTTGGAATTATTTTTCTTCTATTTTTGATATTTTTGCATCCTAGAGTTTTTTTGCAGAATTTTTCAGGCATTCATACAAAGGCACACAGGAAAAAATTTGTAGAGTTTTCCCATTTAAAAATAAATCTCAAGTCCCTAAAATGATTTTGGCACAAAGCTCAAGAGCTGAAGGGAAATCATGAACAAAAAGGAAACCATGGAGTAAAGAACAGACCACCACTGAGAGCAAACAGAGGGAATAAGTCTGGAGGAGGAGAGGGAGAATCAGAAGAACATCAGCACCAAGTAAAGCCTCTATTCAAAATCTTCCTGGCATTATAAAATACCTGTGAAATAGCATTTTGCTACCAGCAGCCAGCAAACATTTGGGAAATGAACATAAAAAGGGGACACCTCTGTAATTGAGTGCTGATCCATACAAAGAGGATCACATGTATTGATTTCAACCCATTCTTCTACCAATTTTTCTGTTTTTATTTCCTTAAAAAAGGAACAAATTAGCTACAAATCAATGAATTCCAAAAGCAAGATATTAAAAAGTTGATTTGCCCTTTGCACATGCATAATATTTAATTACAAACCAGCTTATATCTTGTGCAGGATACTTCTAGAATTAGCATGATATCTTGAGGATGAGCAGTTAAGGAAAATCAGGTAGTAGGGGAGATTTATTTCCCTTTTTATTTGATTTACACTGAATAATTCAAGGATTTGAAGAAAGAAGAAAGACGGTTTCTTAGATTTGAACCTAATATGGATTTGCAAGTGTTGAATTCTGCCCATGTATCCCCTGCAGATTCCTCCTTTTAGACACTGAGTTCTTGTAGTTGGTTAATAAGATCCAGGATTCTTCTCACACAAATAAAGCAGTCCAAAAATGAGAGTAGTCATCAGTGAAGAACTGGAAATTTTCAAAAAAGGAAATTCCTCCACTCTGTTTTACATGTTCATATCAGGATTGTATTAATTGCCTTTTGGAGATGTCTGGCCTATTTCAATGACTATTGAAAAAGCCTGGGAGAATTGCATAAATTACATGTATAAATGCCAGTACAGCTAAAGTTAGCTCAGATTAATTCCATTTTAAATGTCTTAAAATTGATGTCACTCTTAAAGCTCAGGGTTCTAAGTTGCAGAAATGTTTAGCATAGAATTGAAATGAGCAGCAATTTTGCTCCACTCATAGAAACCATTGCAAAATGCCAAAAACCAAATCTAAAACCAAATCCCAGGAATCCCAGGAGTCCCAAAATCAAGGGATACTTTTATCTCACTTGCTCCAATTTCTAGTTTAGCACAGGAATAATGACCCCACCACTCAAAGGGATGTTTGAAAATGTTTTAATTGTAATATTTATGAAGCTGCAAATACACTAATGAGTCCCAAAGTATTGCCCTGGAGAAAATTAATAGTTTTTCTTCAAAGGAGTTTAAACAGTGGAAACAGACAAAGTATGTGTCTATACAGTGGAAACAGACAAAGTATGTGTCTATACAATATAAAAAATATTGATTAATAATTATTTCTGCAAGAAATTACTGGTGCAATTAAAAAAGTTACATTTTTTCTTGAGATAAAGTTTATTTGACTGTTTGCTGACCATTCACAAGTTATTCTGAGTCTTATTTCTATGTCTTACGTATCCAATAATATGTAGTAAAGGTCTATTCAGATTTGCAGGCTATCTCCAAGACTAAAGAAGCACAAAAGTGTGTTTTTTGTAATTCAGTAACTCCTAACTAGTTAAGTATATAAAATAAAACATGATCAATCAGTGCTCTAACCTTCCTTTTTTGACGTAAAAATTCACATCCATGAAAATGATGGCACAAAGTTAGTAATACAAAGGGAAATAGAATAGAAAGATTTAATATTAGAACATCAGCTACAGTCACATAGGATGCAAAAAAAAAAAATCTAATATTACACTATGTTTATTTTTTATGTAAACTAGGATGAATGTGCAAATTATATCCGTGTCCTTCACCGACACAACAGGACCCATCTTCTGGCTTGTGGAACAGGAGCTTTTGATCCACTCTGTACTTTTATAAGAGCTGGACATCCATCAGAGGTAAGAAATTTGGTTTACAGTAGTGATTCTTTCAGTTTAGATTCCAGCAAAGCCTCTGTGGTTAAAAAAAAAAAAAAAAGAAAAGGAAAAAAAAAAGTTCAGTTGTTCACAGTTCTCATATAACAGATATTTTCCATGATGAAATGTAATGCTGGACTATAATTTAGTTAATATTTGAAAGTATGTTCTGGAGAATTAGGAAAGAATTCAAAGAATTTTTTCATCTTAGTTTTTTTGATGTTTTTTTTACTAGATAAGTTGATATAGTAATTTTTAAAATATATTAAATTTGGGGAGTTTTAGCTAAATCTGTCAGGGTTTAGTTGGCTTTCTTTTTTTTTTTTTTGGTGTTGTTTATTTTTAAGAAATTAGATAATACATCATCTATCAAAATACGTGTTAGTTTGATGGGAGATGGAATTTCTTAACAATCTTTTGTAAATTCAACTTCTTTATATTCATCTTGTTCAGCAAGTGCATGTAAGCTCCTTGATGATATTACAGCTGAGTGAAGCAGTACTGTGGAGATCAATAAGAACATATCATCAATATTTTAAATAAATTTCTGATGCAGAAATAGAAATTGTCTGGGCATCTTAGCAATCCTTTCTTTCTCAGCTATATTAGAACAGGTTTAAAGACTCAGCAGAAGTACCAACCTCTCATTTTACATTAGCATGTAAAACTCCTTGGGCATCAAATCTAGGCTGCTGAAGGCACATGTGATGACAGCTTTAGGAACTGAACCTGGGATTCTTGGAAATGTGCTTGGTCAGGTGGGACTTAATAGATGAAGATGTTTTATAACCCAAAGATAAGATTGCTTTTAACTGGCAGGTGTCAGACAGGATTGCTGATAAATGATTTTGTTTAGTTGGTTCACATGATGTCTCCTGGTGGAGCTCAACACTTGTCATAGAGCTGATGCTACAGCACCATACAAGAGAATTCTTGCTTTGGGGTTACATTTTTGATGTTTTAGACACCAACTTCGTTGGGTTAAGCTCATTCTAAAACTTACTTACTAATGCACTTATCCTAAAACTTAAACTTACACCTCTACTTTATATGTGAGTGGCTTAACATACTTCATCCAAAAGCTTTAATTCAATCCCTGCACTCTGATTTCTCCCTGAAGAATTCAGAGAGACTCCTGGCTCTCTGACTCCAACACTTGCTCTCCCCTATGGCCAGGAACTCTTGGTTTGAATAAATATTAATTTCATATGAAGTTTTTAAAGTATACTCATAGAAATCAGATAGGGGATTTACTTCAGGCAAATGTTTTTGATTAATCTTTTCTGAGTAACGATGCATCCTTTTCACAAAACAAACGGAAACATCACCAGAAGCAATCTCCATGGATCCAATCCATGCTGTGCACCTCCAAGTGCTGTCAAAATGAGAAGCATCTCAGAAGTTAGGACTCCAGCACTGCACTTAGATTGTATGAATTGCAGAAACACACTGTCTTCTGAAATTAAGGAAGGAGCCAAATAATAAGTAATGTTAAAGCAAATTTGCACGTCTTCTTTGCTCCTCTCACAAACTTCCTGTCAGGCTTCCCAGTAGAGTTTGAAGGAAGCAATGGCTGTATATGTCAGAATACTATTTTAGAAAGCATAAAAAACAGAATAATAAAAATAGAAGTCAATCAAACAAAATATGAAAATATGAGAAACAAGATATATATATATATATATATATAAGACTATGTGGCCCATGATCATCCTCTTATCTATCATTGTCCTTCCTTCCCTTATTTTTGTTTATTATTCTCCCTTCTCACTCTGAGGTTCTAAAATTTTACCCACACTGAAAGCATGGGAAAATTTCCTTTTTTTTTGTTTTTTTTTGCTTGTATAGTCCAACAGGAAATGTATTTTCTACACAAATAAGTAGCTATACTCTTTCCTGTTATCTGAAAAGCTGCCCATCAGGATTAAAAAAAGACAGTTGTCATTTATATGGTATGTTAAAAATAGTACATGGTATGTGGTTGAGTGGGCAAATCTTGCTTTCTCTGAGTGATAAGGACATGGTGTAACTGCAGGAAGTGAAAGGACAAGATCCCTGTGCAGAAAACTGCTGTTCAGTCTCTGCTGATCTCTCTGGTGTCAGAGTATATCCTTTTCCAAAAAACATCCAATTACTGTCCCCTATTTCTTCGACCTCATCTCTCTGGCTATTTTCTCACTGTGTGACAGTAGCAAATGAAACAGTATTTAAAATATTTTAAATATTACTACATGCCTCTTTATACCTCCTCATGTTTGAGTAGCACAAGGGATGTTTGAGGTTCATATGTGTTTGAAAAATGGTACTTCTCAGATATGTTGAGGTGTAAGGTGTGGATGTAGGAAAGGAGGGAGCCCATTAGGACAAACTTCTGTGTATCCAGGTACGTAACTAATGCAGCATAGGAAGGCAGATGCACACTTCCGTGTGGAACTATGAATCAGCAATATCAGCATAGAAAAATACTTGCCCTGTGGTCAGGGACCTTCATTAGGAGTTTCAGTAGTGCTCCCTGACTGATGGAGTAGGGAGGTTGTGACCCTCTCAGTAAAAACTGCAGGTTCTTAAGTTATTAATGGTGCATATAAATGCAAACTAGAGATGATTTTAGAGAGACATTTAAGCACATGAGAAGATAGCAGGCCTGCATCTTCTGCAACATTGGCTCTTCCAATTTACTGAGCAGACCAAAGAGGAGCCTGTTGGAACCTAAAATACAGTTAAGGCTCTGGAACTTGGTGATCACCAGTCTCAAGTTGCAGCGACATTTATTTTGTTGCTGGCTTCCAACAAAATTTTGTATAGTCATCAATTTCAGAATAGCCATTTGGTAAGAAAATGAAACATTGCTGGTTTTCCTTGGAACAGTGAAAATTCCCCAGAGCCCTGATCACAAGCAGACTGTATGGCATCCTGATTTAGCAGGATTTTGTGAGGTGCAGTACAGTTTGTGAAAAGCAGCATTCTGCCTCCTGTGTAAAATCTTACACACTTATACAACCACAAATTCATCTTTTCATATTAAAACCAGGTTTGAGCTGTGTCTTGTAGAACACTGAGCTCTTGTCTACAAATCACGAAGCCAAAAGGAGATTTCCAAAAATAGTCAGAATTTGATTGCTTCATTAGCAGAAAATTATACCTTGGAGCTGCCTTAGAACTGAATGTCTAATGTTCTTGAAAAACACACCAATAATGTCCATTCCTCAACCAGCCTCCCTAGAAGGTATTAATCCTACTATGTAGTGGTTGAAATGTGCTTTGAAATCTTTCATGCACGTTGTACTATGATACATTATAGCTTCTTTTGTGCTTTCCATGGCTATAGAAATTTAATTACACCATGCATTTTGTCTTAATATGTTGATCATTTAAACTGACAAGTAATAAATATTGGTTTTATTTAATTCTACATCAAACTTGTGTTGTCCCACCAGAGTATAACCAAATATATTTTTCTAAATCAAATTACTTATAAATTCTATTATACACTATATATCCATTTGAAAGAATGAAAATGGTTTACTGCATTCTATTCCAATATTGGTTTCATTGATTTCAGTTTGGAATTCCAGGCTGTTCATTTTCATAAAGCTGTTGTCAGTTATTATAATTCTAAAAATATATAAGTATAGTCACTGACAACAGCTTTTTATCTTTTTCTCTGTTTCTAATTACTTTGACTCTGTTCAATGTCGCTTTTCCAAATTTAAACATTTCAGCAAAATAACCAGTGTTTTTCTGCCATTTAGAAATAAGTTACAAATTAGGAAAAACAGGAGTGCTGACTTTGCTGATAGAACAACTAGTGGTGTTTACAACAGAACATATTACAAAGTCTTATCCAAGAAAACATTAGCAAGTTAAATGCCAGCCAGTAAGTGGGTTCATTATCTCTGACTTCATTAAATGCTTCCAAATGACAAAAATAAGAGCAGGTCAGAAAAGATTGGGTTCTTCCATGTTTTTTTTTTATTTCTTCCAGAAATTAAGGCAAATTCATTAAAATAAACATTATTTTTCTTGAAGAAAACAAGAGTCAGGAACCCTGTACCCCAAACTGCTCATGAGGAAATACATATGCATTCTTCCCATATACTCTGTGAGAGAAAATTTGAGATAAATCTTCAAATCAGATATAGAAGATGAAGAAAAGTTCAGAAAAAAAAAATCTCATTTTACTTTGATTCTCACCAAATTGACATTCGTCTCTCTTGTTGACTTTGATGCCAACAAGGTAGGATGGAGCAGAGAAGGAGGGAAAACCTGCATTTAGTATCTTCCTTTTGCATTTTAATAAACTCAGTTTGGCAGCAGGTGACAAGTGCTGAAAGAAATGCTTTCTGTCTGTCTGTGTTTTGCCACATTTAGCTGCTAGTAAAAGAGTACTTTGACACTGTTCTGTATAGCTCAAAATACTCTGGGTGAGTTTTAATGAACCTTAGATAAATCAAAGGATCTATCTGCAGTCAGGTAATAATTTCATTTGTATGAGTTGCTATCTATTAGTAGAGCAACAGGTTGTTGAGGTGCTCTGGAGGTCTTCCAACGATCCAGAGTGCCTCATTCACTAACTCACAAAGCGCCTTTAACAAGTCCATATGGGAGTTTCACCAAGTACAGCTAAAAAATTACTCTGCCTCCATAGGTCTGGCACAATTAGTAGAAATTCCAAAGGAAAACCGTGTGCAGAAACAATATCCTAGGTTTTTGCAAGCTACATGGGGACGAGATAGAGCTGATTCCTGGAGAGGAAGGCATCTCTGCATGACAAAACCTGTTGAGGGAATTAAATTTATGGGAAGGAGCAGTGCATGAAGAATTTTTCCTCCAGAACACACTGTAAATTTTTAATATGTACATGGAGCTGGCAGGGTGCCATTTTCAGTGCCTCATTTAACTCAGTAAACTGCCTACAGCTGTATTTCTCCACTTCAGAGGGCTGATGGACTAAGCCACCCTTTCCACAAAATGCATGGATGGTTTGTGGGATTCTCCTCTAGGTGTTCCTAATCTGATGTATTCCTTATTATGTTATTTGCTCCTCAATTAGCCAAGTGAGATTCTGCTTATCGGGGAAGACCAGCTCTAAATTTCAAGTCGTTAGTCCTGTTAGAGAGGACTTGCCTTTAGTAAGCAGCAGGTGTATTTTTTGGTGGCAGAGAGTTCAGTCAGGTTGTAACTTTTTCTTTCTAATCTACATTGCCTTTAATATTTTGTCCAGTGTGGCAAGGACACTTCCTTTTCTGTACGTTTTGTAATTCAATGCAAAACCATGACAAGGTTCAATGTGCAATAAGCTTTCTGTTTACCCCTCTAAACCAACCAAATGTAGGCAAATGAGCTCCTCAGCTCTTGCTTTAACAAACTAGAGTGAAATCATATGCAAGTCTTGAGAGAATGTGCCAGTCACCTCAGCTTAACTTTGACTTGACATAATTGTTCTTCTCATGACCAACACGTGGTAATGTTGTCATTTTTTCATTTTGTTGAGAAGCAAAAATTGTAGACATATTTATGTCTATTATTTTACAGTAATGAAGTTGCTTCTGACGTATTTTTATAATCAAAACAAGCAATGACCTGCCAAGTTGCTTTCTCTCCATGCTTGTTCCTATTACCTCATCTCCACACTGTTTTCAGAGGATTAAGGAGGAGGAACATCTGGTTTCACTGACCAAATAGAAGTGGGTGTTGGTCAGTTCTTCATTGGACAGAATGTGTGACAAATTCTTGCCCTGAACATATGTGCTTAGAGACACAGTGTCCTTCTGCATGGGTGCAAAGCCACCCTTTGGAGCACCATCCACTAAATAGACATGAAGTTCTGCTAAGAGGGCAACACATGTCATAAAATCTTTTACCAGAGGGGTTTATTTACATCCTCTGGTCTGCATATCCACACCACAGAGTGACAAATTGCTCCAAAACATCCACACACCCCACACTTCATTTAGATTAAAGCATTTCATGTTGTGGCAGTTGAATATGCATACATTTCAAGAGAGGTTGAAATGGTACCTAACTCAGAGAGAAAATTAATTAGGTTAAGACAACATGTATGCTCACAGCAAACAAAAAAGGTACTGTGCTGCAAAAGGGAAAAAGGGGTAACACCACTCTTTTTCTGACCTAAATATTAGCTGTTCTAATATTTAATTAATCGAAGTGTTAGGAAATAGCCACTTATTCAAGGTTAATTTTTTCTAACTTCAGCTTCCTTTCATTTAACCTTGATATGCCTTTGATAGCAAAGTTGAAAAGTCTCCCACTATCTTTTCCACATCTTTTCCTCATGTAAGTACCTATGCACAAAGATTAAGCCACCTCTTCACTTTTTTTGATAAGCTGAATAAATATAGCTCCTTAAACCTCCTATCACCAGGATTCCTCAATCTTATTTGTGTCCTTCCTGTGAACTCTCTGCAGTATTTTCACATCTTCTGGAAGTGCAGACACTAGAATCACACATGCTATTCCATGGTGTGTGTAGAGGCAAGGTCACTGCCCCACCTCTGTTTGAGATTCCTCTTTCATGGACTCAAGTGCTGAGTTCTTGGCATGGCATCTCAATGACAAATCTCTTTTTAGCGGTTTGCACTTGACCCAAAGTTCTTCATTTGGAGCACAGAGTTATCCCAGTTTACACACTTTGCTGTGGCACCAAACTATCAGTCTTGTCTAACAAGGTAAATGAAGGCATTGCTGGTGTTGTCTGTCAGTCTCTGCTCTAACAAGGCATCTGGGATATCCAGGATCCTAAATGAGGCTCCTCAGTCTGAGACATGAAAGCAGTCTGAAGAAGGATCTGAACTTCCATCTTCTAGGGTGTTCTGATGTAGTTCAGATACAAACTCTGTTCCCTATTCCAAGATGCAACACTTTGGCTATGGTTATATTGAAATCTCCTTAGCAAGCTTCTGACCTTTAACTCAGTATTCCAAGCATTCCATAACCTGAGTTCCCATTAACCTTTTCTCTTTCTTGTTTTGTCCTCCTCAGTACTTTTGTAAATTTTACTAGGAAAGAAATCATATGATTGTTTAAATCACTGCTAAATTAAAAAATCATCCCTCTAGCAAAAATTAAATTTAGAGAAACCTTCAGTAAAAGAGAATTCATCAATGATACCTCATAAGAACAGTACTTTGATATATGTCAACTGTTTATATTTCTTAATTCTACAATGTACATTGTTTATCAAATACCTATGTACTTAGTGAAATGCTCTGGAGAAAATCAAGTATTCTGTAACAGCACAGTTGCTCTTATCAGCCATTATTACATTTATAATAGACAACAGGCTTTTTTGACAGTGCTCTCCATCCATAAAATGAGGTGAATGGCATTCATTGCTTTGGAATATAGTCTAAATCTGGCCATACGTGAAGCGTAAGTTCAATTTGGGAGATTGGTAGAGTGTGTGAATTGATCAGCCATATGAAATGAATTTTCCATCGTATTAGACCTGCCCTTTGCAAGATTAAACACAGATGGTCCAGGGAGAATAAATCCATACAGAGGAATAACAGTGTTATCCCATAGAGAAAGAAATCCTCCACCTGTGTGGTAATTTGTTGGGGGTTACTGAAATATTCCAGCTCTCATTACAATGACTTCTAGATTCTGCCACATTTACTTATGAGAGAAAGTATTTTTCTAAGTGATAGCACCTGGTGAAGGCTATATCATTGTTTGAAGAATAGACTTAATAATCAATGAGGTGTTAGTCGTCATAATTAAAACCAGGAAAAAAAATGTTTAGTTAATATTTTTGCATTATAAGATGCACTCTTAATATTGTATAATCCTTCTATGATATATGACTGATATTTTTCTTATTTGATTAATATCTAAACAGAAAAATGTTATTAGATAAAAAAGTAAAAAGAAGTGCTGCTAGCAGTTCATCTGTGTCATCAGGAGCCAATGGATCCACTCCTCTGCCCTTTTTTACCCGAATGGCCAATTTAGACATCCCCAGGTGAAGCTCTGCAAAAGAGCAGTTGGCTGTCTAAGGCTGCCTGCCATGGAGACAGACAGAACAGGGGATCTGAGTCCTTCAGAAATCCATTCCCAGTTTAATGTAGCTGTTCTTTCCATGCCCAATGCATCTCTCTTCCTCCTTTCATCACCAAAGCCTGGATAGAAGCTCAAACCTTAGAGCTTCATCCTTCTTTTTTGTAAATTTGTCCATGACCTTTGTCCATATTTGTTGTGATAGCAATCATTATCATTAGAGAGGGTTTTATTTGGTATTTGCTCTGATATAATCCTCACAGTCTCAGCACAAGTTTAACCTGTCAAAATCATGGAAGAGGAAAAGCCTTGGTTAATAAGGCTCTGTGTAAAGACTCTGCACCTCCACACAGAAATCCCTTCATTTCTGTATCACATTTGTGGACTATCTTTATCTTCTCTTTTGCTTGGTTATAAGACTATATCATTATATACAGCTCATACATTTTAATTCTAGAGAGCCTTTATGTGGTTCCCAGGAACTTCCATACATATTAACTATCACACTAGTGCAATATAATCAAAATTTCTAATAGCCAGCCCTATTCTTTTCATAAGACCCTTAATGAATTTATGAGTGACCAGTTCAAGGTGGCACAAAGGTGTCCTTTCTAAAATTTTGACCTATTCAATTACTGCTACTGAAATACTGTGAGCTGCTAAGGGATAAATGCCTCTGATTTCTATGTGCAGTGTGGGGGTCTTTTTTTTCTTTTTTTTTTTGACAGATTTTTTCACATTCATTAAGTCAGGAAAATATATTATTTCTGTCACTTTAGGCCAGATATTTTGACACAAGTAACAAATTGCTAATCCTTTTGCAAACTCAGACAGCAGTCTGACATAGCTCCAGATTTTAAACACATTCTCAGATTGGAGCCCAATGTGTCTTAATCATTTAACTGTGGAATAAAATGCACAGGCCTGAAAAATGCATCTGAATTTTTAGGGAGGATTTAATGTCTATAATATTTTATGCACTCTCATCCCATAGGGCGATTGATCTTTTCAGTATGTCAGTGGATAGTAAAGAGGATTGAAAACAGATCCTCAGAAGAAATACTACCTCCCAAATAATCTTAATTATGTCAAATAGCAGAGACCTGACTATTCCAGACAGTTTTTGAGGACTCTATTCCTAATATTATATCCCCATTTGGCTTGGAAAATAAAGTTGAGTGAATGCTGAAGGTATAATTTTTAGTTAATAATCCTCCGATGATAGGAGACTTTTTTTGCCAGTGCTTAGATTCTTTTGAAAATTAGTATATGGATTATTTAAAGAAGGTATTACATGAAAAGTTCTTTTCTTATTGGAACCTCCTTCTCTTGCACACCTGTGTACCTGCATGCCTGTTTTATGATGACTTATGTAGGGCAGCGTGTTGCAATAGGAACTCATTAGTATTATTGTGTTTGGAGAACAGGTGGTTCCTTTATATAAACTCAATTATATTCCACTAGGTTCAGATTTTAAATTTTAAATAAATTAGTTGGCTTTGCAGCAATTAGACACCTAGCTAATGTTTGGGACTATACTGATCACATAATGGTAATGCACATTTTTCTTAGTAACAGAATGTATTCTGCTTGAACAGAAAGGGTGAAATATTATGAGATATCCTTTCAGGCCTGACCCAGTAAGTTATTTTCTGCTGTTATACAAGGACAAATTATTTTCCTGTAGATCTCTTTTACCACGTGCCTTCTTGATGAGGCAAGTGTACAGATTAAGGCAGGTCATGGAGTTGAATGTTCATTTTGCAGACTTATATTTGAATTATTATTTTCTGCTGATTTACAGATATGTTCTGTTATTTCTCAACTTTTTTTTTTTTAATGGGGAAGTCAAGGTTCATCCTTCCTAAAAGAAGTCTCTGCATAGTGTATTCAGTGTGTCTTTCTTTGCTGAAATAAAAATGTAAGGGTAAGTATAAAAGAAAAAGAGGTGAAAAAAATACTATTTTGAGAATATAAAGAACAACCAAATATTTGCAGAAGCAGTAAATTTATGTGTGAATTTGTACTAAAGCCATTGTAGTATGAAAGAGAATGGAAATCAAGATGAGGTTTGTAAAGCGTTACATTGGTGTAACTAGATATTTTTCTCATGTGAATGATTGAATACTGAGTGAATGCATAGAATTTTTTTTGATCATGACAAGAAGTGCAATGTACACTCCCATTTCTGATAGTTTAAGAATTACTTGAATATAAAATGACATTTGCACCATGTGGCTTTATTAAGTATTTAAAAAGAACATTTCTCATAGCTTAGCACAAGCAGTGCATCTCTATTTTATCCCTCTCAATTCACTTTGCATATGAACCCTCCTTTTTCTAGCTCTCTTCAAAAAAGTATAAATTACATGACCTCTAGAAATGCAAGGCAACTATCATTCTTACTCTCAGTTGAGGAACTATGAGATCATTAAAGCTGAGAAAGAATTTTGTCTGGTGCTTTGGAGCAGTAGTGAATAGTACACCCAGTGTTTAAAAGTATACTTACAAAAATCTGTATAGACTTTCTCCACCTTACTCTAAATATGATTTAATAACTGGCAAGGTAAACAATATGGACTTGTAAGGAAAAAAAAAAAAAAAAAAGCAAAAAACAAATCAAAACATACCACACACCAGAAAAAAAAAACCATGAAAAACCTACCAACCACAAAAATGCACATGGAGAGCAGACCATGTCAGTACTGTTGTAACAAATGCATACACAGTTAAGGATGGAATTAAAGGTTATGAAATGGCTTCAATCTCCTTTAAAAGATGCCAGCATTATATATTTTACTTCTTTTGTTATGTGGAAAATAATACAATTTAAAGTGAAATAACCAAAACACCACAAATTCTTACAGAAGATCAATTTTTTTTTTCTCATAAAAATAATATCCTAGGAAAACACAACTAGAACCTCTGTATTTTTAAGTCCCTGGTTTAGTGAAAAGACACAGCCATTGTATTAATGTTCAGAATAGGCTTAGGTACTTTGCTGAACAGGAATGGAAGTAAGCATGTGTTTTAAATTAATCACATGCATAAGTGTTGTCTTGACCCAGAGCAAAGCAGCACTTGGCATTAGTGAAAGTAATTTTCTGTAACAAAAGTTAAATTCGGTCTTTAAATTTTAATGCCTCTGATTGACCTTTTCTTTCATTATTGTTTATAGCCTACATTATTCTTTATTGTCTAAAATTATCAATTCTTATCAAGTTAATGGTAAAATGCTTGATGCTTCGAAAATATCTTATATTTCTTTGAAAGAACATTATTATTTTAATAATAGTTGAAAGTGTATTATGTTTCCTGAGTCACTGGTATAATAAATCAAACCCAGAAGCACATTTCTTTTCCCAAGCTACATGTAAAAACACGTAACTCCACTCCCAACCCTCCATATGTGCTTTTGCATGGTTTTTACCTTAACCACTGAAAAATTCCCATAAAATAAATTGTGATGTTGAATTGATGGGCTGTATAATCTGTGAGGAAACTGTCAGTTTTACTCTGACATTTCTCAAGGGATTTCAGTGTCAAAAACTGCAAGGAGGGTTAGAATTATGGAATTAGCCTTCAAAGCTGATTATTAATGTTCAACGCTTATTTCATTTAAACTGGCACCCCATGGAAGCTGACACATCTTACACCTGAACTTCAGTTACTTGCCCCAGTGATAGGAATAATTTATTGCAACCATGGAATTTAGCATGCTGTCCTAAAAGCTGAAGGTGGAAAATCTCTCTTGGAGGAGTCATTGCTTACATTTTCAGCAACCTTTCAGACAGTTACATGTGTCTGCAAGCATTTATGAGATACACATCCTACTTTGTATCAAAACTAATGATCTCTTAAAAATTCCACCAAACTCCACTGAAATCCAATTTTTTGTCTACCCTCAGTGTTAACACTAGATTATATATTTCAGCTACAATCCTTATTCATAAATTCCAGACAATGAATGGATACTATACTTAGTTATTGTTTATCATTTTCATTCCACAGTTATATAGTGTTCTGAATATTAAAAGAGATGGGTTTGTCTTTATCACTGATTTAATTCTTATTCTCAGGGAAATGATTAGTAGCTTTTTCATTGTGCTGGTCCAATTTTGTGTAGTGATGGAAAATTCTTCCACATCATCCAGAAGACTCTCCCAATGGCCACATCTCCCTGTGTTGAGTGCCAGTGGCATTTGTTCAGGGAAAGACCAAAACTGAAATGTGTTTTATGATGACCTGGTGGGATCATGTCTCCTCCAACAGCAGAAAAACTTTCAGTTTCTATTCTCTATGTAGGACAGAATGCAAGCCACAAACAAAAAACCAGTCAGTATGGATAATACAACTTCTTTATGCATGGTTTCAAAACAATATTATAATATTATTCCCAAACACAATCACTTCACCTGAGCATGTTTTTTTTTTTTTTTTCTATAATCAGTTCAGTTGTTCAGTTGTAATTTTTTACTTTAATTTATTACTTCTTCCTTGCATGGGCTCATCTTTTTTTTAGTTGTGTGTAAAAGTAAACAGAAAGCACGGAGACCAGAATAATCTTTCAATTTTTGACTCTTGGTTTGTCTCTCCGCTTACTTCTAAATCTTTATTGAACCAATTCACTCCCAAATAGTTTAGTTGAGGTCCCAGAGGAGAAAATTTTTCATGACTGACTTTATTTTGAATACCCAACTACAGAATACATAACTTCAGATGGTTTTTAGAAATAATTCCTTTGCATGAAATTTTATGCCATTATGACTCCCAAGTACGTTTTCATTATTTCAGAGTTTTTCTTTTCCTTCCTGCGTTCACCTCACTCTTTTTTTATCCACTGTTGACTCAAAATGTTACAGTACTTGTTTTTGAACATGGTATGTGATGTTTGAAAAGTATGGAATGGGACTGAGGTTTCCACACACAGGGAAATATTTCTTCATTGTTTGACATTTAACCAACAGCAGAGGGGGAATAGTTACTACTGGTGTGAAATTGTTGCTGATACAGCATAAAACAATATTCCTGCACCATCAGTCTCTACCCAAGACAGTTATTTTCTGCTACATCAGCATTAACAACCAGGCACTAATATACCAGGGTTAGGCCAACAAAGGAGCTTCTGGAGAGGTGGGATTATGAATGCTTTGTTACCTCATGAGTTTCAGGTCCATTATCTAAAATTTGAATGGTTTTCCCCTTATTTGTTTTATTTTATTTTACTACTTTTTCACTGCTAGTACACGTGAAACAGATGTCCTCTTTTTGCAGAGCTGCATTCTGAGGTGCATCCCATTTTTTATAGAAGCTCTCTAATTGCTGGGAATATTTCTTTTTGACCAGAACTTGCAGCAAAATGGCATGTGTGATTTAGACAGTTGAGAATGGAAGACAGGTACATCAGCTTTTCTGATCTGGGGATTAAGATGTGAATAATGCTTTGAAGACAAGGGGTTTATGACAAATTCAAGATTAACTTTTTTAAATTAAATGCACATAAAGATTCAGTTATTTGTCATTTAGTGGGAACTAAGAGCTCTGCAACTTTTCACTTTTCTTATAGCCTTTTTCTTTCTGTCCTTTTAAAGTATTCTTTTATTACCATTTTTATTATTTTTATCTTTGMAGTTTTCCACTTTCTGCTTCTTTGATCCTTGTCTTTCTAGACTGAGTTTTTTGCAGGAGAGCATTACTGTCATGAAGCCACCTGAAGAAAATATTCTTTTAGTTTCTGGGGCAATTGCACTCACTTGAGAATTTTGTATTTTGTAGATTATCAAGATTTTTTCTGTGGAAATATTGAGTTAGTCTAATAAATACATGAAAAGTCCAGTCTAATAAAATCTGATTTTTAGGACTAAAAAGTCCCTTGGACATTTTTGATAGTGTGTTCTGTAAGAGAGAGAGAGAGAGGCAAGCACTTCTCAAAATTTGGTTTCATGTTGCCTGTAATTTTATGCCTCACAAAATATTTGCCTCATATATTAGGAAAATGAACCTTTAATGAACAAGTAGGTTACATTTATCCCACATATTTATATAATTTGTATTTCAGTGGACTTTTGAGTAAAACTTTACGCAGAACTGGAACTACTAAATTACCAAAATATTTGCTAGTCACACACTTCATGGCTGTGTGGCATATTTTTTAACAAGCTTTCATAGCTTTCTATCTATTTGCCCTTTTATTCTCCCCCATCTCTGTGTTTTGTGGCATGCTGCTCAGTTAATATCTAAATTAAAAATATTGTGCTATCACTTGATATTTCAATCAGACATTAATGGGCTTTTCCATGAAAGCTGAGACAAATGTACCATTGCAAATGAAAATTTAAATTGTAAATTCTTTCTCAGTCTTTACAGCCTTATACAGACAAATTGAACCAAGCTGCCAATATTTTTTTATACTGATATTCTGTTAAATCCACTGAAGAAATCACATCTGCTCTGAAAACCATAACTGGGGATTCATTCCTAAACATACTTCTATAAAGATATATAAACACCTCAAAGCTCTGAAGAGAAGATAAGGCAGTCTGATATATTTAACATCTACTGGGGAAAAAAATTGTTTAAAGGGGGAAAACACATTCCATGGTGAGAAATCTATTTAATGTTTAGATAATTTGGAGAAAAGATAGAGGAATCTTTCCTCCCTACTCCCACAGAAATGAAATTAAGTGCAATTTTAGTGCATTTTTTAAAAAAATTCTTTTTAGGCATAGCACACACAAAGGTGATTTGTAGAAATCCAGAGAATTTTTACTAGTTCATCAGTGAGGAACCATAATTGTGTTTTCTCCCTAATGAAGTCAACCCTCTACAAAGATATAACAAAGTTAAAACTTGTCTCTAAGGGCTGTGTTTCTTTGCCTGTAGGGTTTATGGTGTTCTCTGTATTTTTTTTTTTTAAGGATCATCTGTTTCAACTGGAATCGCACAAATTTGAGAGAGGACGAGGCAGGTGCCCTTTTGACCCCAGTTCTTCCTTCACCTCCATCTTAATTGGTAATGATCTTTATGTCACAAGCTTCACAGTCCTGTCAATCTGTCATTCTGCGTCTTTCTTCAGCACACCAAAGTGTTGTCAGCCTTCCATTGCAATCTTCCACATGTCAGGCTTAATCCTCATGGTGCTGCCCACATTAATATTACATTCCAGGAGCATTAACCACAGCGAGGGTGTCTCGCTGAAGTGAAATGTTGAGTGACATGTGCCATCCTGAATGTAATTGATTGTTGTGTAATTATGGAAAGAATCATTTCCTGCTTTCCTTAAAAGCAAAGAGGCATGACTAGCTTAGTCATTTACACCACTTTCTTTTTCATCTACTGAGATGAATCTGAGCAACAAGCATCCTGTAAAAATGTGGATGTAACTGTTTTTATATCAGGTTTTATTGATTACATAAATTACTATTTTTTAAATGATTTTTTTTTTTCATTTCAATTCTGCCTTCTAACAAAACTATTGCAAACTGGTGATTATGTGTTAGAAGAGTTCATCCTATACTCAAAAGATATAAAATAGAATTCAGTCTAAGTCCTGCCAGGAAGCTGTGCTGAGATAGTGCTCCTCTGTGCCTTGCTGGGAAGTGTATCACTATAGGACTGGGATCTTTGAAGTTGTGATATAGCAAACCATATGGGCTTTCCTCTAAAATGTTTTCTTAAAACATTCTGTGAGATGAAGCAAAGACAGTCTTGGCACTATTGACTAACTGTACATGGACTAAAAATACCCTGGAACAGCAGGTAAATGGTAAAAGCTAGATGGAGATAGGGAGTAGTACAGTGATTTCTGGGTTTAGAAAACATAAACAAAAACTGAGCATTCAAAAGGGATATAGATTAGAGGAAAGAGCTAGGAAAAAAAGCTAAATATTAAATACATTTTCTGTTTTTCAGGGATAAAAAATAGGATTTTAGGGTACTTTTGATATTTGCATTTGTCTCCGCATTTTAAAATCAGTCAACTAAATTCTCTGCTGATTAACTACAATGGTATGGCTCATCTGTGGTGGTGATGAAGTATTGGTCACGAATGACATTTGTATTTTAACGTGCTAGGTTTATTTGTTCCTTTACATTAACAAACTAATCAAAAGAAGAATCTTCAGCAGTAATTACAAAACTTTCACATTGTAGCAATTCATAAAAATATTCTTAATTTTCAATTAGAAAAAGTAAATTTGAGCTCTAATTCTTAAGAGTTAGTGGGTAAAGAAGTCACAGAAGAATAAGAAAAACATACGTTATTTTGCCGGAGCCTCCAAAATCCATGAAACACAGATTGTCACACTTTTATCCCACCCTTATTTCTAAATTGTTTCTACAGTTTTTGACAGATTCCAGTCTCAGCCTAGCCTGGGAACAAAACCTCATGGAATTGCTGTAGGCCTGAAACCTCACGGTCTAATCTTGAAGTCCTTCTCAACCTTTCCTCAGACAGAACTAAGTAAATAAATTAACCTGATCATGTTCCTACTGTGAGATCAGTGTGAATTTTATTTGTTTAAATGGAAGCCAGATTGTCTCACTGAACTTTAAGAGTTTGCCTGAAATAGGGGAGGTCCTATAGATCCTCATATTTTTATCTGAAGGAGAAAACAATTAAATAAGCCCTTCGCTACTAAAGGCTGATTAGAGTCTTGGAGGTCCATTGACAAAGACTAATAAAAACAGTCTGACAAAGCTAAAAATGCTGTAATATAGCGAGATTAACAGGAGAAAATAATATTTTTATCACATCACTGATACACCAAAATATGGACTTTCAGCTATTCATCAAAACTAGCAAAGCACTTAGAGGCTGTTTTCCTAGCCATCCATTAGGAAATTCTGTAATTTTCAAATTACCATGCAATGATATTTTAAAAGCAAAAGGAAATTCTTCCAAGATATTTTTATTTTGTTTATTATTTCCTATTTTTAACTATTGGAGTTAAACACTTCCAACACTTAAGAAGACTAGTTTGAATTTCCATTTGTTCTATTTTATTCTGCCATCTTCTACTACCCAGAGACACACAGTTCACAGAATAAAATGCTCCCCCTTAGACTCCAGGATATATGTCCTTTATCTCTGCAGTTAGCCAGCTGAAAAGGTTGGAAGACCTAGATGTAAACACAGTGAATAATAATCTTTTAATTGACATTTGAGAATGAGACAGACTTCTAATGCCAAATGCCCTGGGAAGGAAGGGATGCTCCTTCATTCAGACAAGCACTGAGTTCAGCTCCTGATGGACATTACCCCATGACAGGCAATACAAAACACCATTTATCCCCCAGGACTGATCTTCCAGTCCTTCCTCTGAAGGAAGATTTAATTCTTCTTCATGCACTTCAGTTTTCTTAGAAAGTGAAATCAGCTCCTGGTATGAAGTCAGCATGATCCTGGAGGCTGCACCCCAGAGTTTTCTGCACTCTCTGATGCAGGTTCATCCATGTGCCTGTCCTTGAAAAGGTTTTATGCAAACCTGTTAGCAAAGCACACCCCAGCACCTTCTTCCTCTTAAGGAAAATATTCAAAGCTTGCTCCCACCTCTGCCCCTCACATTAACACAGCACCTACACCAGCACGGACATTGACTAACAGTGAGGATTGGGCTAACAAGAAAACTTTACATGCCTCTCATAAAGTTTTAAAAGCTTTTAAAATCCTGATATTGAAAGATCATTTGTGCCATAACCAATTAGGACCAGATTTAACTGGATTAATTTAGGAAGAAAGATAATTGCTTGTTCTGCATCTCTTTATGTATTTCAACACGAGAGTTAAAACACCCACTCCAAGAAAACAACAGTTCGTGACTTGGCTTTAAAATGAAATATCTGTGCTTTTGTCAGCATTATTTTAGGTTATCTGACTCACTAGTGAAGTAGCTTGTGAGGAATTCCTCAGTATATGAATAGCCAATTAATTTATTGCCAGCACCAGGAAACAGAATGGAAGCTGGATGGCAGACAGGCTGAATAAAACATTTATGTGTAGCTCAACGGTATATAAAACTATTGGACTTTTATTCCTAATGAACTCCCCCATCTGCTTTCAATAGCCAAAACTATTTTTGATACCAGATCTTGCACACTGATTAACTTAGACCACACTACCTGACAAATTAGTTTATGTCCATGTATTCTTACCTGCAATATATCAGAAGCAAGTGCTGAAAAACCTAAATTACATCTGAATAGGTTAATATCCAGGGAATCCATTCCAAAATTATTTTCTGCTTTTACAGTTTTAAAAGTTAGGTATTTGTGTCTTTTTTCTTTTAGGCTAGAAAAAATGCATTTTTCTCAAAACAAAAGACAAAATATTTGAGTGATAGATGGAAAATACAAATATACAGAGATATTAGTTTACCAGTTAAACAATTGTTTTTTTTTCATTTGTGGTTGTGATACTTCCAAAAGTATCATTTTCTAAAATGTGAATTAGTCTTCTGATTTTAGTTGTCATGTGAGTAATAACTGACTAACAGTCAAAGAAATTCATGAAAGACTCGGTTTATGTTCTACTCATTACCTTCTAATGCTTAATTCATAAAATAAATTTTCCATTTTACACAAAAAAGACTACTGATGAATAATAGCTTGTGTTTGCATTGCCTTCCAATTTGAGGCAGATACACAAAACATGCCACCTTTAAGGTGGTAGCAGCCTATTTATAGAAATCTTTTGTATCAGTAATTTAATTTAAATGGTTCAATCTCTTTTCCTTTGGGATTGTCACCTAGGAATTTTGAAGAGTTTAGAAGAAAAAGTTTCAATTTTTTTTTCAAATATTTTGCTTTAATAAAAGCCAAAATATAAAGTTATTTTAAAATAGTCACCACTGAATTTTGATGTATTTTTTAGCTTGAAAGGAAGGTGGCTAGAAGATGAAAAAATGCTAGCTAAAAAGTATGTGTGTATCACTTGAGCTAGAAGTGGTCTTTGAGGTCCATGGGAGTTTTTTGTTTGCTTAATAAGGAAAAAAGAAAATTTTAAATCTTTTTAGAACATGATTAACTAGGCTGTTAACCTGACTTAAATTTTTGCAATTTAAGTGAAGCTGAGGTGAGACTGGAGGAGGGGAGGAGTGGTGAAGGTGTCTGAAGTTACTCAGCTGATTTTCACTGGAAGGTAGAGGTTAATCAGTGTGGTGTGCAGCTGTGTGAAACCCTGCAACCAAGACAGGACTGACTTGGTATGTGACTAGCATTTCAGAGGAGGAGAAAAAAGTAGATATCTTTCCAGATTTCTTCAAGCCTCAATCTTAGGTTATCTCTAAATCTGAAATTGTTCAGCACCTGTAAAACCTAGTGGTGTTCAAAATTTGTAACTTACATTTATACCAAAGGATATTGAAAAGGACAAAGAAGATCCTCTTAGAGGATCTTGACTCCTTGTCAAGAGTGCAAAATATCTTGGAATTATCTTGAATGTTTTTGTGCTGAGATATTTGGCAGTCACATTTGTCAGTACTGTCCCATTGTTGTTTTTAGATGAAGTGACCTGTCTGCTCACACATGGTACTTGTATTTAATTTAGTAACAGCTCAGTGTAAAAATCAGATTGAATTTCTTTATCTGTAAAATATCTTTCATGGAACAATCTCTGTCCAGGACTGGAACTTCCATTTTCTCCACTCAGGATCTGACAAGTACAATCAGTCATAATTTCTCCAGTATAAGGTAGAATGCTGTACCAGCAGGTTAGGTGTTTAAAACAACGTTTTACACCTATGTCAAACAGAAGGAATAGACTTCATATTCAAACTTCAGAACACCTGGACTCACAGATGTCAATCGCGATCATTGGCAATATGTGATGCATTTTTCAAGATTCATTATAGTTCTGAAAAGATAAAATGTCCTGTTTTGCATTACACATCACCTAAACTGAGAAGAATACCAGCCAGTCTGATATATTTTTCCAACAGAACTCCCAAAAGGGGATATATGACTAATGTAACTCATTAATTAGAGTTGTGAAGATTGTTTGAAATGAATAGTTATAAAGACACTGGCAAATTCTACAATTTAAGCAGCTCTGTGATGTTTAAAAAATAAAGTTCTCTATTAACTTCTACAGCTGCTATAATTTATACTTACATTTTGCTTCACTTGCCAATATTTTACACAAAATCTTGCCCATGTATTTTCCAGGGCAATAACCATTCTGTATATGATGGAGCCTAAGGCAAAACTGTGCTCAGCTCCAGTTCAGCAGAGATGTTGGAACCAGCCTCAGCTGCCAAACTATTAACTTTTCAGAATAATCATTCACAATTATTCCACCATTCAATTTATATCTCTCTTAAAA
>PYHW01010409.1:12304221-12330962 GCA_013186435.1 Turdus rufiventris | reverse complement strand
AAAAAAAGACCAAAACAGAAGCAAAACAAAGAAACCTCAAGAGGATCCACTATTTCAATGTCAGGTGGTTCTCATTCCTTTTTTCCACCTTATTTTCCAAAAGGATCAAATTTAAATACTTCTGTAATTTAGATCAATTGGCAGGTTAGAAATACGACATATTTTAATAAAGTAACTAATCAGAATAAATGTATTTGTAGATTAGGAGAAAATTCTCCATCATTCAAAGTCCTTTCCTCAAGCTTGGTTCTTTCTGGAAGCAATGGTGTGGCACCCTCACAGTTCATTGATTTTCTTTCAGACTCACAGAGTGAGATTTTACTACTCTTCAGTCAGGTTCCTGAGCTTATCAGCATAGGATATAAAAATATTAAAACAACACTGTGAAAAAGCAAACTCAGAAAAATTATTCATACTTTTTGTTAATTTTCACTCAGGTTTGTTTATAAACTTTTTTTCCCCCCGATGGCTATTAACTGAAGGAAAGAAAAAAGACATATTTTAAAAATGCAATTAAATGGGAATTACTGCAGTGAGACTTTAGCAGCTATAGAGGTGCTCTCATGGTTGGAGTTGTTCCTGTCTGTGCTTAGATTTCTGGAGAAAATCACAAACTCATGACTTAGGAGACAACTAATTAACTTCAACCAGGAATTTCTATGTTGTTCTCTCAAAGGCATCACCAGTAATCTTCACCTCAAGCCCTTTTCCTGTTTCAGTGTCTTTGTCAGTGTTTCTGTGCCAGATGCTCACATCCCCACTCGAGGTGCAGGTCAAAGGTGCCCTTTGCAGAGCCTGTCACCATCTCAGAGCAGGCACAGCCACAGCCTCCAGGAGCAGGCAGGCAATGCCAGCCTAACTCAGGGAAGCACAGCATCCAGGATTTCTTTTTGCCCTGTTCCTTTTGGGATTACAACTACCTACCCACCCATGGCAGCTGTCATGTGCTGCAAAGCTGCTTTTGTTTACACTCATGAAGGTCTACGTGAAATGTAATGTCAGCACTGATTTCTAACTCTGAGCAAAGACATTTCTAACAGCTGCTGAATCCCCTCCCAGTTTTCACACTTTGCCTCCATCTCCTTGAAGGCTGAGGGCTCAATCTCTTGATTTTAAGGGTGGAATAAACAGTTGTTGGAAATTCTTTTCAGTGCTGTTTTCCCTTTCCTAACTGAATCAATATTCCCTTTTGTACTAAAAACAATCATTTCCAGAAATAAGCATTGCATACAATGCATTTATTAATGAATCTCATGAATGAGATCTATTACCTTGTCTACTTCATTCCAGTGACACTTTTTTCCCTGCAGTATGATTTCAAATACATGCCCTTTCTCATTTTAAATTAATCATTTAAAATTAATATTTCTCTCTAGTTGTCTTGGGGTAACAGACATAAGTCAAAATTTAGAAGCAGATATTCCAAAAAAGAGATTATCTAAGATTTAACACTATGAATATGATTTGCCAATAAACTACCCCTGTAAGAGTGCTGACATGAATACCAAATATTTTTAATTTGTTTGATATCAATTGAAGTCATTAATATTGTGTCAGAATAGAAAAACAGGCAAATAAATTATCACATTTTAGGAAAAATGGTTGAATTCAAAGGAATTACTGGTTTCCTATTTGATATTTTGCATAGCAAATGTATGGGTTTTGCAGTTTTTACCAAATAATGAGCCTGTACTATGCATGGACTTCAGAATCGCTGTATATTTTGCAAAGATGATACGATCCAAGTTCTTTAAGTGGTATTCATTTTTTCCGGGCGGTAGAACACCTCACATATATTATTTGGACTAACATTAAACACAGGCATGAATTCAGTAATAATGACTGAAGTTATTACATTGATATCTCCTAGCACTGAAGATTAAATGGTGTCTTTTTGGCAAGAAGGAGAGGAGACAGAGCCAGCACTTCAGCAAGGTTGACAAAGATTTATAGGAAGGCTGCCCTAAGTTCCACTTGCTTTCAATGCTTCCCTTCCTTGGCCGTGTTTGGTTCAGACTAGAGTGTCACCTCCCCAAAAAGGCAAGGCATAGGAACAGAAAAAGGAGCAGAAGAGTGCAAGTAATTTCCCAATATCAGGGAAAAATTAGCTGAGGAAGCAGGTCCATCCTGGATGCTAATGGATTTAATTGTGGTTTTATTTATATGCAGCAGAGCACATGAGAGGCTGAAGTAGATGGTTCTGCCTGCTAACAAAAAATTAATTGATACATTTTTAGCTACTCATTTAGGGCACAGTTTAGAGATCTTTTCACTGTTTATCCAGTAGCATGAAGAGAAAGTGTGTAGCAGGCTGTAACCAAGGGTTAGGCTTCCCACTCCAACCAGTGTGCCACACGTTGGTAAACTAAATCCTATTAAAATTCCTATTACAGGATTGACAGTCACAAGAGGCAAAAAACCCGACTGTTGGGCATCCCTGAGAGTCAGCTGATCTTAGGTATTGAATGAGTAAAGAATAAGTCTATGAGGAATGAGAGTAGAGCTTAAAGCTAAGTTAACAGACTCACTGCTAAGAGTGACACAGGTTCTGACAGACTGCAATCCTCTGCTGTAATCTCTGCCGGTTTTTTAGTTCATTTAGGCTTTGTTGCTTCTGGAAATTACATCAGCTACATCAAAAGTGGTGTTGATAGACTTCAGAGACAGCTGCATCTACTGTTTCCTTTCTAGACTACTTGATTTTATTTAATTAAAATGAAAAGCCTATGAATGATTATTTTTATTAAATCTCTCCAGGACCAGAACTTTGCAAAGGGAACCTGGCAATGCCTATTCACTTGATATGCTGTGCAGTGCATGAGAAGCCCAGACTTAGCCTGTCTTCATGCTCCAGCTCTGTGTCTTTATTGCAAACAGCTGGTAAAATTCCATCACTAGGTTGATCAGACAATTACTTTTAAGTCAACACTGAACAAATACATTCCTGTTGCTAAACCCAAAAAGTGGAAACAAACAAATATTGCCCTGCTTGACAAGTGCAGGAGTTTGTTATTGTAGATTACAGCTGACCACAAGTTTAAAATTACTGTTTCCAGTAAACACAAGGAGTATTTTATTTCATTTTATTGATTGAAAGATTCAATTTAAATAGAGAAAGGCTGCTACTGTGGCTTTGCTTGAAATTCTTCTTAAAACCACATTGTCATATGAATATTTGGAGAAAGCAAATGGTTACTGAGATATTTCCAGTTTGATCATAAATGGTTTCAATTAGACATCATGAAGCAAATTGGAACTGTTGGATCTATGTTCAGTTGGGAAACACTATCTCGTTCACAAAGCATCCTAAAATTAACTTCTCTCTTTAACGCATTAAATTATCTCTAATTGCACATTTCACTGAAGGAGTAAGCCTCTCTTAATCAGTCACTGACATAAAGTTTATTTGCTTTGCAAACTGGTAGATTGATCAGTGCAAACATTGGTATTTGAAGCTAAACTGTGATATATAATACTGTCATCAAGAGTCAGGAATTAGAATCAAATGCAATACTGTTAGAATGCCTGAAATCAAGAATTACTGTTGCTGATGGCATAATTTTTAAGTGTGCTTAGCTTCTTATTGTAATACATTTTGAAATCAAAAAATAATAAGACCAGAGATTGATTTCAAGCATTAGTGTTCTGCTGACTTTGCATGCCTGTTTCTCTACTGGAAGAGAAAAAACTTTTCTTCTTACTCTGCCCATGGCCATTTCGATTACATCTCCAATATGAATTTGGGGAAGACATAAGCACTGTGGCTTTTGTCAAAATCTGAAAGTGTTACCCTTTATTCTGTCTTAGTATGCCAAAGAGGGACAAACTCCTTCTTTCTAATCATGCCAATGCCAAGGCACTGTTCAGCATTTCCTTTCTTCTCGTTATTAATAATCCACACATGCATAAAGTACAGAGCTCACTCTCCTAATTCCCACTGTGGTCTTCTGTGCTTGGTTTTCTGTAGACTTGTCTTTATCCCTGAAAACAAGACTCTTTTGTGACAATTTGTTGGGCAGACCTTCAGGATAATGTGTGCTCTGTTTTTGCAGTGTGCCAGCAAGGTGAACGGTGGGCTGTACACTACCACTAAAGACTATCCTGATGAAGCTGTCCATTTTGCCAGGAGTCATCCACTGATGTATCAGCCCATCAGGCCTGTTCATAAGAGACCAATACTAGTTAAAACTGATGGAAAGTACAATCTTAAACAAATAGCAGTGGACAGAGTGGAAGCTGAAGATGGGCAATATGATGTTTTGTTCATTGGCACAGGTAAAGAAAGCAAGAAAGAATTTTTGCATTTTAAATATAGTAAATTGTTTTGGTTGTTTTGGTTTTTTTTTTTAATTTGTTTGTTTTGGTTTGGGTTTTTTTGTTCTTTTTTTGTTTTTTTTTTTCTTTCCCTCCAGGATGAAGCAAATCAATACAATGTATTTTTAACAACTTTTCTTTTTATGCCTGTGTCAATCTTCACCTTACAGAAGATGTTGGTCATTCTAGACATGTGCTTCACTGTGATGCTAACATTATAAAGGAAAGTAATGGTAGGAAAACATTTAAAGACTAGCAAGAGAAACAACTATAGGATTCCATTTTAATTTCTTTTCAAAAATTAATATGTAAAAATTGCAGAAAAACCAGCCTTAGTTTTTAAACTTCAGAACACTGTCATGCATCTGAGCTGAGACTTGGAAACCTGAGAGAAACAGAGGTGATATGATTTCCAAAAATATCCATTCAAGTAATTGGCTTTACTCCACAGTTTCTTTTCCCCAGTTCTGGAGACAACAAGTCTAGCTGATACCATTAAAAAAATCTGCCATCTTCCAGATTTGGGTTACAACACAGCTCAAGGAAGGAAGGAGGAAATGCCCAATTTTAAAAAACCCAAAACTCTTAGGTTTCCTGCCAAGTTTTCTTGTCTTTCTTCTGTGCCATTCATTAAAATATAGAGAGCTTGTTTAAGAAGAATTTTTAAGCATCTTCCTAACAAACACAATAACGACAAAATATAATATATACCTACACTAAGTCTAAAAAAGCAGAGAAAAAATAAATACCCTAATGGTATTTGAAAAACAGAAAAACTTAAGAAAATAAGAAGAAAAGCTGGAACTACACAAGACTTAAGTCACATCTAATCTGTCTGGAATAAAACCAAGGATTCTTACATTCACATTTAATCAATTTAACAACAGGAGTGGTATAACAAATAATTTTGACCATTTTGTCCAGGAAAGCAGTTCCAGTGAATTGCTTTTTCCTAATGAAATTCCTCTGATAAGTACGCTTCCGTGTTGAGAACTGAATTTTAAAAAAAAAAGCATGTTCATAGAACACCAAAGTCCTATTTATATTAGTTCTGTCTTCTAAGGTTTTAAACAGCTTTGGTATGGTCTTGGTAATGGACTTAATCATGGTCTGTAAAACATTGTATCATGTGTCACTTATTTCTGTACAGCAGATTTTACAGTGGGTCCTACATGCTTCATATTTTCTCCTTGCATTTCTAATTGAGACTGCATCAAATATTCTTGTACACAACTTTTGTTCAGCAAAGTTGAATTCAAACTGGCTTGAGTGTGTGCTTTAGACCTGTGCTGGATTGGTCCCCAACAGTGTTCTCAAGCTGTCTGATCTCAAGTGACATGAAATTCCAGCAAAAGTGTTTGCGTTTCAGAAACACTGAAAAAAACCTGCAATCACTACTCCAGAAAAGCCATCAGAAAACTCACTGCTTCTTTGGGCATTATAATTTTAGAAAGGGTTGATGTGTTTTTTTTAATCCCAGTCCAACACCTGCTGGGTAACACAAGTAAGTAACATCTTACAGCTGAGCGGGTTTCCTTAGGGTAGCCGTGCAGGTTAGAAAGGTTCATCAAAGGCAAAGTCTGAACATCAGAGATTTTGCATGTCTGTCAGCAGGATTTGAAGAGGGACTTATGAAAATCAGAGCTCAGAATACAAATTCTGTTCGCTGTTCTACTACAAAATGGTTGCCTTTGATTACACATTCTCTTTGAAAAATGGTGTATGACCCCAGTTTAATGGCTCCTCTTTTTGTTTCACCCTTTGATCTTTTGCTGAACATTTCCCCCAGTGCTTCCCTGCTTAATATGTCCCTGTAAATCAAAGGTGACTGAAAGTAACAGAAGAAAGGAAGTGATATTTACCATTGTTGATGACAGATTTTCAGATTAGGGAGAGCAAAGTTTCTTTTTATTTTTTTTTTTAAACCAGCAAGGCAAATCCAAAGTGGTGGAAGACCAGATGTTATTTCTATGTTTTATTTTCCTGCAAGAGTTGCAGAGACAGAGAGCTTGATAAATCTAAGTCCAATGTGCCTTAGTCTTTTTGAATGTGCATCTTATATTTTGATTCATCTCCCTTGACTAACACCTTCAGCTCAACAGCACCTCAGTGTTTCCTCAGAGAATGGTAGGAATTGTGCACAATTAACCCCTGAAGGTTTTTTGTACTTTTGCCTGGGGGAATGGAGCTGCTGTCAGCAATTAAGGATATTAGTAGTTTCCTATCTAGTGTAAAGACTCAGATCCTATAATTAAAGCTACTTTACACTTGCTTGCCTCAATGCACTAGACTTCCACCTACTCCCATTTATTTTTCTGAAATATGGTTGCCCTCTGGGATCCTTTTGCTATTCACAATGGGTTATAACCCAATTTTTGAAAATTACAATTAATTATGTATTTTACAAATGTCTAAATTGGCTCTTATTTGCCAGGGACAAATTGTTATATATTTCATTTTCTAAGAGTAAGAATCCTCATTAATGACAGTGTAATACAACTAAATTTTCATATTTATAAATTTCAATACATTATCAATTTCAAGAAGTCATTTCAGGCATTTGAAGGCTATATAAATGGTTCAATCAATCATGACCTTTACTTTTGTTTTGTTTTGTTTTAAATTTGTGTCCAGATAATGGTATTGTGCTGAAAGTCATAACAATTTACAATCAAGAGACAGAATCAATGGAAGAAGTGATTCTTGAAGAGCTGCAAGTATTCAAGGTGAACTGTGCTGTATACAAAGCATATACAAAAGTCTTGAATTTTCTGCAGAATTAAAACGTTAAAAAAAAAATCTTAGGATAGTCAAATATGTAAGACTTGTGTACAAGAAATTTTCTAATTGTCTAGCAATTTTATGACAGGAAACCTTCATTTTTAAATGAAGTTTTACTAATGTCCCAAGTACCAAAGCATGTTGAGGCAAATCACAACTACTGCCTTTCTAATTATGTGCCTGAACATTGTAGCGTGACTTTTAATTAGAAACTTATGGCATTTTATTTAATTTTCCCTCATATCCAATTAAGTAATTAAAAAGTATGACTGCACATATAAAAATGTGCTTACTACAATCTTGGAAACTTAAGTGAGATCCAGATAGAAAAAGTCCACTTAGAAAGAGTGAATCAGTGGGCAAACATGGGTCCTAGTGAGGCAAAACTCCATTCTCCTAAAGAATAAACTATGGCTAAAGCTCAGTGCTTGGCATGTGACAAAGCTTACACAATGAAACTCTCCTAGTGAGTATTCTCATCATGCCACATTAGCCAAATAAAGCAGGAGGCTAACCTGCTTCAAACCATAAGGAAAATCTAATCTCAAAAGTTAGACATTTAAATCTGGTACCTGAATTTAGGCAGTGTAACTACTGACTTGTTGCCTGGAGGGAAAATCACAGTATTTGCCCTTCTTGTTAAAGCTGGTTTTCAGTAGAACTGTGAGAGGCTATGTATTGCTCCAAGAAATCTGAGCAGAGGTAGAGAGGACAATGGTAAAAGAAGGAATTCCTGCTATTTTTGTCTTATCTTCAATGAATGTTTTGTTATAAAGAACACTCCACTTATCACTCTCAAGCAGGACAAAAGACATTCAGTGGTGGCAAGAGCTAATGTCATGTTTGACAGGGAAATTGTAGTGTTCCTGTAGCTCTGAAAATCCTGAATTAAGTGCTGGCTGCTTGTTTCCAAATAAACTGTTTTAAAGCAGTACTTCTGAAAGTCACAATTTCCCAACATCTTTCTTAAAGAAAGTCAAAGTATCTAGCAAAGCTGATTGTAATAAGCAAATAGCAATACTATATTACCTGATTTATTTTCATAGTAAAAAGATACTCTTTTTTCCTAAGCAAACAAATATTTCCTGTTTTTTTAGATGCCGGTTCCTATTATTTCTATGGAAATCTCTTCAAAAAGGGTAAGTATTTTACAAATTTGAAATATGATGATTGTGACTCCAACGTAATGAAACTGTAAACTGCACAGAGCTTGATTCATGGATAGATAGGCAGATGTATACATAACATAAAATGAGATCTGGTTGGATACATGCAATTGTTCTGTAATATAAACCTATGGTTATATGCTCTGCTCCTTTATAATGTATTTATGTTTTTCAATTCTAGAGTTAAATATCCTTAGTTCACAATACCATGCATATCAAAGTAAATAAAAACCAATCTGTTCCATAAATTACTGTCGTAGGAATCACAGCAGAGATTAGCTTGGTGGATATGGCAATTCACAGAGAAGTCCTTTGTTGATAAATGCAGATAGACTTCATCCCCATGGGGATAGCAGTGCAAAAAGAGCTTGCTGCTCTCCCACATATTCAGTTGCCATGTAGGGCTCTTTGGATCTGAGTTCTTTTTGAGTTTCTGAAAGTTTCTGCTGATACAAACACCCAATTTATTACTCTTGTGGACAGATTCTCTTCCATATCATATCATCGTATCATCTCAGCATGGAGCCATTATAAACATCCGAGGATAGTTATATCTTAATGTTAAACATGTCCAACAATGACGTTAGACATCCGGTGCAATGTAGGTGCACATGAACACGGTGAAACATGAGTAACAAAGAATGAAAACTGCATTAACAGGAGGTGTGGCTGTGCCCCAAAGGGTTATTTGAGTCTTGGTGGCTAATCAACTGGCATTCTTCCTGTAGGTAATACAGAAAGTCAAAGTCCTGTGATGGTAATTCAGAGGAGGATTTGGGTCTAAGTATTTTGAATTATTTCCTGCCTCAGTCTTTTTGAAAACAGCTCTAGAAACTAGATTGTCTAATACTGCACCTAAGTGATTATTTGGAGAAAGACGGTGTCTTTTCAGATGTTTGCCTTACCTTTAATTCTCAATGAATTGTCATGGTTAAAAGGTTGTGTTTGAAAAGCAATAAAGGAGATATTATAAAATTTGAAGTAGCATTCCTCCATTGTATTCATCTCCCAAGAGGTGTGCTAGCTCTACTAATTCAAGGCATATTTGGAAATCTGGAGAGAACTCCAGATTTTTCCAGAAAAAAAGCCACCAGAGCAACCCAATAGTTGAAGAAAAAACTTCTTGTGAGAAGTAAAAGTAGCTTTACTTTTTCAAGAGATCAAAGAGAAGATTGAAAGAGAAGAGGAGAGTCATATATATTTTATGTGTGAAGTACTTCCTACTCTGTGTATGAGGATTCTTAAGCATTAATGGCAAAGCAATATCAGATTAAAAAGCCAAAATCAGCATGTTGAATGTAGGTGAACTCATTCTTGAAATAGGATAGAGTTTTCTGACACTGAGGACAATTAAATGTTGGAATACGTGTTAGGAACAGAGTTGGCACCAAGTAATTTTGTCTTTAAAATCAGCAGGAATATACCTAGTTGAGCATACATGAAAAAAAATTTTGTACCTCAGGCATTTTTGCTGATCTCTTTTGAGCTTGGAGTTACTGAGCCTGTGGACACCTCCTTGCTACCTTCGTCTCCGTATCCTTATAACACTGACCAGTCTTCACCAAGTCATGGTACAATAAAATATCACATTTCAGGGCTGAGCTTGTTATCTGCAGAGACTGGGAAAGAATGTTCTTTGATGTTCTGTTGGCTAGCTATCAGATGCTTCTTTTCCCTCCTGTGATTTACCAAGACTTAAAGAAGTCTTTACCCCTGCTAAAAGATAAAAGAGAAAATCTCATCTCGTATGTCTCATTGAAAATGTTGTTCGTGTCTTCTGGGACAACCACACTGCAGCACTTGCAGACAAATAATTCCCCTCAAACAAGTATCCTAGGCTTCTCTTCATTCCAGTTGGCAGATTGAGTTCCTGCTACTATCATCTGGTTTACCTCACCAGAAAAATTCTTCAAGCATTGCTGTTACCAGCCTCTCCTAGTTTATTCCTCTGGCATCTCTGAAAGTTAAATTTCAATGCTCTAAGGAGATATAAGAAGTATATTAAGGAGCAAGAACAGCCTATTTGGATTAAAATTTATATTTTGTGATAGACTAAATGAAGTGCCAGTGTTTTCCAGATGTAATTTTAAAACACCAGATTTTGACAGCTTGATCAAATAGTAGGAATTATGGACAAAGTTTGGCCACTAGGATGAGCACAACTTATAAATCCTTTTTCGGACTTGTAAAACTGTGGAAGTGAACTATGCATAAGCAGTTTCTATTGGAGTGCTCAATGCAAATTTTTGTGTTCAGAAAATTTACATTCATCAGCAACAAGACTTTTTCTCAAATTCCTTTCAATTCAAGCTATTCTCTTCTGAATTTATTGTGTTAGCATCTGAAGAATCAAATTGATTATCTGTTATTTGATTTGAAAAGGACATCTATATGAACTGAAAAAATACAAACAATTAATGGTTACACTGAAAAAAACCTCCACCCAAACCCTGCAAATAAATACTAAAGAAGTAGATAGTGACCAGGTCATTTGTAAGGAAATACTGCACAGCAACAGGAAAGCAATTCAATATCTATCTGTCTATCTATCTATCTATCTATCTATCTATCTATCTAGCATTACTGTGAATGTAAATATGTGATCATATTCCAAAGTAGCCACCAAGAGTTAAATTTACTTGAAAACTCCCAGTTTTTAATTGAGTTTGCTTGTAACCCTTGCATATTTGAACTTCTTTGCTTAAAGTCTTTCATGTCAGGTTGGGATTTTTTTGCAGATCAGTTAGGTGACAGACAAAAAGAGGGAAGCATTGGAAGATATCTTGATAAAGAAAAAGAAATGTGAACCCTTGCCTATTTCAAACACAAAGCTGAAACTTCAGAAGCGAGGAAATGCCAAAATAAACTTGTTCATTTTACCTTCTTTCTGTTTCTCTGTCCTCAGAAGGAGAGTTTAATCTGTAATCAGATATTTTCCTACAGAGTAACTGTGCCTCCCTCAGGTCACAGGCTGGATGTACAGCCGGCAATCAGCAATGCACCTGACAGTGTCATCATGGGGAAGAGCAGTTGGGGTGGACACTGTACCAATCCTATCGGGTGTATATTTTTTGCAGCAACAGCTCTACGTGGGATCCGAGTCAGTGATAGCGCAAGTGAAGTTCCACCAGTGTGACATGTACGGCACCGCCTGCGCCGACTGCTGCCTGGCCCGGGATCCCTACTGCGCCTGGGACGGCATCTCCTGCTCGCGGTACTACCCCACAGCCCTGCAGGCCAAGAGGTGAGACAGCTCTGCCTCCTGCTCATACAGCTCCTGCCAAATATTGACATAAAAAATTTCTGCCGCAGCGCAGAGTACTCGTGTCACCGCTCAGACATAATCAGTGAGATGCCAGCTGCTAATTTCTCAGCATAACCTTAGGGGATTGCAAGGAACCCAACTCACAGGATGGCATAAACTGGAATATTTTTATGACTAGAGCTAAGTCACATCGTAATTATTTGCATCACACTGTAAACCTTAATTTCCTTAAAAATCTTTTCATGCCTTTCAACATTGGAGATCTAGTTTGGTAGCACTACATAGCCAGTATATCACATTGCTGTAACAGAATTTCTAAAATAAAGCAAAGAAGATGCTTTGTTACTATATCTGCACCAGCCGAAATCAAACCAGAGTTTCTGCAAAAGCTACGGTTTGGTTTATGTTTCCTGCAGTGGATTGAAAAGCAAGTTACTAGAGGCAAGTTCAAAGCACAAACACGATTTGGGTGCTTTAATTCTTCCTTGTGGAGACTCTCTGTATCACCCTTCAGTTAATCGTGGTTCTTGACCTTCATCTTTCATTCAATGGTTTCCCTGGGACCTGTTGTCCTCCCTTCCCTTTCAAACCCAGGTTCTGCAATTCAGCTACACAGATCAAGTATCTAAAACGTGCATGTTTTAATCCAGACCATTTCACAAAAATTTGTCAGCTTTCCTATCTAGATACAGCAATTTCTTACCCAAATCAGCAAAATTTTGGTATTGCATAATTCAAAATAATTTCTGTGGCTTTTTTTGCTATTACTGGTTTTAAAAGTATATGCTTATTTGTATTAGATCTAGGACTATAAGAATGAATTGAATAAATTCCAGAGAGAGTTTTGAAAACTGGTGGAGATGGTTAAGTCCAAACCAAGTCGTAGTATCCCAAATGTATTATTGTTTCTTAAGGAAAATAAGGAATATGGGGCTTTGTATTTATTATTTTTTCATCTGGCATATTTTATCTTTCCGTGAACCTGGATGCACTCAAATGCATGCTGTGCATTGTCAGGCATAGCAGACATTTCTGTAATTTTAAAATATATATAATTAATAAAGTCATGTTACCTTTGGCAATATCACTTTTTGGATAAGGAACGTTTAGATGTACAAATGAGAAACACAATGGGTGACTCAGCATAATTGAGAATCTCTTGGATTTACTGCACTAAGGCATAGGTTAAACCAAGCAGGAAACTACACAAGCATGTAACTTGAAACTCCTTTTCAAGCATGATTGCATAGTTTTCTCATGCCTTTTGTGAACAGACCTGAAGGGAAGAAGTGGGCTGTGGTTGACTGCTCCGGGTGAGATGAGTCTGCTTAAAATGTTCAGGCCCCAGATGAAGAAAGATGAGCAGCTATATAGTGGGCCAGGGAGATTAATGTCCTCCAGTATAAGTAGAAATTGGATTATCATAATGATAAAGAATATGGGTTACTCATCTAATGATGTAAAACTCATTTGGAAAGGAAGTGGGGGTTAAAAATTTCCCAGCAGCCTTTTAGCTTGCTAGCAGTATCACCATTTGTGTTGTGCAGGCTACTTGCTGTCTAAGAAAAGATAAGAGAAACTCACTGAGGCCTGGACTCCATTGTGCATGTTTCTCACCTAAGACAATTTCCAGAATAGCAGCCTTTAAGTACCCTGGAAACACATTTATCCAGGGTGGAGTGATATGGGCAGCACCCCAGGCACCTTCCCAACATTCAGCAGGTCAGCCACTAAAAGAAGAAAATACTGCTGCTATCTAACTCCTTCACTTAAGATAAGCACTATAGCAGTAGAGAAGGGATTTGCACTCAATTGAATGTTCTTGAAGTCTGCAAAACTTGTTTTCCATATCAGAGTTTGGGGAGCAGCCAGCAAGACTAACAGTGTTGAGAGGCATGAATGGCATTTGTTTTGTTCACTTTAGGTCCCAGCTGAAGCTCAGAGCATTTCAAATTTAGGACTAATTGTGTGGCACATGGAGAGGCAGGGAGAGGTACTAGGAACATGTGCTTAGAAGTTGTTCTAGGTTGTTTCCCATCAGGTACCACATGAAGAGTACTGCAGGAAAAGCAGATCCCAGCAGACAGCCCGGAGTTTTCTGACAGAAAGGGGCACTGACTGGTTGATAACCCTGCCATGGCTTAGTTGGACTCCAGATGGAATTAATGACACATCTCAGAACATTCATGTCCTAGCCTAGCCTTGTCTCCAGATTTCTGTTCAAGCTGTACATGGTAACACAAGTAATGTGAGTGCAAGGGGCATTGGAGAACACTTGTTTCTCCTTTTCCTGTTATCTGTCCCTTCATTGGAGTCATGGAGTTGTGCCTTACATTGCAATACACTTGAGCTGACCTTAATACCACCTGTCTCTGCTCAAGTGTGGCCTTCATGCTGTACATTTAGGTGGACTTTTGATTTGTAAGAGCAGTGCTGCTAGTGGGTAAGGGCTCTGCTCAGAGCTCTCTTTTTAATTCCAGTCCTACTGTTGAAGAGTTGAATTGGGGCAGAGATGTACAATGTGTGCTCCCTGCTTTGATCCAAATGCTGTCTGCTTTAGATCCTGGTGCCTCCAAGGTAGAGCAAGTGTTTAGAGAAACATTAAATAGAAATCTGTAAACTAAGGCATGTAACAGCTGTAGAGAGAAGTGAAGCATAAATACAAAAACCCTACACTTGACATCTGGTACTAATATTTTAAATTGTGAAAGCCCATTATTCCTTGTACATGTAGATCCTGGATAACTAATTAAATGTAGGATTTAATTAAGGAAAAATAAAAACTGAATCCAAAATCCCATATCTTGATGCTGGTAGCACAGCACACCACAATGCATGGTAATTACAAGGTATGTGGCTCCTGAATACTGCAAATACCTCAGATGGCAGAATGAATTTCTATTGCATTCAAATTCCATGAAGTGCACTTGAGAAAGCAGAGGTCCAGGACTTAAATGCTTCAGTTCACTATTAGCTCTTCAATCTGATTGAGGCAGGTTCAATTTTTTATCTAAACAAGCACTAAATTCTGCAGATGAGATTCTTTGTTGTACCAGCTCAGTGTCCAGGCTGAAAAAAGGTCTGAAGTAATTTAAAAATGTCTTTGAACTTGGGTGTGATTCTTTAGCTAATTTTTAGAAGCCAAAACTCTCTCCCTTGCCTCCCCTCCCTCTCTGGCTTCTTTCTCCATCACCCACTCCACCAGCAAGCACACAGTCTATTGATTTACTTATGCAAACCACAATGGTACCTTTTCTTCCCAAGACTTTTTGATTTTGCCTCATACATTCCTGAGAAATAATAAAGAAAAATGAAAATTATGGTGGTGGTAATGATGATGATGATGACTGTATTGCTTTCTTGCAGATCATTTTTAGTAGGTTCCTGGAAGCACAGAGTTAAGGATTGAAATCTAAATTAATGAAATTATAGATTTGAAAAAGATATTTCTCTACATTCAGTACATTTGTTAATCATAATTTGAAAATTGTTTCTTACAGTAATTTATCTCAGGGATTTTCTTATACTCTATTATTCACAGAATCCTGAGTAAATTAGTTTCTAAGAAAAAATAAAATAATACTGGGCTTATGTCAGTATTTGTAAAATGAGTTTATCTCCAAGCATCTCTCTCTCTTTCAGCATCTCTCTCCATTCTTTCCTTCCATTCGAGAAAATAGCAAGGGAAGTCACTAATAATTGTATCTTCCCCAGTCTCCCAGTCGCAACAGTAAAATTCCATCAAAAAAAATTTCAGTTTCTTTAATGATTGTGACAACTGGAGAAATAACCCTGTCTTACAGAACTAGGATTTTTTTTAGCTTGCAATGATCTTAAGGAACTCATGAGTAAATAGAACATGCCTGATACCTGTCTTGGACCTGACAGCAGTAGGATTGTCTTGTTTGGGTTTTTAAAGGCTAATGCATCTCCTATAGAGTTTATTATTTGTACAGGAGATGTCTTTTCGGAGTAATCTACATACACAGACTTGCAAACCTGCAAGTTTATCAGCACTGACACTACACATTGCAATGACAACACCCAGGGCAGAATAAGGCCCAGTTGCTACCTCAGAATCTCTGATTTTCTTTAACAGGATCCAAGTACTGTTAGTATTTCTCCCTAAAAGCCCAGTACAGTCTCCACTGAATTTTCAGATTCCCCTGAAACAACAACGGAAAAACACAGGTTCTTCTCTGAATATCAACAGAGGTTAAAGCTGTGATCTTTGTTCACCAAGAATACTGGATCAGGAGTTCATAGGGGTGACAGAACTCAGAAAATCACTGTCTGCAGCCGGATTAAAAATGAAACTAGTAACATCCATGGAAAGGACCTTTAGATGGTATAAATCTAAATAGTTTCAGTAAATTGTTTGTGATAAAATAAAATTTTGTCTTTTGGGTTCACATAGAACTGGAGAATAATCTTATTTCACTAGTAAATGCAAAGAATAACAGAACTCTTTGTCTTTGTTTCTAACATAATTTATACTGTACACATACCTGCTGTGTAAAATTTGCTGCACTGTATATTTCTTCTGTTAATCTGTTATGTATGGCATTGGCAATACTGTGTAGAATTACTCTTTATGCAGAAGGTATCCTTAGAAAAACTAAATTTGAGGTTGTTGGACATACTAATCTATCAAAATACAGAATTCCAATAGGCACTTTTATTTCCTAACTAAACATTCTTAATTTTATATCTCCAGACACTCAAAGAAAAAAATGGAATAAGAAAGCACAATTCTTTTGGGAATGCACCATATAATCATGGTTTGATTTTTTTTTTTTGTAAAAATAAATTTTTAAAAATTAATTTAAAAAACCAAAAAAAACCCTCAAAACCCAAAAGTCTGAATAATTTTTCTTTCAAAAACACTTGTATTATTTCCAGTCAGAAACAGGACTCACAGGTTCTGACCACAGTTCTGACACCAGTTCACTTTCTAGGCATGGACATTCATGAATGTGTCTGTTTCCCTGTTGAGAAAAATGAGGTCAGCAACTGTCTGTTACAAAAGTGAAATAAAATAAAGTACTTCCTCCACCTGTTGAGATTCTCAAGTGAAAAAAACCCAAAAAAACTAAGCCATGAGAGTGAAAGATAAAAGAAGTACCATTCACATACACAGGAAACTGTTCTAAATTAAAAAAGGAAAATTTCCTTCCTTTCTGGAGAGAGAGAGAAAGACCAAAGCCAGACTAAAGGTCCCTATGACTAAATGTTACCCTGTTGGTTCAAAGGATCTTCTTTTAGTATGTATAACATCAGTATAGTTACTATAAAATGGACACATAATTGTGACTCTTCTCCAGAAAAGTGTAGGTTTTTTTTTTCAAACACATGACTCCCAGTAGGTTGAGTGGAGACAAAATACTGATTTACAAATGAGTACTTCTCACAGCAATGGCAAATTGTTAGCAATCAAGGTTTAACTCCTTTTTAATGAATGCTAGGTTACTATAAACCCAACAACATGTAAGCTAAACATGTTTTCTCAATTAATTCCGCTTTTCCCCTCCAGACGTTTCCGCAGACAAGATGTTCGGCATGGAAACGCGGCGCAGCAGTGCTTTGGCCAGCAGTTCATTGGTAAGCTACTCACACACGTACAAAGTGCTGGTAAAGGCCTGCAACAGCCTGCACAGTTTGCCAAGACCATGATCTCACCTGCTGTTTTTCACTTGCATGTTCCTATAATGGTACAACAGCCATGGGGCTGAGCCCCTGCCATCCAGGTCTAAGGGCGACAATCTCCGTGGCCAGTCAGGTGCATCCCAAAATGTTCATGAGGTCCTGCAGCACTGACATTCAGAATAAAGATGTGGAGAATGTATGCCAATGGCTTCCAACAGAAAAAAAAATAAAAAAGCAGAAAGATGAGGCAGGGATAAGAAACAATGGAGCTGCATCCTGAAATGTGTATGAAATAGTCAAGACACTTAGAATTTAAGCACAGGCATGAGTAGTGACATGACAGAACAAAAAATTCATGATCAAGTTTTCTCTTAAAAAATATATTGGGAATAGCAAAACAGAAAAAAAAATTGCCTGGAAATCCTCTGTATTTTGCAGGATAATACAAAATACATTTATAGAATAAAAATATAAAATAAAAGGTTCTTCTGGAATGATATCCAGAGAAACCCAATTTTTAATATTATATATATATATATATATATATATATTCTATTAAAGAAAGCTTCATTAGAATTGAAGTCCATTGGAGGCTATTACACATTTTGGAAAAATATATTGCAATATTAAGTGATAATTTTCCCACTAGTTTGAAATACAACAGAAGAATCACAATTATATAAAACAGTGAAAATTTTTAGGATATAAAGCTATTTAGGCTCAAGAATCTTTCTGACTATTATGGAATAGGATGATTTCATTAATGAGGCAATTGGTTTTGCCCAGTGTAACAACTAGCTTATTCTCTTCCAGATGTTTTGTTGATTGAAAAGCAGAATTAAATTTTGATTTGATTAATTCACCTTGTTTTTATTAGCACCCTTCAGCCCAAACTGTACGTTCAGTTTACACATGTATAGCATGGATATGTATAATAATGGTTAGAGTACTTAAAATATCATGCTGCAAAGAGTTATGTGCTGTAATTATCCCTAAAAAAAAATCAAATAATTATTTATCACATTTGAACATGTTTTGAATCCTCCTGTTTCACTGAGTGAAAATGAAATTGGCTGTTCATAAGAACCAGGCACAAGCAATTAACAATGTGAAAGGCTGAGATCTCTTTCTCTATAACCTTAGGTGAGTCACAGCACAATTTGGTCAGATGCTGTGAAGCCTGGGACGATGGGAAAATTCATTTAGTAGGTCAGATTTTCATTAGACGTTACTTTTCACTCACTGTCTGGTTGGATATGAATTAAGCTTTGCTATTAAAAGTAAATATATCCTGAACGTGGAGTGTAACAAATACTCCAGTAACACATTTTTGAAACATTTCTTTCTCTTCCAGGTGAGGTTCTGGAGAAGACTGAGGAGCGCCTGGTTTATGGAATAGAGTACAACAGCACCCTCCTGGAGTGCACCCCTCGGACCTTACAGGCAAAAGTAATCTGGTTTGTCCAGAGAGCACATGAAACTAAGAAGGAAGAGGTAAATATTCTTAGAGATTAACGTTTTTCAATAAAAGAGCCTGTTGTTGGGAATATGACATATTCACTGAATTTCTGCCACCAGTTGCTGAAATGCATATGAGTGTCGGGGAAAATCACTATGTTCATCTGGTCCCTTGCATTAAAAGACCTGAGCATTTCACCTGGTGTTTGCATTCAACATCTTGAATGCAGATGTTAGACATGCAGTGAAGCTAATTTAAGATCTCAAAACAAAGGAAAATTTATCACTTCTCTTGCTATATTTTTGCAGGGGTGAAATGTTTATGTATTATTTCCGATGTTGGCCTAGGTTAAATTCTATTCCTTCTTGCTGCCTCAACCATTTATTACAGAATTTTTTTTTGAATGAGTATTGGTGGATTCTCTGCCTCTTTTACATATATTTTACCATTATGAAAGTGCTTAATAAGTGCTCTTGTGTTTTTTCCTCAATACCTCCCTCATACACATCAATGTAGCTCTCACTACAACGTAGATATGTCACTAGAGGGCCTGGTAAAAAAGTCCCCATCTTTCTTATAAGCCCCCTTCAAGTACTGAAGGGTCAAAATAAAGTCTTCCTGGAACCTCCTCTCTTCTAGGCTGAGCAACCCCAGCTGTCTCTTTGTTCAAAGGAGAAGTGCCCCATTCCTCTCTGCATTTTTGTGACCTCCTTCAGTGCCACTCTGTCAGATTCATGTCTGCCTTGTCCTGAGGATCCCAGTGCTGGGATCCAGGTGGGGCTTAGCAGAGCAGAGTGGAGGCAGAGAATCACCTCCCTTGACCTGTTAGCCACACTTCTTGTTATGCAGCACAGGATTCCATTGGTTTCTTCAGGTGGACATGGCCAGCTCTCATCCAGTTCCTCATCCCTCAGTACCCCCAAGTCCTTCTCTTCAGGGCTGGTTTTGATCCCTTCATCACTCAGTACTTCTGCTTAAGTTCATCACCTTGCTGTTAAATGAAAAGCTGAGGATACCATTTTCCTGGCCACTCCTGCTGCTGGACTGGACAGCTCAGTGCTCCCTGCTTGCCAACACCTGTGAACATCGCCTAGGCAAGAGTGCAGCCCTCAGGAGCTGTAGGATGAGCTCAAACAGCAGATTCAGAACTGAGGCTTTAAGATCACAATGGTCCTGCAATTAGATATGCAAATACTTCTGTGAATGTCTCCTCAAAGTCATACCAGTCTATAAGAGAATTCAAAGGGATCCTTATGACAAGTCAGCTGGAAAATGCCTTTTTGTTCTCCATCCAGTAGATTACTGGCATGTTTCTAACTTATTTCCCTCTGCAATAAAAACACAGGCCTGTCTGCTCCACTATATGTTTTTCCATGCTTCCCAGATTCTTTAGATTTAGTTCTCCATTTACAACTTAATGTCTTCTTTACTTCAAGTAAACATTTTGTTATTACAAAAACACTGTGAATTAAAAATTTGTAGATCTCTAATCTTCCTCTCAAAATTTAATATTACAGTCATGAAAATACAATTTAGAAATAATCGCATTGGTTTAATGTAATAGCAAAGGCCTGTGCTCTATAACTGCATTTTATATTTGTTTTTTTTTTTCAGGTGAAGACTGATGATAGAATAATAAAAATGGACCTTGGCCTTTTATTCCTGAAGCTGCATCGACTGGATGCAGGGACTTATTTTTGTCAGACAGTGGAACACAGCATTGTTCACACTGTCAGGAAAATCACCCTGGAAATAGTTGAGGAAGAACGTGTAGATGAAATGTTCAATAAAGACTACGAGGAGGAAATCCCTCACAAAATGCCATGCCCAATGCAGAGCAGTATACCTCAGGCTTCAAGGCCATGGTATAAGGAATTTCTTCAACTGATAGGTTACAGCAACTTCCAGAGGGTGGAAGAATACTGTGAAAAAGTGTGGTGTACAGATAAGAAGAGAAAAAAGCTGAAAATGTCTCCATCCAAGTGGAAATATGCCAGCCCTCAGGAGAAGAAGGCAAGGATCAGGCCAGAGCATTACCGGTTGCCCAGGAACATAGCTGACTCTTGATGGACAAAATCCATCCACTGTTTCTGAGCAAAATTTTATTTGGACTTAAGAGGGAGAAATCAGTCTTGGTTTGAGAAAATTTCACAGGTTTATATATGTAAAATATTGGGACTGAAAACAAAAATGCTATGGTAAGTTATATTGTACACTCATGGTGACTGTTTAGAAGCATTTTAAACAAAATCTTCCCAGCTATCTGGTTCTAAGTAAGTAAAAGCAATCAGAGTTTTGCATTAGGGAGGACATGACAATCTTCAGATTTTGAGTGCTTGAATCAGTTTCCTGTGTGGATTGTGCTTGCGCTGTATATTGTTGCACATGATGGCATATTTAACAAATTCAAATAGCTAAACATTCACAAGTGGATGAAAAGTATAGCACATATCTTTTCTTTGTTTCACTAAGTTCTCATGCTTCTGAAAATAGCACGTCTTAAGATCTTATTCCTTTTGATTGTGACCTGTCTGAGTTCATCACTGAGAACAATGAATTGTGTTAATGCAGTGTACTGCTACTTCTAAAGATAATGAAGGGAAAACCTATTNTTTTTTTTTTTTTTTTTTTTCAGTATTAACCATTTATGAAGCACAGTGTGCTCCCACTGCTAAATAATACTGCCTAGTAACTTCATGTAAGCCACATGCATGCTGAGAACACAGACAGGATGAAATTCATCATAATGGTTTAGATAGAAAACAAGTCCATCTTGTGTCTGTACATTGCCGAAGTAGTGACACGAATTAAGGGATCGCCCTCTTGTGGCAAAAGAAAGCGAAACCCGATATTTAAATTACTTTTCCGAAAAAGTATGTATAAGAAGTATTACCGAGATCCCCAGCTGGTTTGCTTACAGCAGACACTTTTAGTCTCCACGTGCTAAAACCACAGATTTAGAAAGCAGTGTTGAATGTAATTTATACCCGGAAGGCAGCATTTAAAATAAGTGATGCTTTATGATGTCAATGTGCTTTTGGGGTGAAGTGCAGTCATGAAAAGTTAGGATGCAGGTTAGAAATAAAACCAGCATTATGCAGCTGTGTTTCTTTAGTTTCAGGATCTGGTCCACATAAACCTTTTTCTGATGTGTGCTCTCTATTCAAAAGGGCTGCTTTGCTCCTCTTGTGAGCAATACCAGGAAAGGACATCAAAAGAACTAAGTCACTTACAATCTAGGTCTTTCAAGACTGACTTGGGGAAAAAANATATATATATATATATATATATATATGTATTTGGCTTTAAGAAAAGCTTTCTTTAAGAAACCAGATCCAGAAAATGCAGAAAACCTAGCATTTCAATACCTGAGAAATTTAATATTACAATATGAATTGGGTTTGGGATTTTTTAAAAATTTAAAGTGTAAAATAATAAAAGGAAGTTAAACATGAGTTAAGCATAAATACGAGTTAAATGTAAACACAAATTAGTCACAAATGAGTTAACTTCTAAAAAAATAACATGATGCCAATAGGGGAAATAGCCAAGCTGATCCAAATTTTTATTCTATGAAGAAAATACGTAAGGCGTTCATTACGTACAAAGAGTTTCATGTTGAGCTTCAGCTTCTAGTCTGGTAAGAGTGGGAATTAACAGCCTGGGTAGCAGAGATTTGTTGTTTGCTGTGTTACCAAATGCAGCAATCAGGGCTAACTCAGTGTTTTCCAAACAGATTTCGTGAGAGGGAGGAACTCTCAGCTGCTGGCAGGACCAGTGAGCTTTGCTGTGCCCCTCTGGGAGCAGGGGCTGAGCCTGTGTCTGAGCACATGATACCTGTCAGCAGCTGCAGTGAGGAGAACAGGGTTTCACCTGGTGTGGGTACAGCAGCAGATGAGTCTTCATCAGCCTGTTAATGGAATCAGCGTCTGAGGGTTTGCACTTTGTTTAGCTAGAGTATGTAAGAGATGGGACTAGACACTCTGCAGATCATTGCATGATTTTGTGCAGTTGCTAGCTTTGATCTGAGAGAGAAGACTGGTTAAACTCACGTTTCTGGGACAGTTTAATGGAATTTAGTTGCATTTGGGATCTCCTGTTTGTTTGCAGCTGTATGGAAAGCACCAGCACTGAGAGTTGTGGCAGAGAACACACACAGAACAAGGATCCCTGATTGAAACTTATCCCCTATACAAACCTCATCGACACCCTTGGTGAAAATTTTTAAACACTACTAAAATCCTTTTCTACTGAATTATGGAGTACACTTCTTTAAAAGAACAATGGGAGTTATTTTTACTTTTTGATTAATTTGCAAGTACCTAGTGCTAAATGTGTCATTAATGAACTAATAGAAAGGAGTTATAGCATCTCAGCCTCATGGAACAAATATAACTTAGTGTCTCATTCTTTGAGATTTCAGGTGAAAATCGTTATGTGGAAATAAGAATTCATGATTTAATATGAGAGTGTATATTTTTAGCTATCCACCTCTTTGGTGTTTACAAGTGGAAAATTCAGAACTTCGAGGTCTCATTCAAAGAGTGCTCTGACATCTATGGAAGAAGAGAAAAGAGTGACAATGTATTTTGGAAGAACATGCACAAATGTGCATTTACCACAATGTTATTTAAAATGCTTCTTTGTATATTTGGGGGCCATTGTCTGCTTCTTATCATTATGAGTTTTATGTATTTTGTATGTGCATGAAGTGGTCAAATTATAAATATAATTAAGAACCATATTTGGCTGAAATAACCTGTATTATTTCTTATAATTTATTTTCCCCAGACAGAATGATTATCTGCAGCTCACTAGTCACACATTGTTAATTACAGATGTCCTTCAGCATGTATTTTATGAGAAGAGTCCACAGATAAGGACAGAAAGATGTATTTATAGAGTTACCAAATGGGAAATGGGGCACAGGGTAATGAGTAGTTAGAGTCTATCTGATGCACGAATGTATGGTGAGAGTGGAACATGGTCACTTAATCCCAGAAGATGCTGACTGATGGAAATTCACTGAGAATCCACAATTTGGATACAGCTTTGGACTCTACCCTGTTTTGTGATGAAGGAAAATCCAGAGCACTTGGATTAAAACTTCCTTTCCTTTGCTCTTGTTCTTTTGTTGTCAGTGAGATTACTGTCACCTGCCACAAATTACTGTGCTCTCAGATTCTCTTGGGACATCAGGACAAGGAGATTGTCAACCTGATGTGCAATTCCTGGCTTTTATATCTCAAAACAGGCTTTTGGGATATGCACTGCCATTCTGTAGCATGAAACAGATCTCCTTCTGTAGGCAATTGAGAAAAATAATTGTCCTGAAGGGGAATTATTCAGGTACCTGAAAGCACAAGTAACAGTCATATTTGAAGATGTGCTTGAATCAACATAATTTACATAGTTATAGAGTTTCTCTTGTTCTTTTATTTTCTCTTAGATTTCGAGGGTATGCTGTTTTTGGCTGGTGTAGAGTTAATTCTCTTCACAGTGCCTACTGTGAGGAAATGTTTTGGATTTGTGCTGAACACAGGGTTGATAATACAGAGGGATTTTTTAAATTGCTGAGCAGGGCTTACAGAGAATCAAGGTCCTTTCTTTGCTTTTCATACTGCCATACTGGTGAGGGACCTGAGGATGTGTGAGAGGTGGGGAGGAGATGCAGCTGGGACAGGTGACCCAAGCAAATATTCCAAACCGTATGACATCATGGTCAGTTTATGAAAGTGAACATAAGAAGGAGATTGGGCGCGAATTTGGAGTAATGATGTTTGTCTTCCCAAGTCACTGTTATGGGTGATGAGGCCCTGCTCTCTTGGATACGGCTGAACACCTACCTGCCATGGGAAGCAGTGCATTTATTCCTTGCTTTACTTTGCTTGTGTACATGGCTTTTGCTTTCCCTATTGAACATTATCTCAACTCACAAGTTTTCTCTCTTTTACCATTTCAGTTCTGTCCCTGATCCCTGGTTGGGGAACAAGAGAGTTTATGCACTGGGGCTTGGTTGCTGGCTGGGTCTTAAACTTGACAGGGGAGGGGAAAAAAAAATCAATTTTCTCCAAAATGTCGGTCAGTCAATTTCTCTCTTGAAAAAAAGAACAGTAATCTCCTTATTCTACCTTGGAGCAATGAGAGTGGAGTTATTTATGCAACTTTATATCTCTGAGTCCAGAAGGCACACATGCCTCTGAAAGCTGGACTGTCCAGATAAGAGGCACTGAAAGTGAGCTTTTCTACAGCTGTAACCAAGCAGCATGCCTGCAATTTCTATTGGCCCTGGAATCCTGTTCACTTCACCAAATTACTGTTTTTAATAGAGAATTTATGTCCAGCTGACATGAGTATTTATTGTAAATGAAGCTATGATTAGCAGGTTTTCCCTTTGGGTGATATTTATTTTTTGTACTTGCAATGAGGGATTTTTTTTTTATAATTAATTTAATTTTTTGAGGAAATAAGTTATCTGACTAGCACTCTAAGCAGAAAAATGGCAGAGCTAGCAATGTCAAGTAAACCTCTTATCACTATGAGTTAATCAGCTTTCTACAGTGATGCACAAATCAAAGAACACATTTGCCAAACATCAACCTAATCCATTACTGTAACTGCATTTCACAAAGGAGATTTTCTCCTTTGGGATATGTCTCATGTAATGTTGAACCAGGAAATACTTTGTTAAGCATTTATGCACACGTGCTCATAATTTGCTGAAGTGAGAACAGCAGTACAGAGCATAGCTGAGAAAACTTGAAGCATGGAAGCCTTATCTGCCTAATTTCCTAGATTTCTTGAGGTTCTTATGCCTATCTAGAAAGAGCACATGTAGTTGCAGGAGGAGAAGCCTGGATCAATTAATGGTTTGGTGCAGCACAAGTCCTGTTTCAGGACACCTGTGGGCTAAGGAGCCTTTGTGAACTTGTTTCAGTAGATTTCCCCAATAGCAACACACAGAAAACTCCACTGAAACAAAACATCTCTTTACTTGCAACGTCAGTTAATTCAATAGCTGAATTTCATGTCTTTGGAAAGATTTTTGCATATCTTTGGAAAACTACGTTTTAAGAAGAGCAATCTAGGATTACATTTAATGGGGCTGCATTTGTTGCTTATACATCACGAGCTCTCAGAATATCTCTAGTCAATTTGAGTTTCAGCATTTCCAACATCCATGCAGATAGCTCATGATTTTTTCTCACTCTGAAGAATCACATTTACCAAGTCCCCTCAACCTGGACTTCAAGCATGTCTGTGAAGGCACATAATAATGTCAATAACCATCATTATCATCATAAACAACAACAGCAGTAATTCACTCTCTTCTCCCTTTCCCAATAATCGGAGATGAAATTTGCAGACTAGTGGGCATGATTAATGTACTATGAGCATTTTCTGCATTTTAATTTGCTAGGTGTATTAAAAAGTGCTATTAATCAGAATAAATCACTGTGGACCTTATCGTAATCCAGGAAAATGGAAATATTCCACCTGTAGCTTTAACTCATGCATACAGATCATTAGTATTTAATTTACTACATTTTCTTCTGCTTAAACATTGTACTTGATATAATATTATTCTTCAATCACTAAAAAAATATAACATTTAATAGTGCTTTTTATGTTTGAAATTGGCTTAGCTTCAAAATAGCCACCAGAGGGATGAAAACATGTTTTTGCATCCCTTAATCTCTTATTTACAGGAGCAGAAAAGCCCTGTGGCCAAAGCTCCCTATTCACAGTGCAGTGCTGCAGCAATGACGAGTAGTGCCAGGTGAGTGGGCAAGTTAAATCATCAGGGAGACCCCAGCTTGTGCTCCAAAAGCAGGGAGTGAGGGAATCTTTGCACTAATCAATACTTTTTTCACAGGCAGCTTTGGTTTCTGCTACTATAGTCTGCCACAAACTCCTCAGTCATTCCTGTTACAGAGTGGAAGCTTCTGGAAAAGGGTCAGTGAAAAATCAGAGGTTAGTAAGACTGTCAAGGAATATAAATTCTTTTTACAGTGATTTCCATTCACAGTCTTGTCAGACAGAGTCCAGAGTACAAAACATATTAGTATTCAAAGCACAAGAACAGCAGTTCAGCCTTCTTTGATTTTTT
>PYHW01010409.1:12267596-12303860 GCA_013186435.1 Turdus rufiventris | reverse complement strand
CATTATTATTTAGATTTGCTTAGAATCTGGGGAATTAAGCTTTAACACACTTTTACACCACACTTCTGTAAAAAAGAGATATTCATGAACCTGAAATATAACTTTCAAATAGTACTTGCCTTTCTATATTCTGCCATTTAATCATCTTGGAAAAGATCAGAGATGAGATTTTTTAATCTTCTGAAAACTATACTATTTTTTTTTTTTAAATGTGCACTGACCTTTTTAGAGTGTGTACATGAAAAAAATGTGTTTAAACTCCAATATATAAAATTGTAGCTCCCCTAGTCTGGAACATTACCCTGTCTGTGGTGTGCTCTGGCTGTTTGACCATTTTCCACACTTTTGCAGTGTTGTTTTCTGAATTTCATTAAATGTTGCACTTGTCACAGGGAATTGTGAGCTGACAGATGAATATTTGGCTGCAAGTTATTTATATTGGTGTGGGGTTAGTGTCTATAATGATATAAGAACTGCTCACCCACAGAAACCTTTATAAAAGACCTTGAGCTGTGATTTTTTGACCAGAGTTCCTGTGCCTGGATGGATTATGAAATGTGGAGAAATTTTTAATTGCAAAGAGTATGTTTCAGAAAAGAGAAACATTTTTGTTGCTTAAAAATTAAAGTAAAATGTTTTGCATCCTCTTCAAAGCCCGTAAAATGCACAAATTGTGAAACCATGGAGGAAAAGGAGTTACAAGAGTGGCTCTTCTGGGTTCTTTGGTCTGTGTCTTTGGTAGTGAATGTAGGGTCAGTATGAAATGAAGCCCACTCCATCCTCTTCAGCAGCTGCCAGTGGAGCTAAAGCTGCCAAGAGGATTGTCACATCCTCAGCTTGTGTCAGGGTGCACATCCCCAAAAAGATGATTCTTAGCACTGGTGCTTCTCAGTGTGTTCCTGTGCAGCCATTAGACAGCACAAAATTTAAGAAGTCTTGTCCCCCCTCTTTGAAAGGGGGACATTTCAAAAGCCACGAGGCAGGAGCAAAGGGTGCTTTGGGAGGATTGGTATGTGGGGAAACCTTTCTCACTCAGAGTTCACTGCATTTGACACTGAGCAATGAAGAGAGAAAAAGGCAGAAAAAAGAAATAATTGTTAGCAACTTCTGCAGTTTGAATTTTCCCTCTTGGAAAGCTGTATTCACAGAATTAAAATTAAGTGAATGGCATCTTTGGTCAGCAGATGCCATACACTCCACAGAGCTTTCAGTTGCAAAGCAACTCCAGAGAGGGCCATCAACACTGCAATTACACAAAGGCCACAGGAAAGGAGAATATATCAACCTATTAGCTTGATAGGAGCTGAATATGAGCATAAGATACACTTTCAAAGGCTGCAGAATATTTATGTTAGTCCCCATTCTATTCCGGCTACAGAGGAAGTGGGTTTGCTTCCCTTTCACTAGACATAAGGCTATAAAAGACTTAAAAGGAAGGAAAGATGAAAAAGAGACTGATCTCTTTCTAGTCTCATATTCAGTCCATCTCCTACATAAGAATTGGTGGGTTTAAGCCACATTAAAGCAATGTATCAAATGAAGCAATTAGTCTGTTCCTGTAGCTATAAACAAAAGCCATACTGTGGGAAATCTCTTCTTACCTGAAACCGAATCTTCCTGTCATCAGCATAACAAAGGCTGCTCCAGCACACAAGGTCTAGGCAGGCAAAGAGACCAAGGTCTGAATAATTAAGGGCATAGTCAAGGCAGTGATTTATGCAGCACAGGCGGTGTGTCTTTCTTTAATGCATACAAGACTTTTACCTGAAATAAGTAAAACCGACCTGATGAATTTGAGATCAGTAGCTACTTTGCAATAGAATTAAAGAAGTTTCTTAGTTTCTTTGAAGACAAACGATTTTGTTTCATTCAGTAAGAGATGGTTATTTTGAGAGACTGAAATGTTAATAACTCAAAAAAAACTCAAAAAACCACAAGGTGCTTTGCACCCCCTGAGGGGGAGGAGGTGATTTTTTGGGTGTGTAATGGCAAGACTCTGGTCTGCATAAGACAGATGGGGTGAGCAATCACTACCAGAGGTTACAAGCTGCATTTTGAGGCCAATAAGAGATGCTGAAAGGTGCAATGGTGCTTTTTATCATGCCGATGGCCCTCCCCTTTAAAACTCCTTCAGCTGTAAATCCCTACCCACCCATACACTCTTCCCCTGGGGAAGTTTCTAAAAGAGGTAGATGGATGGCTACATCCAAAGAGTTGCCATCAGCCTGGGGCACAGCTGAGAGAGGTACTTGGGGGTACCAGGAGAAGGAAATCTAGTGAGACATGGCCATGTTGACTTGCAGTTCAGAAAGGCAACCCTATCCTGGGCTACCTCACAAAAAGAATGGCCAGAAGGTTGAGGAAGGTGATTTCACCTTTCTAGTCTGCTCTGGTGTGACCCCACCCAGAATACTTCATCCAGCCCTGGGGTCCCCTGCACATAAAAGATCTGTTGGAGCAGGCTGAGGGCACAAAAAGGATCAGAGGGATAAAGCACCTCTTACATGCAGAGAGAATGAGAGAGCTGGAGTTCAGCCTGGAGAAGAGAAGGCTCTGGGGAGACAGTATTTTGGACAATATACAAAGGGAGCTTGTAAGAACAATGGGGACAGACTTTTTACTAGGGTGTATAGAAATATGACCAGAGTTTATGATTTTAAACTGAAAGGGAGTAGATTTGGATTCAATAAAAGAAGGTTGGTTTTGTTTGTTGTTTTTTTTTTGGTGAGACACTGGAACAGGCTGCCCAGAGAAGTTGTGGTTTTCCCCATCAATGGTCCTGCTGGGGGGGGGGTCAGACTACATGGTCTTTACAGGTGTCTTCCACATCAGACCATTCTATGATTCTATAACTCTATGATTTATAGTCCTACTTTGTGTGTAAACCATATATACTGCTCATACTCATCACAAAGATAATAGCAATCTGAATCAGATGGTATGAGCTGAACCTTATACAGTCCAAGATGGCCCAGTTCTAATGAAAATATAGTCAAAAGTTGTAATTATATATTAGCCACCTGGAATACTGAATTAGCAGGTAATTATTATACATGGTAGTGTGCCTGGAGACAACTGCTATTTCTGTTAGTACCTTGACATTTTCCTAGCCCTGCCATTTTTATGTCATTATTTTAAAATATTTTAAAATATTTTCAAGTTACCTGCAAAACTAGTATATAATTTGAGTTTCCTAAATGAAAACCTTCATTCTACTCCCAAAAACCAAGGATTTTATGCCAGAAGTTTTCTGCTGTGACCGTGTTCTCAAATCTCTTACTATCTCAGTGTGGGTTTTTTGCATCAGCAGTCTTTTGAGTTCCACTTATTTCTGCAGTGAAAAATTTTTAAAATACCATTATATTTAAAAATGTCACTTAGAAGCAAACACCATGGTAGGCACTTCACAGACACCAGCTACAGACTTTCTTCTTAGCAGGGAGAGATTCTTCTTCAGATCTGGGATTTGGTTTCAGGAACTTGAAACTGATCTGTTAGTACTCTTAGAGTGGCTAATATTATTAAAAGATAAATATCAGCAGTGAATTAGATTTATACAGGAATGTGTCTGGTCATAGACAAACACAAATTGTGAACCACTTTGGGAAAAACTCATTGGGCATTCTGAAAGCTACCTCATATGCCTAATATATCTTTATTAAGTTGTACTGCATAGGTTGCGTGCCTACATCATTTGGTATTTAGATAGATTGCAGGGTTAAAATAAAAACCCCCAAACATTTAAATACCTGTAGAAATGTACAGAAGAGATGTGGACAAACACATTAGATAATTTGTTTACTGTATATTTTTTCCAAATTCTCATTCTGGAAGCATAACTCAATTCCTTTGCACATAGCTGAGATAATGGCAAAGATGCAATTTTGCTGCTCAGCAAATAAGTAACACATGTTCTACTTCTTGAAAAGAACAAATAATGCCACTTTTGTTACCTGACATTACAGACCAGGACAGCTGTAACAAATAATACACTTGCAAAAGCTACGTAAGTCAGATAGAGGGAGCAAACAAATGGCATAATCTATCAACAGTGCCACTTATATAAGAATTGAATTTTGACCCCATTACTTGCCATAATTATACTCTCAATTCTTGAGTAATTTTTGCCTTCCAACTACACTGACCCTGGCCCCTCATTACTTCCCATGAGTACTGTTCTCAGCTGTGTTTGAGCAGGGATTTGTGAGGGTCCCTCAGGGGACCAGAGCCAAGAATTCACAAATTGGTACAATCGTGCAAGAGGCAGAGGAGGGCAAAAGAATAGTAGGAACAGGAAAAAAAAATAACAGGATTATGCAGTAATCATGTCGAGACAGACACGACTACACTATCACCAGTCCTTTATTAAAGGTTTCTCATGCCTTCTCTCAGGCAGCTCCACACAGCACTGACTCCTTCTCTCCTCTCTGCAAGTTTCTTTCTTCCTTCTGCATAACTGGCTAAATCCCAGCCTATCTCTTACCTGGCCACCTAACCCTGTCTGTCCCTCACACAGCATCTTCTTACCTTGCCTATCCCTTGTCCCTTCCTCCTCACAGCCCAGCCAGCAGACTCCAGCCCAAACTGCAGCAGGCTCTGGGTCTCAAGCTCCAACTATAAACTAATCTCAAGTAGCTGACCCACTTTTTTATGACATCCATCTTCATTGGGCAGGCAAGGCTGTCTCCACTCCTCAGCAATCAGTACAGCTGTAATTCACTGAGGAAAATTGCCTTCTGCACTAACCTTACAAACTATCTTCCCACAGGATAAAATTACAGTAACTTCATGACTATAAGGCACACTGGATTATAATGCGCACCACTGGGAGTCGGCAAATTTCGCAACTTTGTACATTATATAAGGCGCACTGGACTATAAGGTGCACTTCCGGCTTCTGGCCAAAATTTTAGTCAAAAGGGTGCACCTTATAGTCGTGAGATTACTGTATTTGTAAGCTGAATTTCCTATTGCAAAAAGGATCTATGACAATTTTTCATATTCATATGCGTCAGATACATTTTTTTTTTTTTTGGATAAAACTCACACATTTGTTTGAGAGCTATTTGATTTCCAGAATTGTTGCAATTATTTTCTTGTGTTGTCCTCCATGTATGAGTTAGGGACATATCTGAGGATTTGTAATCATGTAAAGATGTGCAATGTACATACAAAATACATCTCTTAGCAAATAGTGCTGTAGAATATATACCAGCAAAGCCTAAGAAGTTATAATTTCTCTGAATTAAAAGTCTCTAACACTTAGATTAACTGCCCTGGCTGCTCTCACTGCTGCATTGAGCGAGCACCATGAATATCTTCATTAATAAATGGAAAAGCTCCAACACCTGGGTAATGTAAGTCCAAAGACCAAGAATTCAGAAAAGCTTCTGACATATGGCCCTTTTAGACTCTGTTAGTATAGCTAAACATGACAAACCTGAATAAGATTCAGAGCTGTATCTGTCAGGAAGCGTCAAAATTTATGAGCAATTAAACACAAAGAAATGTGTTTGGACTGTAAGTAGAGGAAGACACAGAACTGAAATGTTCAGGAATAGAACTTTATATATTTCAAATGCAAATTACCACCATTCTAGGCTCAATAACAGGATACAAGTCTGGCTTTACCCCAACAGAAAATCCACAAAATGGGGCACTTTATCTGCCTGTTTTCATCTTCTCTTACCAAAATGCAAGGTCCTCTGCTCTGGTTCTTACCCAGCCTGCTCCAAAACCTTTTACCTCTGACAAGTGACCTGCAGATATTTCACCTCCACAGTGAAATAATTTATTGTCTTACAGTTATTTACAGTCTCTCCCTAAGGCACGGATAATGGTACTTGCAGCTGAAAAGCTGCAGGAACAGCTGGAATCCACAGGTGATTTCACATTAAGTACTCTTTGCTCTGTTCTCTAACAACCAACCCAAATATGTACACGAAGATTTGTTTTGCAGTGTATAAAATGTGAAGCATGAATTGTGGGAAGGAACACAAGGCCCCAGCTGGCATTCATATGAAGATGGAGATCTGTGAAATAAAGGTGTCAATGAACAAGCCATAGCTGTGTTCCTGCTGCCTCTGTGAGATCTGTGCTTGAGAGGCTCAAGATTAGCAGAAGACAGGATGGAGAGCTGGTGCATAAGTTTAAAAACCTGTACACAGGGGGATTCTGATTCTAGAGTCCATTCAATGCAAAGCAGACACAAGAAAGTGAAGCAGCCTTTTAAAAAGTGCTGGAGATTGGCAGCTCTTGCAGACACCAGAGAGGCTCTTGATGGCAGATGTAGACTTTTGTCTGGAGGCTTCAGATCAGAATTTCTTGGACAGTGTTCTTTGAAATATGTCTAATTCTAAGCATAGGGATATATAGACAGGCAGGCAGGCAGAAAGACAGAGTCCCCTCACATAAAGAGAAATTGTTTAAATTTAACAAAAAAAAAAAGTGAAAGCACTTTGAGAAGTACGGAATCTGAAGAAAAATACATTCAGCGGTTTGGCACTTAATCTTTTAAAGAAGTTTTAGAACTAAGCATCAATAAAGATTAAAAAAAAATAGAGAAAAAACAATAAAGAAAAAAAGAGTTTAAAAAGAGATAATTAATTCCTTGTGAGGATTGTTATAAAGAAAAGGCTGTTACAACAGTAAAAATATGGAAGCAAGCAGGAAATAAATGCTAAAAGTATAAAATTCAGTTAAACAGGGAAATAAAAATAAGCAGCTGGATTTAGATTATCTGTACTGGTAGTTTTACATTAAATTACTTTTCATATAATGCTACTGTGTAATTCTATTTTTGCGAAATCCTGGATGATAAAAATACCCAGTTTTGAATAATACATATTTATGATGAATAATATACTTCTATAAGTTAAATATTTATTTAATATGCCAATTGGAAACTTGATAGAAAGAAAATAATCATTATGTTGTCTGTTATTGTCCAATAATATCAGAATGAGTGTACTTTATTTGTGAAAAGGAGGGGGGTTATGTTGGAAAATAATTACTAAATAAGCCTTTGCTATCACATTGTGTCCTGTCGTCTTCACAGATTGAAACTGCTGCTTGAATTAGGAAAAATGTAATAGTAGAGTTATTCAAGAAGCAAATTGTAAAAGGAGAAATATTCTCTGAAAATGATGAAAAATATTGTAATAACTGTGAAGTTAAACAAGAATTTTGTAAACCTTCAGTGACCCCTCCTTAACCAAAGTGAACTTGGGGAACATGTTGTATAAACTGCACTTTATAACTGCTATTGTGTATTTGAGTATCTAGGGCATTCACAAAGAGAGCAAATGACTTTTACATCAGCAGCATCCTGGTTCAAGACAGAAGACAGAAGTGGAAATAACATATCAGCAGTTTCATTTTTGAGTAACAAGGGCCATACAGCAGAAATCTTATAACCCTTGGAGGATACTCTTTCTTTAAAGATGGAATCCATACATACAGGATGAAGAAAGTTAGAATAAGATAAAATGAACTGCTAACAGCATAAAATATTTCCAAGAAAAAAAATGGTTGAAAATGTCTTAATAGATGTTTAAACTAAAAATGTACCACTAATTAGAAGGTGAGAAACAAAATGCAAAATGTATGAGGATCACACACACAGACACACATACACACAACCAACAAACAAACAAAAAAAACCCCTGAAGCCAGCTATTTTAGGGAGAAACTTGATGGAGGAATGAAAACTAATAATGAAAATTTTCAAATACATCAGAAGGAAACCTGCTAGAGAACTTACAAGACTGATAGATGATACGACAAAAAAAAAAAAAAACAAAAAACAAAAGCATTCCAGCAGGACAGCAGGATAAGAAAAACAGCTAAACTAAGTTAATAAACTAAGTTGATTTTATGTACTGTTCATTAAACATGAGTTGAAAAGTTTCCTAAACAAGGTTCACACACATTCCTCAGAGGATGAGATGAACAACTGTATGGAATGGAATGGAATGGAATAGAATGGAATAGAATAGGATAGAATAGAATAGAATAGAATACAATAGAATAGAATACAATAGAATAGAATACAATAGAATAGAATACAATAGAATAGAATAGAATATTTCAGTTGGAAGGGTTCTACAACAATCATCTTGTTTAGCAGCCTGAGCAGTTCAGGACTGACCAAAAATTAAAATGTGTTATTGAGGGCATTTTCCAGTTGACTCTTGAACACTGGTAAGCTTGGGGCATTGCCCACCACTGACCTCTGCTCTAGGAAACCTGCTCCAGTCTTTGATCACCCACTCTGTAAAGAAATGCTTCCAAACATCAAGTCTGAATTTCTCTTGATGCAACTTTGAACCATTCCATGTGTACTCCCTGGATACCAGGGAGCAGACATCAGTATCTCTCTTTTTTTTTTTTTTTTTAGATTTTAAAAGAAATGGGTGCAAGGAAGTGCAGCAGTTTTCCAGGATTGGTTGGTGTCCACCCAAAAATCTTTAAGAGACATGAAAATGAAATGGATGAATTCCCATTTGTTGTGTTTTTTACAAAAGCAACGAGATAACCAATGCTAATGAAACCAACCTGATTTACCAGAAGGAATGTAGAATTCTGCACAGTCTTTTTGAAAGCAATTTTTATTTTGCAAACAGTATAACAAGACACACCAAACATTATTATGTATCATGTAGGAAAAAAAAAAAAAAAAGGGAAAGAATCTGTCTTAATCTCTACACTTCACAATAAGAGTTTTCAGAATTGTCACTTCTTAAATTTAACACTGTTGTAAACAGAATGCTGGACCAAAATTTGTCATGGGAAGTAACAATAGTCTGCAAGCTGAAAGCACTTGTCTACCAATCATAGAATTGATAAGCTCACTTGCAGCAGGTATTGCCTGGTGAAAACAAAAAGAGAGGTACAAAACTTCCATTTTTATTCCTCATTTTCTGTAAGTTTTAAAAAAAAATTGATATCTCTGAAATATTGAAATTTATTTTTTTTTTTAAACTGAAAAGTTACCAGAAGACCAAATTTCATTTACTAGACGAAGAAGAATCTTCTGCCTTTCAGTACAGTACACCAAGGAAACAGATGCTGGGATGCTGGAAAGATGTAGTCAACAAAATGAAACCTGTACTCTAAGATTTTTTTACGTAAATTGGGGGCTTTAAAACTAAGTATTTGCCCTAATATAAAAGACCATGTTCTTGAGCTATCAGTAGCCAGAATCATGAAAGAGGAAAGAGGAGGGACTTACATTCTGTTGTGGGTTTGGCTTTGATAGAGTTCATTTTCTGCCTGCTAACTGGTACAATCCAAAACTGCTGTGTTTTGGATTCAGACTGAGAATATTGTTGCTAACTGATGTTGCTAACAGTGATGTTTTAGTTGTTGCTCAGAAGAATTTATTCTAAATCCAGCAGTTTTCATTTTCCCAGGCTCTGCCAGTGAGCAGGTGCACAGGAATCTGGGGGAAGCATGGCCAGGACAGCTGACCTGAGCTGACCAAAGGGGTGTTCCACACCATGGAGTGCCATGGCCAGAACAGAAACTGGGGGCAGTTGGTCAGGAGCTGCTGGGGGACAGGCTGGGCATTGGTCAGTGCATGGTGAGCACTTGCATTGTGCAGCACTTGTTTTTATCAGGCTTTATTCCTTTTACCCATTATTAGTATTTCAATACAGATATTATGTGTAAGTAAGCACTTGAGTAAGATTATTCAAGGGAAATATTGTATCTGCAGAGACATATTATTGTATGTATAAATATATAAATAAATATATATGATACAGTTATATAAAATATTTGAATATATGTATTTGTAGACAGGGGTCCTAATAAATTTCTATAGTCTGTCTGAAAAAAGACATTCGTTCTTATGGATAACTCCAAAATATGTATTACTCTTATCTACCATTAAACAAAAAGAAAACCAATGAACAGAACTGACAGTAGTTTTAATTAATCTGTGGAAAACATACATTAGGTTGTATCTTCTGTGTGGAGGAGACTGTGATTAATGGTGATTTAATTTTCTTTTTAATTAAAAAAAAACCAATACCCTGTACATTGAAAGTTATAAATTGAATGTAAAATATTGGGTTAGTCCATACTCCATTCCATTTTTTTCAAAATATCTTGGAAGCTACTGAAGGAAGCTCCACCATGATCAATGTCCTGGTAGTCATTTAAAAATTTATTAAGATCTGCTATCGAACACCAAAAGGCAGCAAGAGCCCTAGAAGCTTGGTAATGAACTAGTGAAAAGCAGCAGAGTAGTGTTGCTGCCTTTGCTCAGGATTAAGGTGGAAGGTAGGATATCTATTCCAAACCTGGCTGGGGGCTACAGGGGTGCATGGATCCATAGTGTGCTGCTGCTGAGGCACAGCTGCATGGAGTCATTATTCATGAGTGGGAATGCTGAGATCCATTTGAAGGATGTCACTTGAGATGAAGACCACAGATGCCCTGAATGAAGAAAAACTCTTCCCTCCATATGGATGAGGAACAGTGGAATGCATGTTCTGCAGAACATCTGACTGCCCTCTGATCATCTCAGCCTGTGGATCATGAAAAGATGCTGCCTTTACCATGCCTCCTCCTCCTTTTTATTTTTACCATTCAAAGAGATGAGTATCTGAATCTCAGGCCTGGAAGTTGTCCAAATTCAAGTATCCAAATGAAGGTACTATTGTGGAAAGGCAAAAAAAGTTAAATCCATCTGTTTCAGAGTGAAAAAAATAAATTGAAAGAAATGTAGCCTGTCTGAGGCATAGAGGTGCACCATTTTGGTGTATAATGTTCTGTTCAGGGCTCTTGTCCTAGCAGATCTTTGGTTCAGAGAAAAGAGAATTCCTTTTCAAATCCTCCACTAATGCTGCAATAAATCATAAATATTCATTTCAATCTCAGCAATTAGAAGGGATTCCATCTTAGTCTGAGTTGCTGAAAATGCCAAGCTCCTTTTCAGACAGACAGAATCTATTCCCTCCATACAAACTGCAGAGAGGCATTCTTAGTCCTGGAATTGGAAATCATTGCACCATGATCATAGTGACAAACTTATTTCTCAGTTCACTTATTTCTGTGCCTGGATGAGCTTAACTGGGCCAGATGATTTTTGCCAAACAAGTATTTGAAGCTTCTCAATCCAGGTCAAGGTAGACAAAAATAAAAAATAATGATGGAAAAAGACAAGTTAAGAAGCTGTGCTGGCATTTCTCATTATACTAATGAGAAGATTGGTCCCTTTTACTAGGAGATAGTAATTTTCCTGGGTGAGTGATGGAGAAGAACAGCAGTCTGATATTCAGTAAAATAGGGGAAGCTATTTTATGCTTTACAGATGCGTTATCTGACCCTTGAATTATGTGTACTTGCCAGCTCATCAACTCCCCTGTGTTTGGGACATTTTCTTATAATCACAAAAATGGAATTCATGGGGATTTCTTGACCAGTGTAACAATCCATCTACCTTTGGGGCAGGTATGAATGATAAATGAATAATTTAGCATTAATTTTGCACTCAGATTCCAGATTACCAAGGAAATGAAAAATTTGCTTTTGGGCATGTATTCTAGTAGTAAAACAGTAGTACTCTAGTAAGGCATAACTAGTACAAGCAAACTATTGAATAACTTATTGTTCATCTGGTGCCTATTGGAAGAGCTGTAATTTCTTTTTGTTTCACATTGTAAAAAGTGTTTATATATGAGAGGATCAAATTAAAGCTACAAATATAATAATTCTGATGTTTCTTTAGAATTATTTGTTGTATGTTACTATTTTAAATTAATATTTTAATTTGTTTTTGTACAATACATGATCTTGTGCAACTGTCTATCTCTGCTGAGGTGCCTTTCAGAGCAGATTTTAAACCATTCATTTTTCAGATTGATATGATTGCATTTTTTTCCACTGTGAGTTGCATTAAATTGCTAATAATAATAGTAGTGAAATAATAACACAAAAACGATCAGAATAATTCAAAGAGTCTGTAGAAAATTTAGATGAACCTGAAAAAAACTGTTTGACAGCCAGAGATTTATTTTCCATAATGTTCTTCTGCAGTCAGAGGAGAGGACAAGTCCTCTCTTTGATCTTGGCAAACAAATTCTCATCCTCAGAATCAAGTTCAGGGTGGGACAAATAGATGCAACAAAATCAATTATATAATTCCTGAATTTTATATAGAAATGCTAAATTTTACATTAAAAATAGCACAAATGAATATATAAAATATATGAGTGCTTGTTATTGAGGAAAATTTAATATTTGCATGTGTGCACTGGTCATCTCAATCTACCTTCTGATATTTTGAGGGGAGAAATGTTGGATCAGATTTGAAAGAGAAATTCAGTGTTCACCTTCTAAGTCAGTTTTGATTTGGAAAAGTTTCAAAGTATTCATTTTATCACTTCATTGCAAGGCTTGTGATATGTCATGAATACTTTAAAGATACAGAGGAAAAGTCAAAGTCACTCTTCCTGGAAAAAAGATTCAATGAAAAACTTATATATATATATATGTAACATTTTAGCTGTTCCTGATAATTTGGAGACATTTTCCAAAATGCTTTGCTTTATCTCAAACATGCTCCATGACTCGAGCATTAGCTAAGAAGTCAGCATGGGACAGCATTTTAAATTTTTATGAAGTTATTTAACACCTTAATTAAATAGTATTGAACTGTGGGATTTCAGTTCTTATTTCAGGTCCTTGTTATCTCCAATACAGATGGTTCAGGATTTAATTTTAAAAGATTTTTCTTTTTTTTTTTTCTTTTTTTTTTCCTTTTTCCTATTTTTTTCTGGCAGCTTTGAGCAGCATGTGGAAAGGAACAGGCTGCAGCAGGGATGAGGATGTACTGCCTTTTCAGTGGCCTCACCAAGCAGGACCAGAGTCCAGGTGACCAGAGGGGTCCATGGCAATGGAGCAAGGCAAAATTTGTCTGGGGATTCAGCTCTGAGGGTCAGGGTCAAGCTCAGCAAATTCAAGGCATGTTTGAAGTGTAACTCAGGCAGGACTCAGGACAAGTTCTGAACTTAAATGCAGTTCCTAAGGAAAGGGCCAATGGACCTCTTCTTCAAACAAGCCAGAAGGTTTACATGGCTGCTCCATATCAGAGCTGATCTCCAGCATCACCAACCAAACTTCTGGAGAGGCACTCAGGTCCCGGCCACATTCCTTGTTATATACAGGTCACCAGCTTTAATGTGACAGCATGTCACAATCTGTTATGTCCACCACAGCCACATGCCACATTAAAAAACCTTGTCAAGTAGCTGTGCATACCATGTGAGCACAGAACAGCCCTGCAGCTGGGCAGGGAGAAAAGCTGATTTTTAATTCTTTTTTTGTCCCCTGGCTGTAACCATTTTTCTCAGTGCAGCTGTGTTCGGGTGGTGAGTCATCCTCAGTGCTAAAGGTGTAAGCAGCACTCACAGAAACATAAGGAACAGACATTACACAGCTGAATTGTCAAAACTTCCGTGAGTGCCTCGGATTTTCGTGAAGCAAGAATCACAAGTCTCATATTTTATGCATGAAAGGAAATAAATTAAAATTCCTTCTATGAAAAAGTCTTAGGATGAAAGTGTCACATACTGAAGAATCGTGCTCTACAGTGAGGACTTCTATAAAAAAGTTCCTCCATCCATACAACACGTGGAGTTGGTAGGAATGTGAGGTAGGGCTAAGAGGAAAATACAGCTCCTCTCTGTGTTGGCAAAGAGCCCTTGGAGAGCCAAAATCTCTATCTGCTGCACTTGGCAGTGGGCAGCAGGTTCAGACTGCTTCAGTCTCTGACACTTCAGAGACTCTTTGAAAGTGAACTGATCTAGACTAAGTCATTTTGATACTGCAAGATAAGAGGAGATAATACAATTCACATTTTGGAAAAGAGCAAACGTAAGTCACTACATCATTCCTGATAGTTATTATTTGATATGAGTGACTACCTTTTCTTTATCTGTGGCACCTGAAAAGCTTAAGGGCAGTATTTGTCAGAATACTTATGTGTTGCTGATATCATGACACAAATGGGGATTACACCAAAACAGATACCCTAAAAGCATGGTCTGATATTGCTGGAATATTTATGGACAATCTTCTGTTTCACCACTCTAGAGGCTCATATGTAGTGTAAAGTTTAACAGGGAAGGAAAAAAAAAAGCACTCCTTTGCCTAAGTTTTAAAGGATCCAAGCAATTAAACAATTTCCCTTCCTTTTGAAGAGAAGTTTCCTTCTCAAAAGAGGCCCTTCTCAATCCCATCTTGAAAATCAAGGAGTACAATTTTCTGTAATAGGAATCCACTTCTATTACTGCAAGATCCATGTTTACTGTATTTTAAGCAGTAGTGACAACCTCTAAGAGTTTTGTAAATCTGAAGGGCTGTGATCTTTCTTGCCTTATCAATAGTCACAAAAGCTACTAAAATAGTTGCAAAGTTGCTAAAAAGTAGCATGAAACCTGTGATACAAAATTTGTCACAGGCGATAGCTCTATGGGAAGGGCTTTGTCATGCAATTGATATTGTTGTAAACTTTTATCCTTCTTTGATTACTTTCTTCCATCATGAAAATCTGATAATCTTTTGAAAAATAACCTCTTTTTGTGCACTCTAACACTGCAAACACTCGAGCATCTTACAGGTTTTAAAATAGTTTTAATTTTATTATGGAATGATATTTTTGTGTTTAAGGTTTTGGGACAGTGAGATGTGTGTAAGTGTGAATTGCTGTATTTTTGGTTATAGAACAGGAGGACATTTTTAATTGATGATATATTCCATTCTATCTTTTTCCTAAATATATCTATCTAGTTTGTAAATTCTTCTAATACTGGGACAATATGAAGATGATTCAGCATTCCTGTAGGCTGCTGGTAGGGGCACTAAATGCAGTCCTTCATTTTGGGACCAGGGAGTAAGACAATGAGAAGTGATTTTTCTTGAGCAAACCTGGATTATTTGTGCTTTCAGTTTCTTGAGTGTGAGGTCAAGTATAACATCAACATAATCACAACCGCTTGGATGTATTCTAGGATCTGGTCTGGTCTGAGGACACACAGAGGGCAGAAATTAACATTCCTTTTCTTGGGTTGGAGGAGGTTAGAGGAGCTGTTGGTTTTCAGCTCAGTGACAATGCCAAGCATTTCTTTCAGACTAGCACTGAGAACACCATCCTCTGCAGCATCAGTGTGCTCCAGTTTCAGGAGGCAAAGGCACAAAATTCTAACACTGCAAATCGGAGTGTGGGGCAAGGAGCTATAAGCCAAGCCTGTTTTCTGTGCTATTAAACTGCATTAATCATGATGTCATCTGAGTGTTTGCTTTCCTTTGCAGGTTTTCTGAGCTACCCAGGTTATTTTATTCCTCTGATTTACTATTGATTTCCTCCATTTTGTTCTCTGTACTAGCCAGTTAATCATCAACTCTGTGAGAAGTTTGAACAATTATAAATACAATAAAAATAATGAGAATTCTATCATGCAACTACTGTGAAAAATAAACGGATGATAGTTTTAATAGTCTTCAGTAAACAAGGCACCATGAAATCCAGAGCAAAGAGTAGTGGTGTTGAAAAGTGAGAATCCTTCCAAAAATGTATTGAAAGCACTGTAATAAGAAAAATCATTTTCTATACCAAAAAAGGCAAATTTTAAAATTAAAATTATATAGCAGTATATAGAAAGCCCTATCCTATTTTACTGGGTTACACAGACTGTAGATCAAATAAAACACCAGACTTCCATGCTTCTGCATTAAGGTATGAGACAGTGTGTCCTAATTCCCTGGTTGAAATAGCCCTCAGGCATGTCAGGTAACTTCTGCTTCTATACCTTTTCATTCTTGCTCTGCACTCAAGCTGAGTAGCTGGAAACCTGCAACTGCAGACTGCAGACTGGAGCTACAAAGCCAAGTTACTGTGGAGACCTAGATTTACATACTGGGTAATAAAAATATCAGCAAGCCCCTTTGTAGATACAGCTCTGCTGCTATTTCAGTGATGGCAAAAGATAAAACAAATCTAATTGTTGATGCTAGCTGTGATTTTGCTGATAACCAAGCAAAGAAAATCTCAATAGTTCAAGTTATTTCCCATTATCAACTCAAATTCCAGGTCAGGCTCTGTTCTTGCTCCTGTTTCCTTCTGCAGAAAAGTTGCTAAACTGCTGTAAGTCTCACTCAGTCACATAATCAAAGCTTAAGAGCAAATGTTTGGTGTGTCACCCCTTTTCAACACTGCCACTGCTGGCTTTAAGAGCAGTATGAAGTGTACTGTGTGATTTCTTGTTGCACATTCTGCTCAGCACATTGCCATAGGACATTTCAAGTTATTTTTGGCCTCCTTTTACCCATCACATTTTCAAGACAATGGGAAGACAATGTGCTGTGTCTCATTCCCATTGTTATAATGAATTAATATTGTGCCATCCTCTGTTCTCATTAATAACCTTCATAGAGAAACAGTATAATAGGAAAGTAAAGTCAGTAAAGCCTTTCAGTGACAACTCAGCATTGTGATAAAACATGCTGCAGTACAAGAAGAAACTTGTATATGTCCATTGTGAGGAAATGGATGATGGAAAGAAGAGAATAGAGAACAAATTAACCCCTTCTGATAACTGAAGCTCTGGAAGCTTCTCTGCCTCTGTTAGTCATAAGACGTGACAGTAGAGGACACAATCTCTATTGCTCCCCAGGGGATATTTTCCCCCTTTGTAGCAAAACAACCCATTAGGTAAACAGAGCTTTGTTGCCCTTAGCAACAGAAAATTGCATTCCAGCTGGATAACAATGTATTTTAGCTTTGCTTATTTCTTTCAAAATTAAAAGTAAAGATTATCAGGAAAACCGAAGTACAATTAAAATTAGGCCTTGCTTAATAAAGACTGAATACATAAAAGAAGGAAGAACAAGATTCATCAACCAAATGAAAAACAGTGAAATTGTGCTGTACTTACCTGCTGCTTACTTTACAGCAGTTATAGTCTGGCATTCAGTTATTCTCACACTGCCAGACAGCTTGACACAAAGAAGTTGGCATTGTTCATATTATAAAATTACAGCATGTCCTGAGCTGGAAGAAACCCACAGGGATCGTTAAGTCCAGCTTCTGGCCCTGCACAGGAGAGCCCCAAGATTCACACCCGGTGTCTGAGAGCACTGTCCAAGCACTTCTTGAACGCTGCCAGGCTTGGTGCTGTGACCACTTCTCTGAGAAGCCTGTTGTGGTGCCCAATCAGCCTCTGGGTGAGGAAGTTTTTCCTAAAACCCAACCTAAACCTCCCCTGACACAACTTCAGGCCATTCCCTCGGGTCCTGTCACTGGTCACCAGAGAGAGAGGTCAGTGCTGCACTTCTGTTTCACCTCTCAAGGAAGCTGCAGACTGCACTGAGTTTTGCATTGAGTCTCCTCTTCTGCAGCCTGAACAAACCAAGTCACCTCAGCCACTCTTCTCTGGCTTCGCCTTTACACCCTTCACCATCCTCATGGCCTTCCTTGCACAGGCTCAAACAGCTTAATGTCTTTTATTGTGGCACCCAAAACTGTCCCCAGGCCTTGAGGTGAGGACACGCCTGGGCAGAGCAGAGCAGGACAATCCCCTCCTTTGCCTGGCTGGTGATGCTGTGCCTGATGGCCCCAGGTTCGCTCTCCTGGCTGCCAGGGCATCTCTGACTCTTGTTCAACTTGGCATCAACCAGGATCCCCGGGGCTCTTTCCCTAGCACTGCTTTCCTTGACTTGCTTGGACTGCGAGGAGCAGCCCTGGGGTTCCTTTGCTTAGGGACCCTCCTTGGAGGCATCAGCTTGAGTTGTTTCTGAGTTACAGCACGGTTAATAAACTTCTTTATTGAGCAAATCACCTGAGATTGTTCTGGGCACCCTGGGGTTGCAGCAGTAAGGAAACTGGTCTGACTGTCTGTGGGGTGTGTGGGGAGCCAAGCAGGGACCTCTCAGGCCATGGAGCCACTGATGTGAAGAGACTTTGGTCCCAAGAGTGGTAGTCGCCGTCTTAGGAGTGTGATAGCCAGAGTCTCATGAATAGTAAAGTAGGGAACTTTCCTTAATGAGACTTTTGCATTAGGAAAGTTTGGTATTTGAAACCCATCTTCCAAGTTGGTTCGTAGCGCACATCTTGCTTTTAGGAAGGGTGGATGTAAGATTTGGGTACCTGAAGATTTAATGAGGTGCAAGAATAATAAAAAAAAAGGATGAGTATGTAAGTTTTCTAACTGTGTTTTTACTTCCCTAAGAAAAGGCTTTGGACAGCTTTCCTTTTGTCCCTATATCTTAATGGCTCCTTTTTAGCAGTCTTTGGCTTTTAAATTTTTTTTCAAGGAAAGCTATGAATAGTATTGGTTAAAATATGGCTACAAAGAAAACACTACACTGAAGCAGAATAATGGTAGATTTTGTGTAAAGTAGTGAGTTGGGGATATTTTGTAATTATCTAGTTTTCTTCGGTTTTCATTACAACTGAGTTACAAGGAAGGGGAATAAGTTTTGTAATTTTTAAAAAAAGCTACAGACCTGGCTCCATAGATGGTAGGTAGCGACACAAATTGAGATGTATTAATGTTGCTATGGGGAGAGAATCTCCAATAATTCATAAGTCATGAGGGAATTATAGTCCATTTCTCATACTCAGTTTAGCAGTAGGAACAGTCTTGAGAGCCTTTTGGTCTATTTCTAAAAATAAATGAAAATACATTTCAGCAAATTACTTATATAATACCTCTTGTTTTGTTTTGTTTGTGAGAAACTCACAACCCTCTGATAAGTGTTCCAAGAACCACCATCTGCCATTTTAAAATGTAAGATCATGGAATCGACTTATTTCAGAATGTAACTTTTTAATATGCTTTTGAAAATGAAGATTTGGATCATAAAACTGAAACAATATGTAAATGCAGGATTCAAAGATATGTTTTCAGAAAGTAAATGTAGGAAACAAATATTTAAATGTTTCTGTATTTCAAACAATTTATTATTTTAAGGATGAACCCATGATTTCTCAGTACTTTATAATACTTGAATGCCTGATTTAATTTTCCTTGATTGCATATTATAATATAACTTCAAGAATCACATTTATAAAATAAATACTATTGCCTATTAATTCAAAATTTGCTTTCTGTGAATATTCTGAAATAAGAGCTAAAAAATTGATGCTCCATTGCAGTATTTGTCAATGTGGAACCATGTCAATGAGATTGGTGCAGGGGAAATGGAGAGTGAAATTACCTGGGAACTGATGAGAGTCTTTCTGGCTAAGAAATGCAAAAATCACACTTAGTGGAAAAATAAACCCCCCTGAGCCTACTGTTTCCTCTAAACTGACTCTGGGGTGACTTTGGAAATGACCCCACATGCACTGTTGTGGTAGTTTGACCCTGGCTTGATGCCAAGTGCCCACCAAAGCCATTCTGTCACTGCCTTCCTCAGGACAAAAAATATGACAAAAGGCTTGTGAGTTGAGGTAAGGGCAGGGAAGATCACTCAGCAGTTATGGTCACAGGCAAAACAGACACGACTTGGGGAGATTAACTGAATTTATTATTTATCAAATTGGAACAGGAGAATAAGAAATTAAAAAAAAAAATCTCAAAAACCCCTTACCTGACCCTTCTCCCCAGGTTTAACTTCACTCCCAATTGCTCTACTTTTACCTCCGCAGCAGTGCAGGGGGAATGGGGGTTGTGCTCAGTCCATCAGGTGTTGTCTCTGCCTCTCCTTCCTCCACAGGGAAGGTCTGCCCACACTCATGCCCTGTTCCAGCGTGGGGACAGTCCTTCACAAACTTCTCCAAAACTTCTCAAAACTTCTTCTTCTTCCCATGGGCTGCAGTTCTTCACAAACTGCTTCAGGCTGAGTTCTCTGTGGAGTCACAACTCTTGCCAGCAAACATACCCCAGTGTGGGCTTCTCTCTTCTCTCCAGCTGGGAGGCTGAGCCAGCTTGGCTTTTCCAGAGGGCCACTGCTTGCCTTGGGCATCCTGCTCCAACATGAGGTCCTCCACAGCCTGCTCCACCAGCAGCACCTTAGGTGTGCGCTATGCCTTTGGCCAGCTTGGCTCAGCTGTCCTGGCTGTGTCCCCTCCCAGGATCTCACCCACCCCAAGGGCACTGGTGATGGGGAATGTTGAGGGATGGTGCTGATGCTGTGCCCACCCTGCTCAGCACAGCTCAACACTGCTGTTACCAACACTGTTCTGGCTACCACTGCAAAGCACAGCAGTGGGAGAGATTCTGTGGGGAAAATGAACTCCATCCCGCCTGACCCAATGCTATCAAACACTATGACCCAATTATCAAAAGCATATGAAAAGCTTTTATGCCACATAAATATTGAAGAAGGCTGCTCTGAAATATAAAGGAGCTGCAAACCTATGTTTCTGATAACTTCCTGGGGTTTTAATGACATCTAATTAATGCAGTCTCTTTCATACATTTTCTTTTTCCTTCCTAACTTTTTCATGATTCATCACCATTTTTTTCGTCTCAGTACTCCATTTATAGATCTTGCCAAACCACAGAAATACTTTTTTCATATATCCAAATGTTTATATTTCTTAGACACCAAATGTTTGGTTATACTTAGGATCTGATTTTTTAAAATCTGCTTGTGAGTTCTTTTATATTACGCATCACCTACAGAATATTTTTATAGTCAAACCACTCCTCACATAAAATGCAAGCTAATTGCTCTTCTCTATGCATAACAGACTTACCCCAGGGAAGTGAGGAAACACCTTTTTGAATTAGTGGCCATTATCTCAGTCACAGGCAATTTTCCTGCCAAGAGTTAGAATCAAGACTGGCACACAGAAATTTCTGATTGCTGGCTTTGCATCTAATTCTGATCCAAACTGTTAAATAAAGTTTAGCTAAATAGAAACTGATAGGCAGATTTTGTCCCAACATTCTCCATGTCCAGAATATTCCATATATTCAGTGATACTTTTATTACCAAGTTATGCAGTGCAATCCAGCTATTTTCTTTCTTGATTTTCTCAAGTAGACTGCTTCACTTGGTTGTGACTTGTTTGTGAAAGGCTGTATTCAGGTATGATTAGAATTCAGAACATTTAATGATTTTCTACATGATTTTGTTCACAGGCAAAAACTTTTCTCCACTCAAGTCGTAGTGCCAGATCAAAATCAATGCAGATAAACACTCATGATTTCTCTGAACTTGGCAGAGGTAGGAAATTATTTGGAGCCACTATGAACAAATTATAAACAAAGTTTTAACCAGGGATCAGAAAATAGATGCAGTGATTTCAATGTAATTCTTTAAAACCAGTAATCCTTCCTCTCCACTAAACACAAATAGTATGGGTCAGCAGAAAAAAAAAAAGAAAAACAAAGAAAAAAAGAAAAACACGTAATAAAGGAATTATGGGTGGTTTTGCACTCTGGAAAGTGGAAAAAAACATAAAGGTTGAAGTGTTTGAGAGTAGCAGAGATTATGCAGAAGAACCAGGATCTGTTCCCAAATCATTAAATGGTGACAACTGTGTATAATGACCATTAATATTTAGCTTACAATCTTTCTGAGGTGGATTTTTCTCTCTTGGTTCTCTGAATGTTTTGTTTTTTTTTTTTTTTTGCCACAGTTATCAATGTTATTTTTACCTAAGGAGTTGTTAGCTGATGTGATTAATAAAGACACAGCACAGCTAAGAGTCAGGAATGCCCAGGCTTGCAAAACAAAGGTGAGCTGCAGAGTTGGAAGTGATTGATTGTAATGTCTGGGAAATGCAGAGGACCTATCATTTAGTATGTAGAGGCAGTCACATCTGAAATCTGCTAGAAATCAGGTGAGGCATGAGTGTACACGTTAACCTTGGTGGTGGGTAGAATACTGTATTTCAAACACAATTTTGTGTCACTTGGATGACTGAGAGCAAACAAAAGCTTTGCTGGGTGTATTTAGATGCGTTTTTACCCGAGTATGAGGTTTCATATTTTACAGGGCTGCAAGGCACTCCTGAATTGACTGGACTTTTTGGTATAAAATACAGATGGTCATGAATTTTTAAATGAAAAACAGCACTGGACAAATGGACATAGGTTAGCCTTCACCACCATATAATTATAGGACTGACAATGAAATAATCATTCAGTAACTAAATATAGTATTGTGATGATTTATAATTTTAACTTTTGAATCCAATATGCTCTTTGAACCCAGTGACTTGAAATCAAATCTCGTGAAGCTGGTGGTTCTTCTTTCAATAATTTCAACTAACCTTGAAGCACCCCCAAGGGTATTACTGCGATTAGTTCCTCTTATGTTGGCAAAGTTATGGTTGAGATTTCCAAACACAGGTGAGGAATTAGGGTCCAGCATATGCTGTTTAGTCTAACTCCATGGCCAGAGGTTTATGGCAGGTTTTCCTTCAAGCAGCAATACAAGCTGTTAGTGACATGCTCAGATAAACCCTTGCAAGCACATACTACATAATTTTGTAAAATATCTACCTTTCTTCCGATAGTAGAAGGTCAGTCCCACATTTCTAACTGCTAAATAATTCATATTAATTTCATTGTCTGCTTATTTAAATTTGAAGAAGAGGCCCTTATTTAATCCTTCACATATGGCAACTGCACAAAGCTATCCAGTATTTCTTGATTAGGTAAGATGTGAAAAAGCAATGCCAAACACACAAGAGTCAAAATGTGAACTACAGAGAAAACATTACAAACTACTACCCATTAAAAATAGCTGTGTTTCCAGGTTCTTTTATGAATTATTAATTAACTTTTATTTATTTTGCTAGAGCTAGATGTGAGATTTTCTCTTCCCTTAATGACTTTTTTATCTGTCTTTTGTATATTTACACATGAATGTGATTAAGAAGAAATATGCTTTTATGTCTTCAACACATTTAATAAATGGCATTATTTAGCTTGAAGAAAAGGAGGGCCAGAGGGACCTTGTTCTTCTCTACAACCACCTGAAAGGAGGTTGTAGTCAGGTGGGGGCCAGCCTTGCTTCCAAATAATAGAATAAGAGAAAGTGGCCTCAACTTGCTGTGGTTTAGACTGAACATTAGATTAAAAATTCTTCATGAATTAGGTTGTCAAGCATTGATCAGGCTACCCAAGGTTACCCTCTCTGGAATTATTTAAAGAGGTGTAGTAGACACAGCACTTGGGGACATGGTTTAGTGGTGGACTTGACAGTGCTGGGTTAATGGTTGTACTCAATGATCTTAGAGGTCTGTTCCAACCTAAACAATTCTATGACTCAATGACTGTCAGAAAGGTAGGCTACAAAATCAGTTTGATGTGACAATTCTGTTGTACATGACTACCTGATCAGCGGAGGCCAAACTCAGGTGGAAGTGTTGGATCTTGCAACCAGACAAATACTTGGATGTTCTAATCCAGAAGTAAACATTAATTTTATAATGCATAGGGGTAGGCTCAGGAAACTTGTTCTTGTCACCTCTGGCTGGAACTGCTGTTGATGTTAATTTATAGCACTCTGTGGTGCACCTATTATATCTTGTCCTGTTGTCAGTCCCTGTCTGGCTACACAGGCAGCCTACAGGGGTCTGAGCTCTGCAACATCTGGTGTCTGAAAAGAGAGAGAGCCTGATGACCTGAGCAGAGGATTGCTCTGGAACATCATTTTATACAGGGTTGGGCAAAACTTGTATTTGCACACGGCGCTCTTCTGTTGCCTCATAAATTCAAGGCATTTGTGAGTGATAGTATTAAAATCTATCTGTAAAATAAAGGGTTAAGTTTGGAAAACTAAGTTACAAATCCAAGATGCTCTACATAAATATATCAAAATGCAGAAACAAAATTATTGCCAAGCTATTAATTTAGAATTGGAGGTGGTAGTCAAGAACTTTTTCCATTTATTACAACACAGCCAAGCACTCTCCTCCATTACTGATGGGCTGTTCATACAGTAGTAGGAAAAAACCTCTGGGATGTGAATATCAGTTAAGTAAAGAGATATAATGTAAAGAAAACTTTCCAAGTTCCCCCATCTCATTAGTACTAATTCTAAGCAAGTTTCTTTAACACAGGTTAACTATTAAAAGATTAACTCTACCCTGCATTCTACCTGGTTGGTTATTTCCTATCCAGTGTAGTACTGATAGGTACAGCATCCAGGTTACACCGTGTGTGCAATTTTATTTTGTTTAAAAAGCTGTACTGCAAACAACTAAGTCCATGAAGTTTCTGTCCAGCAGTTAAAATACCCTGGTTGTGAATGTCATTTTCTAATCCAAGACTGTCAGAGAAAAATATATGGGCTATTTTGGCATTCTCAGGCTTTATAACTACAATAAAAAACACTTTGCTTCACAAAAAAAAAAAAAAAAAAAAAAAAAAAAAGACACATTCACATGTCCCCATATTTCATTTCCTGTAGCTAAGTGTTTTCCAATTTACATATTAATGCAGCTTAGCCAAAAAAGTTTACAAGACCACCTGGGAAAAATTCCACTAGATGGATGGTCACATTGGAAACACAGTACAGCTGAGCACTTTCCTCATTGTTCTAAATCTTAAAATGACAGTGTTAATGTCAAATACAGGACAGAGTTGTAAATGCAGAATCCAGGATCATCTTAGTGAGCTCCCAAAGGAACGTAGTTATGCTTTATCTGAGTTTTGGACCAAATGCATATTGCAAAGTGGCCCTGTTTGCACACTGGGCTATTGTCACATCCAACTATCTGAAAACAATGATATTAGGGAAATTTTAAAATTAATAAATTTTTCACGCTGAGATTTTCAAGTTGTTCTGATTAAATCTCTAGGTTTTTTTCACTCTTGATGTTTGGAAATAAAGATATTGAAAAACCTTAATATTGTGGAAAGTTTATAAACCTGTCCAGCTGAATTTTTAAAACATAATATTCCCAGTGAGAGGAGCAAAAGCAGGATATACAGATACTTTTTCTGTTTATTACTTGTTTAATACTTTCTTCTGCATTTCCAAACTCTAATATAACTTAAGAGTTGCAGAAAAAAGAGTGTCTTTTGAAGGGCAAAATATAACCCAGCCACAGTGCATGATATTGACAGAAATTTCTTGCCCAAGAAGCAAATGCAAGCCCTTACACACAGACTTGGTACCACCTGACAGAAAGAACCAGTTCACTGCAATATGCCAAGTTGAAAATTAGCCATCCAAGCCTGTCCATTCCCTGTTTTTATTAAAGATGTCACAAACATTTATGTAATATATTTTTGGGAAAATGAAAAACTTCAAAGAATAGCCAGGTCACTCAGTCTCACTCAGAAACACAGCACTGTCTCCTGGGGCATATTCTGCAGCAATGCCTAGTTCAGGAGGATGGGTTTGCTGGTTTTGCTCTTAGTCCCTCCCTTTTCCACACTGCAAAAGGCAGGAGTGTCCCATGGCTTGGATCAGACTCATTTAACCCTAATTTTCTGCTGTATTTCTGTCCATGGGATCCTCCTAGATGAATTCCTTTTCTTTGGTTTGGTAAGCTCTCCTGTTCTAGGTATGTCAGAGTTGAAATATTCCCTTCAGGAAGATGCCCCAGCAGCATTATTTCCACTCACATACCTCCAGTTATCCCCAGCACGTTTTGCTCCCCCATAGCCCTTCCCTCATATCACATTATTGTGATTCATTACAAACGTAGGCAAGTGCTACACTGAGAGTGACTCAGCAGCAATAGGGAGATTATTCCCTTTTTTGCATGTCTACGAGATGGGTGTCTGTAGAATAACAGCAGAGAGAAAGATACATTATTTTTGTCACTAGGATGATGGGAGCTGGAACTCCAAAATATAGTAAAGTGTTTCTGCACACATTTGCATCAATTTCTTATATTTTAATGTGACAAAACTGCTCTATGTTGATGCTGTCAGTGTGTGTCTGTTCTGTGTGAGTTTGCGTGAGCTGTAAATGCTTTGCCCAGACCATGAGGTTATTTTGAGGGGTTTTCATTTCCATCATGGAAACCACAGACCCTGCAAGTGCCAAAGTCAGGCCCCTGACATCATCTTTATGGCTGTATGATCTTCTGCTCATGAGACTAGAAAAAAATCTGACAGGGAGAGAAATAAAAACATGTTTCCAATCTGTTAGTCTTCTACCAATTTTCCATGTGGCTTTGGGCATTTCTGTCTTCTTCCATAATTTGTTTCATTAGCTCTTCAGGACAGCACTTTCCCTTCCTGTACAGTGGATAGTCTAAATGGGGTCCTGCCCCCAGCTCCAGCCTTTAAATTCTGCCATAGAACAAAGACCTGTAATAAATATATTTACTGACCTCTCCATTAAGATGCCTTTTGTGAAATAACTTGATGAAATTGTTTCACAATTACTTCGGAATGAAACTCCAGGGCTTTTAGAGATGGAAACCAGCTGACATATAAGTGTATTCATCTGAATTTATTTTAAAAATAAAGGCACTTTGACTGCCTTCACAGGTTTCCTTATACTATTCTCACTAGTGCTTTCAGTGCAGAAAACAGCTACAATTAGAAGTTGTTTTAGTATATAAAATCAAAACACTGATCCAGGATCTGCGAAAGAAGTAAAAAACCAGACTCAGATATAAAATTGTCTTATTTGTTTGGCTTTGTGGAGTTTTGTGGAGGAGGGAAAAGCAGTGGTTTTGTTCCCAAAGTAACAAAAAATATATGAAACTAGAATAAGAATCAGACTCTAATGTTAGGTGTAGTGAAGGCACTGGTACATAATTCTGCACTCCACTAATGCATTCTGGCAGAGAATTATTTCGCATGCATGGCAGGATGTGTCAGACCCTTTGATTTAGGGTCTTTTCTAACACTCCATTTTCAAAGAAGTGCACGAGGGCTCTGCTTCCTCCCCCACAAGCACTATTAAATTCAATAGCAATATTCTAAGTGATTGACTGTGCCCAAGGAATATCAGGTGTAGATCAAGTAAATTTTATCCAAGATACAAATTAACTGAGTTTTCTGAACCCCAAAGATACATTAGCAAAAATCTGGCAAATTTGCTTCTTAATATTATTGGTTAGAAATCATACTGTGGATCTTCATATATTTTAGCATTCTACCTCTTCATACTGGCAGATTAGTTACATAAGTAACAGTTTTTTATAAAAGAAATAAAATTCCCTTTAAGTTTATCTAACAAAAAACACCATTTGGGTTGACAATGAATGTAATTTACTTTTACTGTGTCTCCTGAATTGCAGTATTCATATAAATTCTGAAGGATTTTAATTGTTTTCAATATATTTATGGCTTGAGCTGCACATGCAACTGTTCTACTCCCCATAGATCCATCGTGTGACCAATATTCAAACTCCATGTGCCAAAGTTGTCTAAATACATAAAAAAGAGTCATTCTAGGCTTTCTGATATTTCAATTTTCATAATTAATCCACATTAGGAAAATTAGAAAAGAGAAAATAGGTAGAAAAGTGTGCCATTTGCAGTGTATCTAATTCTTGTTAAACTGTTAGTGATAGATTAGTTAACAAAATGCTGTCCATAAGAGGACCCTCAGCCTAAAAGTAGCTAAATTAGACAGCTATTTCCTTAGGCTCCAGCCCAGTTGGTGGTGAACTCTTTTCTCTTCAGCAATTACATGGAAGAAGGAAGATGACCAAGTTCCTAATCTAAAACCAAAAGCTGTTTTTTTTAAATAAAAAGTTGAGAATAGTTTCCTCTCTTTTCCCTGATGCAGAAAATATACTTGTCTGCTTCAATTATAAAGTACTTTAGGACTGCTCTTAAAGCACACTGGTTTAAAGCCTGGCTTTAGTTTTGTACTTGATAGTTTATGATTTAGTCTGTGAAGCTGTGTAAAGCAGCATGATTTAATAATCTTGTCTAATCTGGAAATCTGTCTGTATGAAAGATGACTCTAGTAAAGAGAAGCTATTCCTTGCATTTTGATTGGATTTTCAGACCTGAGTCAAATTAGTCCTTAGAGGTTCTGGAAACTTTTATTTTTAGGATATATATCTCTTGTGTTGGGTTCAGGAACTTTGGACATGATGTCTAAAATTTTCAGGATCACATAGTTTTAATCCTTTTATTTTTCAAATTTCAGCCTTTTTATATCTATCTTTAAAAATGTCCCAGATTTTTTGTTTTCCGTTTCACTTTTCTTCGACAAGCATCTGGAAATTTTTGCCAACCAAGTGCACATTCTGTATCTATAACATTAGAAGATGAGATTTTCCATCTTGCTCTAGTTTTTAATTCCCACTCCCGCCTTCTCTTTTCTGATTTTGTAACCAATTATTATAATCATAATTACCATAGTCTATCCTGCATAGCACCAATTTACATTTTGTCTAAGAGCAACCATATAAAAGAGGCAAATGTCCTGAAAGCAGATCAAAACCATTCTTCCATTGAAAAATATTTAAAATTAAACAGGAAAAATGACTTACAATTTGTACTGTGGGGCTGAATCAGTCAGAAGAAATTTTGGGCTGAGGCTGGCCATCTGTTCTTAAGTCATTGGAAAAAATTAAAAAAAAAAAAAGCTAGATGTCTTAAGGACCATATTTTCAGTTTGAATTGACTTCCTTTAGCTCTTGCATCTCCAAGACTGTAAGTTAAGGCACACACACTTCTAAATTTTGCACCATTTCTCTATTACATTTTTATAGTTCGAAAATAGTGAATATATTTGTTGGTACTCAGTAGCTAAAATTATTAACCCCAGTGATATTCAGTTTGATAAATATAGACTGGAAGATAATCATGGGAATGATTTAATGATTTTTTGGGGAGTCATTTTTAGCTATGAACTACACTCTGGGGAAGAAGAGGGGTATTTGATGATGACAAGGAATTGCTGCAACCGGTTGAGATTCCTCACTTTCAGTAACTGCAATTAGGGCACGATGGATATGAAAGGGAAAAAATTGATGTGCTAAGTCTAAAGAAATTTAAGTAAAAGTAGTAGTAAGAATTAAGACTCATAAATTGTGTAAAGTGAGGGGACAGATAAAATATAGGTTATATTAATTTCTCTCACAACTTTTAAAACTGGAGGTCAGCATCCAAGGAAGTGTTTCTAATCCTGAAACAAATACATAAGGCAACTCTGGTCAGATGAACTAGGCCAGCTCACGAATACTGACACAGAAGTCTACTGAAGAGTTAAGTGCATATCCATACTTATTTTTTCTCTTAATTTCTGCTATATAAAACTGTGTTTTCTTACACTCACACTTGCAAGATCCAATACCTTAATGTTAAACTAACAACTCTTCTAGAATAATGTTTCAGTAGATTTTTCATAGCAATGACTGTTCTGGTATCCTGATTCCTCTGCTGACTGCAAGTAGATGTCAATGGAAAGAGTGTAAGAACAGAGGCAGCACCCTTTGAACACCTTAATCTTCCATTTTTACTTTAATTGCTGCTTGGCACTCTTTCCCAAAGCTTTTGACTAACTCTGTTACAATTTCTTATTATCCTTACCATGTGTGTAATGTGCTCATAGACAATTAGATCACTTTACACTCACACATCGGAAGTACAATTTCAAAATTTTACCTTTGAGGGTGTTTTAGAGCTTTGTGGTGGGGCTTAGGAGTAATATATTTGGGTTAATTTCTTCAAGGCGTTGTCTTCTTGGGTTTCTTAAGTTTCTTTACAATAAATACCATCTGAGTTTAAGCTGAACAAAGTCCAAGTTTTGACTATTTATTAGACTACTCTTAAATAAGCTATTGAATTACCTTTACTTGCCAAATAATTACCTCATTAATCTTATTAGATACAGAGGGTACAATACTTGATCATGAACAAACAAACATACAAAAAAAAACCCCTCTAGTTTTACAGGACTCAAATTAATTCTCCTCCTCAATGAGTTTACATTTTGATTCTGCTAGCAGGTAAGTTGTGCAATTTTCCTACTTTATTGTGTGTTAGTGAGTGTGTGAAATGTGTACTCTATATCTACAAATAGTCACAGACCATTTGGCAACAAAATGGGCAAAAGAAAGATATACCACGTGGTCTGTGTCCAATTGACACAGTTTGAAAATTGGAACATTATTTATGAACAGCACTTGTAACAATTCCAGTTTCAGGATGAGAATTATTGTCATGGTCTGGCTGGAGTTCTGCAAGTACTAATTTGGATACATATGGACAGATTATTTGTTTTAAGTTCATTTGAGCAGTGCACTGATGTCAGTAAAAGAGGCTGTTCAGAGGTCAGCAGCTTGGGAGTACATTTCTGTGAGCTGCAAGTATCAGGGACCAAATACCTTACCACTTTTGAGGAAAACAATAATGTGGAGACAGTAAAGGGGGATGGCTAATGAGAAACTGTCAGGGAGTGTGTGTCTCAGGGCCAGCACAGCCTCTTCTCCTTGCCTCCCACCGAGTTTCAGGTCCTTCAGTGCCTGCATTTTGACCCCCACCACCAGCTGCTGTCCCAGACAAGCAACATCCCCAGGGAGGAGCCTGGTGCCAGAGGCTGTGCCTGACCCCACATGCCCTGCCCTACCCAGGCTGAGGCTCCAGACCCTATCCGCTGAGCCCTGCTGGCCTGGGAACCCCTGAAATCCCTGGACCCCAGCTCAGGGAGCTGCTATCTCAAGTGTAATGATCTTAATACTCAGATGGAATTTAAATGAAGTTTTTTATTCAAGAAGGTTAAAGAGAACTCAGTGAAAAGTACAAATATTCACTTCTTAATAACTTCCTTACCATAAATACAATAGAAGTAGAAATTTGCAGAAATAAGATCCATGCAGCCTATTTGTTTTGACATCCATTATTCAGGATGAGTATACTGATTGAGAAATCAATATATATGAACATATCCATCTTCCAGCCCAATGAACGGGGTCTAAGACAATAGGTACAGCACTGTCTGGGCTAATGTACCAGATTATCTGAGTCAGCCACAGAAAATCTCAGCTATCTTTAGGCTCTTACATGTGGTAGGAGAATTTGGTTTAGTCCCAAGGTGAATGGATCTTATATTCTTGTTCACTTATAAGCAAGTACATCTTCTCCCTTGCTGCTGATTAGAAACTCCTCTCAAAGAGTTTAAAAACTGAAAAGCATTTTCAGTTTGCAGACAGCAATTTTGTGTATTTCCATCACATGTACTATTGATTTTCAATCTTGGATATTCATTATTGACATTCAACATCCACACACCAATTTTTGCACATCCATGTTAATATGCCAAGTGACCTTCAGATGAGGGCTGAAGATAAAATAGTGGAAATGTTCCTACTGAGCAAGAGAGGCAATTTTCTCAACTTGAAGACTACATTTCACACTAAATTCCTAATCAGATATTTTCTCTTAATGAGTAAATAAAATGCTGATCATGGAAATTGTCAGGAAAGTAAATTGTCGGGAATAGTGATAAATGCTGTGTAACTCAGGAAATATGATTTTTGCTAAAACCAGCAAAATATTTGAATTGATGTGGTATATCAGGGTTTCAGAACATGTCTGTCTTTGTTTTAGCTGACTTTTGTATTCACCTGATGGCAAAGTAACTATTGCTTCATATCTGTATGAGCTGAACCTTGGTAAACACCAAGAAGGGTAAAGGTCTGGCAAACCTGGAGAGGCACTGCCTTCCAAGAAGAGCCCTTGATACAGCTGGGGCTGGGGGAAAAATCTTTCTGACTTCAAGGAAATAAGTGATGAAGAGGAAAGTTACAATAATAAAATATTTAAATATAACTCTAAGTGGACCCGAAGAGGAATGAGGAAGGAACTCCTAATCACTGTGAAGATCACACTGACAAAGGGAGAGGACGTGAGTTTCAGAATTAAAATTAGGAAACATTTCTTATGGAAAGATGGTGAAACACTGAGACAAGATTCCTGGAGAGCTGGGCAATGCCTCAAGCCTATTTGTGTTCAAGTGGCAATGTCCTTAATAATATGCTTTAGCTTTTGGCTAGCCCTGAAAGAGTCAAGCAGCTGGACTGGATGATCATTGCACATCCCCTCCAACGCAAATATTCTATTCTATCTGACCCGGTTTGATTCCTACTTCAATTCATCATAAATGAAAAACAAAGGCTGATAGCACAGCTATGACCCCAACTCCTGCTTGAAGAAAACTACAACTGTCAACCTTAAGAGAACGGGGACATTGGAACATAATGTGAGAGAAAAAGGACTTTAGGATATAAGAATATGTGTTCTGTGTAATGATTTTAAGTGTATTGTTAATATTAATGGTTATTTCAGTTAGATAACTTGGAGGATTAGACTGTTAAAAACAGGTTAAATTATATCAGTTATTAGTTATTTTTTTAGAACATTATTATTCTTCTTATATTCTTGTTATTCTTATTCATTATTATTCTTCATGTTTTAATTCTGTGTATGCAGTATCTCTCTTGCCAGTAAGATTTTATCTAACACAAGCCATACCATGAAATGCAGTCTCAGAATCAAGCTGAGATATGGCTGTAGAACATTTCTGAATTGTTTATATGATGTTGAATTTCAGCTCCCATAAATATATTTTGAAATGGCAATGCTTTTAACCAGCATATTGCTGCTCGGCTGGTCTATTACTCATTCATTTTTCTTGTCCCTAACATATGTAGAGAACACCCGCAGCTACATATAAAGTGCACTTGATAAATACAATATCATGAGGAACGAGGAAGTGATATGGTAGCACTTGTCCTTTTATTTATTCTCAGGACAGCACATAGGGTGGGATGACTGAGTGGGTTAGGCAATTTACCCATCTGTCTTTATTTTGCAGGTCTTCTGTTGTAACACAGGGATGATATTTCTCTGCCATATTTACTTTAGCTAGATGTTCTCTTGTCCTTTTGTAAGTCCAACTCTTGGAAGCTCTAGGCACTCATTTTATTGTTCAAGATAAAGGTCTTTTTTTAGAATTCTTTATTGTCATGGAGACAGTCATACAACATTTTAAGTGATATTACTCGGACCAGAGAAGGTGTAGCATCTTACAAGATCAAACCTTCAGAGATCGTACCATGTCTTTTAGGTTCCTTTCAACCAAGTGAAAACCAAGTGACCTCAGCCCATAAGGATTCCCCTCCAAAACCTTCACCATCCTCAAGGCCTCCTTTGAACACTCACTAATAGCTGAATGTTTTTTTTTATACTGTGGCTCCCCAAACTGCTGCCAGCACTGGAGGTGAGGCTGTCCCAGCTCAGAGCAGAGGGGACAATCCCTCCTTTGCCTGCTGTGATGCTGTGCCTGAATCCCCCAGGACAGGGCTGGCCCTCCCAGCTGCCAGGGCACTGCTGGCTCATGTTCAGNTTTCCACTGACCAGGACCCCCAGGGCCCTCTCTGCAGCTGCTCTCCAGCCTCTTGCTGGGATCTTCTGGGAGCCTCTTGAGGGATCATCTGTACACACATCCCCAACTCAGCTGCAGAAAATATTTCTTGCCCTTGTTAAACTTCATACAGTTGGTGTTTGCCCATCTCTTTAATTTGTCAGGGTGTCTCTGCAGGACATACCTGCTCTGACAGCTTCTCACAATTTAGTGCTGTCAGCAAACTTAGTACTCCTTAGAGGCTGGGTTTATGTACCCAAAATCTTATACTTCTGCCTCAGGGAAAGAACAAATCCGCTTTTTCATATAGACTCTTAGGTCAGGAGCAGGTAACTGAGAAAATCTTAGTCTCTTCTCCAGGAGTTAACTAAAATATATATACAAACAGTTAGAAAAAAAAATAATAATAGTGCTTAAAGGCCTGTGCAAGTGGCTTTATTATTATAGGTTCTAGGTTTTATGTTTTAAATACCTTAAACTTTAAATAAAACATCTTGCTCCACAGTTTGAAAAGTGGTGAGATTGAGTCCTGAGAGTCAGAATAGCTATAGCTGATTTTAATTCAACACAGCAATCTCCCTCTAATACTCAGTTAGTTGCCACAACACCCCAAAGGGACTGTCTTTGCTTCACCTTTCCCAGATTTCCCTGTTTTAGACTTCATGTTACTTACTAAGGAAATGACAGTGAATTCCATTTTGTGGTACTTAATTCCCTCCAGGCACTGATTAAGGAACATTAGGTATTTAATTCAGAGATATAAATCAAAGCCAACTTCAAAGTTTGGGTTTAGATTTTTTCAATGCCTCTTGAAATTGCCTTTCTTGTTAGTAAGATTCATGAAGGTGACAGATTCTCAGCAACTCTGTTCTTGTGAAGGAACACTAGAAGCTGTAAAAACTAGGAATACTTTTAGAAATATAGGATGCAGTATCTTTCTTCAAATTCCTTTGTCTCTGGGTGGGGGGCAGAGGGAAACAGGTCCTTTTGAACTGAAACTATATTTAAAAGAAAGCAAACAAAAACCCCCACCCAAGCATGTGGAAATTCTGCTGGTTAGCCAGTCCTACAGATTTTACTCAAAGCTTGTTGGCAAAATTCTGGTGTCTAGTACCTGGTTAATAATCCTCTGAATGACTTAACTTTGTTTTATGTGTGGTCTATTTGTTTTTGGTTTTTGTTTTTTTTTTTTTTTTTAATAAAAAATAAAAAAAACCTTGAAGTGTCCATAAACAGAAGAAAATAGAAAAGCACTGTTAAAAATTGTAATTTACGATTCAGTACCAAAATTTGTTAAAATTCCAGGTGGCCTTAAGGCTCTTAGCCGGTAATTTGTTCTTAACTGGAAGAATTCCTCTTAGGCAGAGCTGAATTATCTTAATAATCAATTTACTTTTTTTTTTTGGTTGGAAGGCATTAGTATTTTCCTTCAGGGGAACACAGGTATTCAGGCATTCACAAGAGAAAAATGGAAGAATAGTGTCTGCATGAAGCTAAAATTATATATATGTGTGTGTGTGTGTGTGTGTGTGTATGTATATATATATGTATATATATATATATCTTGGATAAAGCTATGTCTGGTAGCTTTAAATTAGACCCCAGTTTGCCTCAAGTCCATTGCACACTTCATTAAATTTCCTTGGGGACAAGTTTTCAATTTTAATTTTCATCACCTAAATTTATGTAGGCAGACTATTTTAAACACCTAATGAGTAGGATGTTTAAGGAGTGACTGTAGCATTTTTTGAAAAATAAATATCTTTCAATATTAGCCTTATTTTCTCTATGCAAACAGTAAATTCTTCGTTAATACCATGTCCTTTGTACTTAGCATTTATACTCATGTATCCAAAAATCATTACATTTTACCTCTGGATTATTGATGATCTCTTCGTACTGAAGACTACTTTTAACATATGTAAACCTGAATTTGCCTCTTCACAACCTTTCTTTTATATTTTGTGTATTGCACTGCTGCTTTCTTGAATGAACGTGCTGAAAACAGTTTGGTAATGTGAGCATAGTAGATAAACCCAGCTAGAAGGGTTTCAAAGACAATACAAAACTCTTGGTGTGCAGGGTTTTAAAGAGGGCAGGAGGGAATGGAAGAAAGAAAGTGATGGAAATGTATCAACAAGATTATCATCAGAAAAAAAACATAGAAAAGTAGAGCCTCAATAATACCGATACTGCTCCTCTGATTGTCTTTATTTCTCATGAAAGAATCACTGCATTCTGTCTCCAGGTGCCTACTGGACTTTACCTTTCCTGTTCTTGACTCCACCTTTTATTATTCAACAAAGTATTAGATGCCCAGAGCAAACAACTGAAAGACTTGAAAGTTGTTTTATGATTATGATCATAAAGTTGTTTCTGATCATTTACTAATAATGAAGTTTTCTCTAAGTTCAATTTATATCCAAGTGAAACGTGGCTCAAACGCACCTAATTTCATAAAGTACTGAAGATTGAAGTGCATGGTAATTATACTAATGAATATTACAATAATACAGTATTTTCTGATTCTGCTCTTTGCAGCAACTGTTTATGGGACAAAACAATTTGTGTTTCCCAGGAAAATGTTTGTTACTGTAAGTATTTTATAAATTAGTCTTAGTCTTGGTTGGAAAGAAGAATATAGATTTATTTCTGAGGAATAAAAAATATATAATAGTAATAATAATAATAGCAGACTAAATATTACTTTAATCATGAATCCAATTAAACAATTATATTAATAAAAGGAGACTATTAATAAAAGGTACTCAAGCTAGCTTATTAAAGGTAAGACAGAATTTTTAACATCTAAGGAACACCTTGACAACCACCCTGCTGTTATAACAAACACACCCCTGCTCTGCTCCTTATCCCGGATAAGGTGTGTGTTTGAAAGAGAGGAAAATACTTAAAAGTCATCTGAGCAGGTCCTCTGCCTGCATCTAAATTCAAGTGTCAGAGGAATCTGCGTTGTTCCCTAAATGTTGCTGCGTGCTG
>PYHW01010409.1:12240719-12265250 GCA_013186435.1 Turdus rufiventris | reverse complement strand
TCAAGATGAGTTTTTAGCCTTTATCTTGTGGCAGAAGGAAGAGGATTATTGGTTAACACAGCTTAGAGGAGGAGCTCTTTACAGCCCACAGTTTAAAAAAGTGCAAATTCTGATGATGTGTTTCGGTTTTTTAATGAAGTTTCCCCAATTTAGGATCTGTAGGTTTCAGTTTGGAGAAATCTTTGAGGTTAAATTAAAGCAGTTAACTCTACATGAAATTTTTATTTTACATAAGAGAGGCAAAAAAAAAAAAAAAATCCACTCCCAAAAAAGTGGAGTTAATAGCTTCATCTAGAGAGGTATCAGGAAATAATAACTACGTATTACTGTAGAAAGTAGTAATGCTCAATAACAAAGTCTTGTCAAATGAAGTGAATGTAGAGATGAAGTAAAATTCTTAAAAACACATTAATTTTGAATTTTCAATGGAAAATGAAAAAAAATAAAACACCTAGGCACACAAATAAAAATATAAAAAGAACTCTAACTTTTATATAGGAAGACATTAAAGAGAATAAAATACTTGGGTCAGCTGTCACCACAATGAATTAATTCAGTGTTCAAAGATATACCTGATAGAATAACAGGAAAAACAATAATCTAGCAGTTCTTTGAGGCCCATATGAAAAGGGCAAGAGACAACACACATGCTACAAAAGGCATGTGTACCAGAAAATTATGAAGCTGAATTTCTTTTAATGAGCGGTCAGAAATTAGAACAGTTCCTCTGTAAAGATTTCATCATTTTCATCCATGAAAGTACACTAAACTCTACTGGACAAAGACCTCAGCAATCTCTGATTTTGAATTTAGCTGTGCTTTGACTTGGATCTGGTATAGATGACCTCCAAACCTCCAACTTAAATTAAACTGCAATTCTGTGATCTTTATTAAATAAGGTAATTGGTTTTCCACACTTATTAAATGTGATTGATTTAATTTCATTTCATATATGGGACTTAAAGGGAGTGACATCAGAAGTTCTTTAAATGTGGTATTTGAACTATGATTTGGTTTCTGCATGTGAAATTCAAGGGCAAAATGGAAAAGAAGTTTCTGTGCAGATTTCCTAGGCTCGTAGTAATAAGCAGCCTCATTCAACTGTGGAAGGTTTAGGGAGTGTTATTTTGAACTAAACTTAGATGGCATCATCTTTCCATTATCAGCACTTTTTCCCACTCTAGGAAAGACATAATTTGCATCAAATCTCCTGGAGTTTTTGGCTTGATCTTTGCTTTGTAGATTTTAGAGGCATCCCATGCATTTTAGTATTTTTCTTGAATGGTTTTGCTTGTTGTTCTGTCAGATTTATTGGCTCCTTCACATCTTGTATTATTTTAGGTTTTAATGATGATGCAGATTGCTTTTTGTTTATTTGTTTGTTTATAAATCTGGAACCTCCTTATGTTTTGTCTGTACGGCTGCCTCAGTCTGATATAATTTCCACAGCATCAGGAATAAATTTTTAAGTGCAGTTTTTTAGCCACCAATCTCTTGTATGTTTGATCACTGCAAAGAGTTTAGCTCTGATGAATCCTTGCCATAGTACTCTTAATTGGATGTTTTTATGATTTTCTAATATGATTTTATAACAAGCCACTTTTACCATTACTTATATGTAATCAGGTAACTTGCTTATGAGTTTTTAATCAAGCAATATTTCAGCAATTTCTTTGCCAATTTTCAGAGAGCTGATCCATTATGTAATAGTACCAAGTAGAGATCTGACTTTTCAGGTTTTCTGAAATGTCCTTTCAATGCCTTTAATGGCATTTCACACAAAATCTTAGAGGGCGAATGCCAGAAATCTAAAGCAACATGGTTCCAATCATAGTCTTTTGAGAAGGACTTAAATTCGTAATAGTCAACCTGTAAGTCATATCACTGCTGCAGTGGGTATGTCACATCTCAGACGTGTGGGTGCATATCAGGGTTACACATTTAGCAATTACATTCCTTAATGATGTCATTTATGGAGAGCATTTCAACAGGTTAAAAAATAGACACATGCTATATCATTATTTCCAGTGTTATTACCAAGTATAATTTTCATACATATGTCAACAGAAAAGTGGTGAGCTACATTTTTTCTGCCTCTTCAACTACTTTACAGGCAGTGTTTCTCTTTTTAGCAGTATTATATGCTGATGATTTGCTTGAACATGTGTGGACCAGAAAGATTATTCTTTTTTACGGGGCACACTTGCTGAAAGAGACACAGCTCACAGTTTGCTGTCATCTGGCTACCTTTGAGCCAGTAACCCAGAGCCCTTTAGAACTGGCTAAGAAAAACAAACATCTGGGACGTGATTCATCTAACCTCTTTCAGACAGATACTTCAGGAGATGAATCACATTCCTGAGAACATTTGTGCTCTTCATTGAACACGGAGATGGATTAAACAACTAGCCCATGGGAAGATCATTATGCTGTGAGTTTCTGAGTTTGGTCTGATGAATCCTTATCCCCCTGATTTAAACATGAAAATAACAGTTTTATTATTTGTATTGTTATCATTGTTATTTTTGTTATTATTACTATCATCATCCTCATCATCATCACTATTAATTTTTTAAATGAATTTATATTTAAGGCGAGGGATTACTTAAAATACAGATGCTCAGAATTGTCATCTCAAATCATTGATGTATTATTGATATTCATGTATTTACCTGCCTAGCAAAACTGAAATGAGGTATCATTCTCAAACTGTTCGGTTGTTTAGCAAAATCAAATATCCCATGGTATGTTGAAGTCACAGTGTTCTAGCATCCATCCTAGTTTCACCTTTTTATACATTTGGTTCTGGGTTTTTTGATGCAATTTAAAAGGAAATGTGGAGGCAACTCAGCTTTTGTCAATTTTCAGGGTAATTTCTAAGCTGCCTGCATAAATATCAGTAAGTTTCTTTTTGCTGTAGTATATGTTTGAAGTAATATCTAGGTAAAATCAACAGTAGGGGACTTCTGAAGACAATTTGCAATACAAAATTTTCTATTAAATATAATAAAATAAATGTTAATTTTATCTTTATCTTTTACAATATCTTATTATTGAGCTCTCTTTGACAGAGTGATTTACAAACAATGATATTCTGTAACTTTTAATTGCATTGAGATAGAAATGTATTAATTTTCTGCATTCAACATAACCTTGAGTATCTTCTTTCCTCTCAGAAATTACACTTTTTAGGGAATGAAGGATTCTCATAAGAACATCTTTTGTCATGATTATTATCTCAAGGCACATTTTCATGGATATAAAGTCTTATACAAACAATACAGTACTCAAGATCTATGAAAGATAATGTTATAGCTAATAGTTAATATAGTTCATAAGTATAGTTCATAAGTATATACTATAGTTCATAAATCTTTGGAGTCTTCTTTCAGGTCATATAAAAATTTTTTTCCAGTTCAAATGAGGCTCTAAAAGAGAATGGAAGTACATTTTATTCATTTAAAAATGAAGCTAAGTGGAGAGAATAAATACTGCCTGGTAATAATACTGCAACTCTAGGTAGCTAAGTATTGCTTTAGGTTGTGAGAAGCAGTGTGGAACTACAGGACCTTGTTCTCTGAGATTTCCCTGCTTATATCTCCATTTTCTTCTGTTTGCTTCAGAAAAGAGTACTTATCATACAGTACAGTTTCATAAAAACTAAAAAAAATAAAATTAAGACTCTTTTCTGTGAAGAAATAGTGAAGTACTTTTATTAATTTCATAGAAACCTTTGTTTAGCCATCAGAGTGGAGTCATTTCTGATTCAGCTCAGGTTGATAGTGACTTGAGTGGCAGCTTAACATAAAGGTCAAAGCTATTTCATAAGGCATTAGAGATTTTCTTTCATTTAAATATAATTTAAACATTCAAAATTTAAATACAATAACAATTAAATGATTTGGGATCGCTATCTTATTTATTGTTATCACTAGGTAAAAACATTTGTCCTCTAAAACATTAGTTGCGCATTAAGTAGATGCTTCTGTGTTCAATCTACCAATCAAAAAGTTTCATTGTTTTGGGAGGCACAAATAAAACCCCCTAGATGATCATACTGATCCTTCAATTTTGTAAATATATTTATCTGCTTCTATTGAATAGAATAATATAAGAATAGTTCAACAAAAATAAATAGAATAGTTTAACAAAAATAGTTATTCATAAAAAGGCTGACTGGTGCCTTCTGTGTGTGAAAAATCAGACTTGGGGTCAAGTGTAGATAGGCACTTTCTAAATTTCCTCTGTCATCAAAATGATTTTGGATAATTTTGGATAATTTATTATTTGACAATAAAAATAGTAAATAAACTGGTAAAAGACCACCTAACATTTCTTCCTGTCTGCACGGTGTTATATATATATGTATAATATATATATACATTCTTTTATTTTTTATCCTTTTTTGTTGTTGTTTTAATGGATTTAGGTGCTGACAGCATTAATATTTCGATTGTAGGTGCCTCAAACATATTTGGAAGCATGATTCAGATCTAACAGACTGCAATTCTTTTATCTATTTGGCCGAATAGTTTTTTCAATATAAGAAAAATCTCATTGACAAACATTTGAGCAAAATTATGATGTATACAACCTTCAATGGAATATACAGGTAGCCTAGGCCCATGTACAGTGCTATATTTCTTGGATTTAGCTTTTCATTTCGTCTTTCTCACATAGTACTCCCATGAACTGTGTGAACTTTATTCTCAAAGGAGAAGAAAATAAAGTCTGAAGTTCTGCAGGAGCCGGAGCTACAGAAACTCTGGCGTTGCCTTATGAAAATGTTATGAAATGGCTTCTGGTGAAGGTAATCATGACACTAAGTTTGGTGCTAGACATTTCACTTAGTACTCTCCTGCAGTCTTCAAGAAAAAGTGAGAGTGGAGGAAAGATGTGCTGCATAAAAGATGTGTGTTGAGAGAATAAACATTCTCATCTGGTGGTCTGATTCTGTGAACACAGACATCGTGGTTTGGTTTTTCTTTTCACTGTTTTCCTGTTTAGGGGCATGCTTTCTAGGGTAGTAAAACAAGCATAAACATTTGGACTGTTTTAGTGTTTGTCACAAACCTTCAGTTTTATGAGAGGATCTGACAGCAAACAGGAGCACTGTAAATTAATCTGAGGTGTATTCTCTACATTTTTCCAGGCATCACTCTGAACCTAAGGCAAACAGATGGCTGAGGATTTCTCTGAAAGATTAAGTGCTTCGATATGAACATCTCTCACAATGGAATTTACGTGCTACTTGAAGCCTGACTTTTTTTCTGTTGATTGTTTTTCTTTTCTTCCCAAAAATATTAAAGCATAAAGGAACAAAAGCTATAACAATAGCATTTACATCACAAGCTACTTGTTCCTACTGTGAACTTAAGTTTATTTACTCATTATACAAGCACTCATTATAGTTCCTCTTAGTATATTTTTTCATCAATTCAAAGAAAGAATATACTATTATGATTCCTTAATTTTTAATGCACCTAAGTATGTTTATATGGCTTATAAAACCTCAGGGGTAGCAGTAGACTTTTGATAGATTATGTTCTTCATGGCTACCTGCCAGCTGATCAGAGCTGCTGATTCCAGCAATAATGTAAGTTCTTGACCACTATGATCCTGTATTATTGTCATTATGGCTACAGGTACAAGGAGTGGCAGAAGTTGCATATTCTGTCCTGCAGCATTACCAGAGAGCAGTCTTCCCTCCTAAAACACAAAGGGAACACAGAGAGACTGGAGGCTGTTTCTTTTTTCTGTGAAAAAGGAATGCTGAGATATTCCCGTTCCTTTTCTAGAGGATAGATTTAATTAATAAGGTGCTGTTTTTCTTTGATAATGTAAAAACCTTTCCAAAGATTGATTTATTCTTCCAAATTTAATTCTTTGAATATGCTTAATCTAAAAATTGGCTTGCTATGTCAATTTTGTTAGCATAAATCAGTATTTCAATGACTAAAATATTTATGATTTAACACCTTTGAAGTTCCTGAGGTGGGATGCCCTATAAGAACTCAGTCACAGAACTGATCTGTACTTTACTTGGTAATGCTGTTCACTCAGTAATGCTTGTCACAAGTTTACCTGCAATACTGTTTTGCCTTTTGTCTTTCCTTCAATAAAACATTTATTCTCTCCTGGAGAAATTACTGCTAAACACAAGTATTTACCTAGGATCTTCCTGGGTGGCTGGACTTTCTGGATGCAGAAAAACCATCATAAGATAACTTTTCACAGAGTATTGAACAAACTTCCAGCAATATTCTTTTATTTTTAACGGTCCATGATTTTTCCACTTTGGAATAAAAAAAAAAAAAAAATCAGGGATAATCTGTCTGCATTGAAAAGTGGAAAATGCTCTGCAGAATCATCTGATTTATGTGGTAGTAAAATGTTTGGATTATCAAGATTGTGTTGTTGATATTTGCAACCTGTGGTCCACTATAACCTCAAATCTTGGTCTGCTGCTTCTCTGGTCATTTTTCACCCAGTGTTTGATTGGCTGGATGGGCTTGCTCAAATAAGTGAACTGCATGATTTACCTACAGAATTCCATAACTAGCAAGACAGGGTTTTTTCTTTTCAATGTAATAAATTTAGACTTCAATATTTTCCTGCTGTATATTCATAGACTCCCCCAGAACCAAAGTAATCTAAATTATAATAAGAAAACAATAAGATAACAAGTTTTTTTCCATAATCTCAAGACATGTTCCCATGCTGTATAGCTTGATATGTTTTTTCATTATTTCCCAATGAATTACATATAACTGTTCTGCAGCCATGGCTATCTATTTAGTTTTGCATTCTATTGTAGCACTTTTATTTGTGTTGTTTTCCTTCCTACTTTATGAGCTTTAATGGACTTAAAATAGAACATCTACTTCTTCCCCCCAACTGCAAGGCCTACAGCTGTTGTAGAAGACAATTACACTGGTCTGATATTGCCAGATTCTACTGGTTCTTATTTCATTATTTCCCTGGTCATCAAAATAGTTTGATTATCACTCCAGTGTTTTTTCTGATTATCAAAAAGAAGATTCAAGAACTAGAATAATAGGAAAGCAGATAAAAATTGGTCTGACTTGCAGAAGATTTACTGAATAAACTTGACTGTAGAGAAATTCAGAGGTGCTCAAGAACTCTGATTGTTCAGCCATTTAAATTTTCTAAGTAGACAGATTGAAGCTGAGGCATTTGCATGGGGAAAAAGATTTTACTCAGACAGTTGTTAGTGCCAAAAAAAAAAGGTTTTATTCTGGTTTCATTTCCACCAGTACTTCAGTAAAGTAAACAGAGAAAAGCATATAAAAATGGGGTCTATGCTGTCATTATCAAGCACCACCAAATTCCCTTTTCTGTTGTACATCTGCAGGTATGGTCCTATTGAAAATAACTGTAAGATAACATAATGAAGGTCAGTGTTTTCTAAAAATTATTTATTGGTGATCTGGATTTACATTTTGAATGGATTTTTTATTTTTCATAAATAATTAACATTTTTAATAAATATAAATTCTTCTTCACAGGTGCGGATGATGGTACTTAGATTGTTTTGAAGAAGGGGTGAGAGATCTTGCGGGGGTGGAGGAGCTGTAGACAAAATGGGGCTTTGTCATTAATTGTGATAATCATGTCTTCCCAAATGCTCACAATGCTTTTAGTGTTTGAAAATTCAGCAGAGAATTTAACTTCCCTGTTGAAGCAGGGTAGCTTTTAGTAATGAGATTATCCTCCCTGTTCTTTGGCTATGCTAAGCCCAAACAATGCATTCAACTTTGATTCTAAGCCATTATTGTCAAAACAGTGTCATTTGGAAATTAACAATCAGGCGACAATATCTTGCTGCAGTAATTCCTTCAGGATTCTCTTGGCTGCCTCAACTTCATCCTAACTGAAAAATGATGCATCATCACCTTGGCAAAGATTTCAGATGCTGTGCTCCCAAAAAATGAATGTAGCATTTGCACTCATTTTGCCTGTTGCTCTTGGTTTGCTTTTTTAAATTTTAAATCTTTTTATTTACTTCTGATAGCGCCATTCCTTCTTCTCCATCATAAGCATTAATGAATATATTCATATCTTCTTTTCCATAAACAAAGAAGTGTGTACCAACATTATCAGTGCATAAATGGTTCAAAGGTGCTAGAATTCATGCCAGATGCTTCAGTGACTCACTACCAAATGGTGAAATGTCTGAAAGCTTAACAAGATATTCATTTTTCTGCTGGAAATATCTTTTTACAAAAGCCTTTTTCTGTTGAGACATCATTGATCACAGTTTCTCAATATGCAGAAGAAACGAGCTGAGCAGTCTGCTTACAAAACAGCAATTTTCTTCTGCTGCTTGTATTAAACCATGATTTTATAACAGTCTGGTTTTGAGAGGAATTTAAATAAGATACCTTTCAGAAAAAGGTTCTTAAGAAAATTGTGTTAACATGTTGTTTGTTGGGGTCTTTTAGCTTTAAAAGCAAATGTTAGTTTGGACTCTGATTTTTTTTATTCCTTTCAGTTTGATTAAAAACAAAATCAGTTGTTGTTCAGAAAGAGAAAAGGAAGTGAAACTTGTTAAATAATAAGTCAAAAGACATTTAGGTATCATTCAGTCTGATTGGAGGTTTGGTCAGTGCCACAGCCTCATACTTGTGCCTCTTCTGACTCATTTTTATTTCAATTTCTACAAGATGGTGACTTATTTTAACCAAATTAATTCAATAAATAGAGAAGAATTGTGAACTGTAAAATAACCATTCTATTCCCTGTCTCATCTGTTTTTCCCTCTGATATATGAAACACACACATATTTCTAATGGACTCTTCCTGAGACACAACATTGAATATCACATTGAAGATTATTTTTATTATCAAACATACTGATTGTTTAAGTTGTTTTAATGTCCCTTAGGACACTTGGATACTTGAGGCTGGCTTCTGCTTATTTGATCACGGGTGGTGAGCTGCATGCTGTCTTGATTTCAATGCATTTTCATTTTAGTATTTTTTGACATGTGAAACTGTTCACTAAAGCATAAAATGTACTGGGTTGATAACACAGGGATTTTCTTTTTAATAATCAATGAAATTAAATGCTATAAGGACATTCACATTTTCTCTTTAACATGTGGATACCCACAGAAATTATTGTACATTCTACATTAAAAAATTATAATTTATAAATTTAATCCCTTTGTTCTGTAGACAATATTTTCAGTTCCCATGCTAAAAGGAGGAAGAAAAGTGGGTAGAGTCCCATTTTTAAGCACTTAGATTTCAGGCATTACCACAATGATGCGTTGTTTAGAATATAAATGTTATGAGGAACTGTGGATCAAACAAAAGTTTTCCATGTATTGGCATTTTTTCTTGTAAAATTTAATGAAAATGCAATCCTCTGAACTAAAAGCTTGATATAAAAGTCATTAAAATAGATGGAAACATATCCATTCATTTAACAAGTCTTTAGAGCAAGCATTTAAGAAGCTTTTAATGCTTTTTTGCTCCAGCCTGATGAGTATTATCTTCGTTATACAGATGATGTTGTGAAGTCATGAAAATGTTAAATGTTGACTCCAGGGCCACAAAAACGAACCAAACACTTTGGAAACAAAAATGTTTCCAAAACACTTGGAAACCCAAAAATCTTAAATATGAATAGTTGTCTGTCTGTACTTAATATTTAAATAAATATTTAATTCATATCTCAATAAATTAATTGTTAAGGGTATTTTTTTTTTAAAGGCAATATTTAGTAAAATATTTCTTGATCTTTATATCATAAAATTACTGTCTGAAGACTTTTTATTTTCAACAAAGAATCTGTGTGGTTCTTGAGAGATTGTATTAAAAAATTATTCGATAATATTATGCATCAAAGCGAATAAGAAGCCTGTGTAGGAAATATTAATATATTGATTAAAATATTGTGTTTACAGTGGCCATTGCTAATAACTGAAATAATATTTTCTTATGGTTTTTTCTTAGTTCTGTCTGAGATGCTGGGGGAGATTACAGGAACATTTTCAGTGGTATTTTGACTGGGTTGCTTAGGCTAATTGTTAAACCAGCGAGGCATGCAAATAACATTATATCTACAGAAAAAATAGCATCCAAAGTTAACTGTACAAAGTGCTGTGAGAAGAGAGGAGAAAGGCAATACGGGAGCCAAGCCAAGTGACAAAAAAAAGAATTTTGCAAAACTGATGAAAAAACAACACAGGAAGATTAGAAATCATGAACCAATGACTATTTAGCAAGGGGTCATCTAGGCAACAAGTTGTAATGGAGTTTGATGAAAATTACGCATGAACTTACACAGGAATTAAATGCACAAAATATTTATATGCTTCTTAAAGTGTTCCAAATACACCCATGTAAGTTATCAGTGCAGTATTAGCTATTATTGCAATGCCATTAAATCTTGGATAAAGTGATACTGAAGTTTTGGAAGAAAAAATCCCTTCTCCCATGTGCTGCAGCACAGCTTCCATTGTGGGGCTTTCATTCAATCTAATGTGAACATGAACACTCCTGGGGCACTTCCTTAATGCAAGGGAGGAAGAAGAGGCCTCTTCCCACTCCTCATCATAGATCAGGCAAAGCCTCCATGGGCAGAGGCAACTGTGGGTCTCAAAGGAAGGAAGAGAGTCAGGCCTCACCATATGGAGTTGATCTCAAGGGGCCAGCGTACTAATCCTGGTAACCACAGAAATAAAGAATCATTGAATGGGCTGGGTTGGGAGTGACTTTAAGATTATCTAATTCCAACTCCCTTTCCATGGGCAGGGACACTTTCCACTAAACCCAATTGCTCCAAGCATCATCCAACCAGAATGTGAACTCTTCCAGGGATGGGGCATTCATAATTTTGGCCAGAAAAGTTGTATTGTTTTCTTTTCCAGAAAAATCCTCCTGCAGTTTACAGTGACTGTTTAAATACTCATAAAACCTTGACTTAGCAAACATCTGGAATGACATGTTCACTCTCAAGGCTGAAGGTATGTCCCATGTGAACGTGGAATATGGAAGGACTGAAATATGATCTTGGGAGTAGTCCATGAAGATGAACCAAAGATAGAAACACTAAACCTTTAAGAGAAATTGTAGAAACATTGGAAAGGAAGGGAGGAGGTTAAAAAATGTGGCAGATATTAATCACTCTCAAGGAAATTGGAAGTAGTTTGAGACACATGCTTGGTTTTATTTTGCACCAATTAAAACTTTAATCTCAACCTAACCATGGAATATGTCGAGGTACATTGCCACAGCTATAGTCAAGGTAATATCTGTGGAATTTAGAAGTCAGTTTATAAGTATGCTTGTAAGTCAAGAGAAATTGATTTTAAAATGAGTGGAACTCACACTGCATATCTTTGTAGTTATACATTAGGTCATTTCTCACATTGCCTTCCTGACTTCCTGCATCTGTAGGGAAAATCCAGCTTCTCTGTAAATTGTATTGATTTTAAAAGATCAAAAAATAATCTGTTTAATTTTTCACTCCATTTAGATGCCCAATAAAATATATTAGATTTTCCAACAATCACACACTGTAGAGCTGAGCTTTCAATAGGAGGTGCAGAAAGTCCCACGAATCTCAGCTAGAAGCAAAAATCAATATATTTAGTATAATTTAACTAAACTAATGCCACCGATTTATGTTCAGAATCCCTTTGTCAGTGCCTTGACAAGAAACAGCCAAAAACTCATTGCCAAAGAACTGTCTGAAGAGGAATGAGATGGCAAAAAATTCTCCACTCAGTTTACTCATGTCCTTCACCATCTTCATACAGCACAATGTGTTCACATTACAAAAATGTAAAATAATGAATATTCCTGGATTAAATGATACAGAAAAAAAACTATTTTCACAATTGCTTTACACTGAATTTTAAATCTAAATGTCAGGTTATATTTTGAAGGTTTTCCATCCTAAGTAAAAACTTCTTCAGAGTCCAGAGGATTTTGTAGACCAGAAAAACAGTTTAAAATCTGAGGTCCGATCCAAAAGCTGAACAGAAGTCCTTGAATGTATCTGATTAAATCCTGGTTTATTTTTGCTGCTAGTAATTGTTCAAATATTCTCTTCAATTTCTATAACATAAAGAATGGATCCTGGGTCCAGAGAGTAGAAAAGAACTCAAGTTTTAAATAACATTATTTAGAAGGGAGAGCAAGGAATTGGGGTGGTTATAGATCTTTAACACTCATCCCAAATCAGTATTTGCAAGTAAACTGAATTTGTATTATCATATTATTATGCATTTGTGTTGTGATCACTGGAGGGTTCTTTTTGTGTGTGTGGGAGGGTGTTTCTGTAGGGCTTTTGTGTTTTGGTGGTGAAGCAAGGGGGTTGGGGTTTTTTGTTTGTTTGGGATCTTTTTTGTGGTTTTGTTTTAATTTTTTCCCCCTCATTATCTTTGTAAATTTTACCCTTTCTACTAACCTCTATATTTTTTAATCTTATTTCCATTCTCTGTCATCTCTTATATTTATTGCTACTGCTAGCCAAAAGGTAGTTTCCATTTCTGCACTAAGAATTATTAGCAGAAAATTAACAGTTAATACCTCTTGAAGAGGGATATGTCCCTGAGACATCTTTTGATTTGTTCACCTGCATCTTAACCCTAGAAAGAGTAGTTTTGTTTAGCATTGCATGATAGAGTCCTGTACAAACCACGAGCAAAGCTTAGACTGTGGCCCCAGAGCTTTCCTTGTTAGTCACTCATTACAGCAGTTCTGCAATTTCTCTGTAAATTCTCTCTGCTTTGCAGAGAGGGTGCTGGATGAAGGCTGGGAGAAGAACTGACCCATGACATTGCTTCCTGAGCTTCCTTGCTGCACAAACAGCAAAAGAAGGAAAGTGTTATCAAACTGGTTGTCTGCTTTTTAAAAACTTTTTTATTTAAGCTTCTATCCCAGAAGACTGGCTGGCTGTCACTTAAAACTGACATTTGATTTTCTCTTGACATGAATCCAGATACTCTCTGATCAATTCTCAGATAATTAATATAATACAAAATTTTCATATCAATTTTAGAGACACTCCTGGGCAACTAAAGGTTCTGATCATTTTTGGCATGCTGCATATTTAGCTGCTCTTTTTTCCCTTGTCCTGCATACATAGTTCTTCATTACATCTAGTAACTCACTTTGGAGTTACAGGAATTCTCCTACTATGAATGTCATATTAATCTTGAACCTGTTTTGAAAATGTTTTCCATCAACATCCTTACAAGGCCTGTGTACAGAGATTTTTTGCAGTGCACGTATTCAGCATAGAAGAAGGCAATCTCCTTGTTTCACTATTGTATCTGTTGTTCTCTTTAGCATTTTAATTCTGGATATCATGAGTGAGAAGCCTCCTGTGCAGTGACTGTACTACACTCTGTTGACTAGGTTACCTGTGAATTTAGAAATGGGCTTCAGTTATGCACTATGGTTTGACTTGATCAGAGATATACAAAAGAGCAACATAAATTATTTAATATAAAAAGCTAGACAGTGACAACAAACAAGCACAGATGTGAAGAGGAAAAGAATTTTGTCTTTACAAAATCCCCACCAAAACACACACAAACATACACACAGGACCCTACTTGATAATCTTTATGATGTAAATACATAGATATTCTTTGATTACAATACATTGGCAGGACTGGATATTGTAGTCTTTCTACCTGAAACTTGAAATTCAAAGTTTATGAAAAAACATGATCAATTTTTTTGAACTTCAGAGCTTCTAAGCCCTGACCTATATTTTCTCTTATTTTGTGTAAGAAAACTCACTGAAGTTGGAAATAGAGATTAAAAGATACTTTCCTTTCCTTTTCAGTCTAGCCAGGATTTTTCTCTGCCTTTATGAATAAAATAAAAAGTTGAAGTCTTTATGAATTTGTTTTCCTATTTATATTTGTGATGCCTTATGGTAAAAATTCCCTACAGGTATAGTGTGATGGCCAGTGCATTCTGCCCTGAAACCACTCTAAATAGCCTGGAAAGAGTGAGGGAGCCTGGGGAGTGGAATATCATGCATGACAAGTCCAGCAGCTGGTCATAGCTGTACTGGGCAGAAGCAGGGCTGCTCAGGGAGATCTGTCTCATGCCATCCATTCTAACAAACAAAATCATGTGTCTCAGGTATCAAAAAAGTTTGGGAAACATTGCCTGTACTACTTAATTAATAAGTTCTACTAAGATATATAAAAACATAAAAACATAGCTCTTTTTTTTGTTTGGTTTTTTTTTGGTTTTTTTTGGGTTTTTGTGGGCAGACAAGGATCTCTTCTCCTCCAAAAGCAAGTTCAGTGTCTTATTTTTTCTTACTCTTGTGGGAATGTCTGAGCATGCAGATCTTTCAGATGCCATGTAGAAAACTTGATGTCTTTTTAGAAAGACTTCCTGACCACTTGTTATCCAGAATTGGAAGATTTGGGTCAACAATTCTTGACATCTGCATTCAGGTTCTAGTCCTTAGGGATCTGAAGACTTTTGAATAATTGAATTACTACTCTTCATGTCCTCCAGTGGATAACTACCAGGAAGAAAATATTTCTGATTAAATAAAAACTGGAAAGAAAAGACAACAATTGAATCATAGGCTGTCAGTAAAAAAGAAAAACCCATCAGGCCTTTGTCACCCCCACAACAATCTTAAGATTTGGTAGCTCCAAATTATCTTAGCTTATTTACAAAATTGAGTTAAGGATTCCTTGGTATGAACACATACATCTTCCTGTGAATACATCCACCACTCCAGAAAAGCAGGAGTATCAGGTGCAATTAAAGGGATATTTCTTCAAAATAATTTAATTTAAAATTTAAAATTTAAATTTAAAATATTTTAAACAAAATTTCATAGTGTATCAGTCTCAAAATGTGCTAAGTGCGAAAGTTTGACTATGAATGACTATATGACTAAAGCTAAGTAAGAATTGAAAAACTGATACTAAAATGAAATTAGAATGCCCAAAAGCTGTAGTACCTCAATCTAAAACACAGAGTGTTTGAAAAAAAATCCTTAATCCTAATGAGAGCTGGTCATAACTTATACAAGATAATATTTGGTTTGCATCTAGCTTTTTATTAATTTATTATTTAAATTGTTGCCAAAAAATCTTTTAATCATCCATGCAACTGCTCTGGCTCTAATAGTTCCAAAGTTCAGTAGATTTTAAGAACACAGGTTTACACATTAATTCATCAGCTAAGATAATCATTCACCATCTTTAAGAGTATTTTTAATGGGAACAGCAAACACAATTGGCCATAGTTGGGAGGACAAACCAGATGAAGATTAAAGATGAAACAATACCAGGATTTTTTCTTTGTGCTCTTATGCTCTGATGTCAGCATGTCATGTTTTGTCATGTAGATTAAAATTACTGAAAACAAAATCTCAAATCAAGACATTATGAGCATAGAAGGAAGAAGAGCTGAAAATTGCAAAATTCATTTATTTTCTTAGTTATGCAAGTCTCATTTTCTGTGAAGCACTTATATTCTACTGATGGGCAATTTAGAAAATTCTTAGATCATTTCTCGTCACTAATTGGAAGCATTTAATTTATTTGGGCAGATAAGAAATATGAATGTGGGAACAGCATACTTTTAAGACAAGTCAAGAGATAAGACAAAGAAGAGGGAGAAAAAAGAGACCTATATTTCCCTATGCCAGCCTGAGACTTTGGTCTGTCAATTAATCTCTTTGTTTTAATTTGTTTTAAATCAGGAATAATTATATTTCTGTAATCTGGAAGGATTCTGAGATTCTAAATTTAGTGGTGCTCAAAAAGCCTTTGAGAGGCTTCACTAGTAGATGTTCTAAATTAGCACTATGTACTTACAAATATCCTCTAATTTTTTAAAAGTTGATAATTCCTGGCAGTATTAACTCAATATTTTCAAGGGAGAAGTGACTAATTAATTTTCTAATATTGCTGAAGCACACTAAAATTAATAAGTCCTATTTAGCACAAATTATTTAACACTAAAGTCTTGCAATGTTATGTATCGATATATTTGTCATAACATTTGTCATAATATGAATATCTAATTCAAGTTTAAAAAGGTGATATATCAAATAACATAAGGCATAATATGGAAAACAGGGGAAACTGAGTCTACTACTCATGGAAATATAGGAACCAGGTGACAGATAGTATTTTCTCTTTTTGTTCCCATCACAACTCCCAGATGTTGCTTCCAGGGAAAAAAAACCAAAAGCAAACAAACCAAAATTACAAAAAAATCCCCAAACCAACAAAAACAAATATATAAACCCACAAACAAACAAACAAACAAAAGACTAACCAAACCAAACTTAAAGGGGAAAAGAAAAATTAAAAATCCGACAAATAAAGAACTATACTTATAGCCCAAACCTGAACAGTAAAGCAACCTCACCATTCTGAAAACCTCCTGCAGCAATGATTGAACAGTTCCTGCCACAAGTGGTTTACTGAAAACTCACTTTTCCTCCTTATTTAGACTCTACAAATCAGCTTTGTTTTGTAGCCTTTTCATCTTCTCACAGTGTCTCATTTCTTTGGTATTTTTCTACTGACTGGTAGCCTCTCCTAAATAAAATCCCTCACAGCTATCCAGTAATGGATAATTGGTACATAAAGGAACTACAGATTGTTTTTTTAATGCCCTTTTTAGCTTTCCATGTCTTTTGAATTTTCCCCTCCATTGTACCTTGAAAATTAACATTACCAGTTGAGGTTTCTGAGGTGAGCTCACCAGAGATTGTAAATTTTATAAAATTAATAGTGGAGTGGCTGCTTTTTCAATAATACACATTTAAAATTTAGAAAATGCTTCTTTAAAAACTGAGACTATCTGGAAAACCATCTAATCAATGAGGATATTCTAAGTAAAGAACAAATTAGGCTCGTAAATGGAGAGATTTAGGAAAGATGAACAAGTGTCTGCATCTGTGTGGTATGGCAGCAACTCCTCAGATGAGGTGTAAAAACAGGGGAGAGAAAGGGAAAACACAGGAAATCTGGAACAAAGAGATGGAGCCCAGAGCTCTTGTAAGCAGTCTCATCAAAGGAGGAGGGGAGGTCGTCTAACCTTGAAATCTGATGTTTATTTCTGAAAAGCATTGCCTTGGGGTAGGGTGAAACTTGGTAATTACTGTGGCTTCTACTGCTGATAATAAACTCCAAGATATCATAAGTATCATCTAAACCAAGATACTGGATACTAGGATTAAATGACAGGGCATATTTTCTTCTATCATACTTTTCTTCTGTAACAACCTGTGCAGCTGAGCAAGGGCAAGAAAGAAGTTGACATAACTTTGTTAAAATAAAAGCTCTTATTTTCATTTTAAGCTTGACTAGCATATAAAGCTGATTTAGGTAGTAACACACTTCCATATTTTTCGTATTTCTTTTAAAGATAATAAATAAAATAAATAATTGTACTAATAATTAATAATTGTTAGTAAATAAGTAATTACACTGTCTAAATTCAAGCAGATCTAAAATCTCAGGTCTCGTGTATTTCCAATTCATCTGTAGAAGTCAGACTGGTGCCTGACCCTCATAGTGTGTGAAACCTAGTCCTTTATTTATGAGTGGATCTGCCAAGAAACAGACAGTGAAAGGACAACCTGTGACTCGAGGAGAGCACATTTGCTGTGCAGAATAATAAATTACTGGCAATGGTTTCTGAAGAGTGCAGCAGTGTCCAGAGTCCTCTCCAAGATAGGTAAAAAATACCTCCTGAGTTTATAGTAATTTCCTTCTCTTGTCAGTGATCTGCATGTAAACCAGTTTCTTTGACACTTGTGAACCCAGAGGTTATTCTGAACAATCATGTAGCAAAAAAATGAAATTATCCTCACAATTAGCAAGAAAAGCCATTTATCTTCCACATAGTAGAGTTTTGCTTATTTATTTTTAAATGTCAACTGTATCTTGTTTCCAAAGAATTATGCTATTCAAAAAATAAATAATCTCCATTGCAGTCTCATCTAATTAATAAAATTAAATCCTCACAGAGAAGGAACAGAAATGTATCCATCTGAGAATGGGCTTTCCTCTCCCTAGAGAAGACAAAAATGTAGTATTTGACTCCAGGTGTTTTATTTACAGAAAGGAGTACAGAACCTCTAATAAGTAGGTTATTAAAAAAAAAAAATTAGAAGATAGGATGCTAAGAGCATAGTAAAAGAACCTGGTTATTTTGGGGTTTTTTTGGGGGACATTTAGCAGAGTATTCACAGACTCTTTTTGAATATTGTTTTCCAGGAAGAAGCCGTACACACCTTTTGTCTGAAGCCCACTAAAGGACAATAAAAACTGCCTGTAAGTTATTTGTCAGATTGTGTGAAAACACTGTCTTTTTCCCCCCCCAAAAATGCCCTTATTTTCATATGAGATAATTAGGAAAAAAAAAAAACAAAAAACAGAACTCCAGAACTCTGAAATTTTTTCTCAATATTTCAGTAGAACCTTCAAATACTGTATGGTGAAAAAAAAAAAAGTAAAATATTTGTGGCTTTTTTAAAATTAGTGTTGTGTATTATTATTTGATTCTGATTCTCGTGCTTTTCAATATTTCATTTGAAGTTCCATACCTTGGAAGAAATTTATTGGATCAAATTTTTATCTTGTTCATGGGAACTAAGGTTTTAAATAAAGTATTGTATGTAAAGAGATTTATAATGCATTTAGTTCTCAATAATTTATGTAGTCCTTTGCCCTTCAGGTTGCAGAGAAAACCCAAGATCATCATTCTTACACATTCATATCAGATGGGAAATAAAAATAATTCAATCTATAAGTTGTCTTAAAATTAATGAGTTCATTATTTCTCTTGGGGTTTTTGTTTGTTTGTTTGTTTGTTTGTTTGTTTGTTTTTTGTTTTGTTTTGTTTTGTTCTGTTTTTTTTTAAGAATCTCATTACTTATTGTGCCTGGATTGTGATTTTTGAGTGTCTGGCTTTGATAGCATAGTTAAATATAGAATGTTCATTAATTTTCAATTTTCTTTCTAAAACGTAATGTCTAAATCTTTCTGCCTATAGATTCAGATTCCCATTTAACTACCTGACCCCTTTTCAGAAAAACAATCAACATTTTACTTAGCACAATGCTATAACTTAATTCTTCTAAATGTTTTTAGTAAGGTAATAATGTAATGTAATAGTGTTCAATACTCGTTGAAAAACAGTTCTTTTTATTTTTCTGTGTTGCTTTCATAAAGTTTTATGCTTTTCTTAAAATCTTAATTAAACATCTGCTAAGGCATTTTGTACTTAAGTATCCCATTATTTTTGAAACCATCATGTGAAGAATATGGAAATGCCTAGGATGTGTTTAAAACTGAAAACTATATAGAACTGCTAGACTGGTAAGCAACAGGAAGGACTGCTTATGAACACTGATAAACATTTGTAGAGAAAAAAATGTGTAGTATTAATATAATTTAGAGGCTAGCACAGTTTAGACAGACAAAACAGAATTACTTTTTAAATTCACATTTTATTATCTGATCCAGTAAGTATTCATCTTAACTGTAAAATGTTAAAAATGCCCAAGGGGAAATAAACAATCTTACTGCTGAACTGAAGTTACAAATTCAGCCTAGCATAGTGGGGAGTGAGATTCATCTGCCTCTGCCTCTGCATGTGAAAGGGCTTTCTAATCTCTATAATCTTTCTCTGTTTATTAATATAATATTTGATTTTGAAACTCTTCATTTCAATGCTGGCAGTATAAGTATCCTATTCTTTATTCTAGCAAAGGAAATGGAGTTTGTCCCTTACTCTGACCACAGAGACATAGTCATACCTTTACCCTGAATTGATCTCATATATAATCTACACAATCCATATATAAACACACAACCCAGGTGCATTAGTAGCATCAATCATGCAGTTCAACAAGGGGAAGAGAAAAGTTCTTCCCCTGGGGAGGAACAACCACCTTGGGCACTGGTGCTTGCTGGGGCCAATCAGAGGGGACACAGCTTTGAAGAAAATGGGTCTGGGGGTCCTGGTGGGCATCTAGTTGAACATAAACCAGCACAGATTGGACTAAATTATGCCAGAAGTCTCTTCCCACCTTATCAGACTGTGCTTCTGCAAATTACTATTTATTGTTACAGCATTTCTAAAATTTGTTTTTCAACTGGATCTTGGTTTGGCAATTATATTCCACTGAATTTGAACAGAACTTATAAAAATATGATGAAAATCAACCTTCTTTGCCTCCGGATCTAAACTAAGTAAGATTGAAATAACATTAAAATGTTTTTCCAGTTGGCTTTGATTACAATTAGGTCAAAATCTATTTGAGTAAAATAAAATATCTGGCAAATTAATTTTTTTTTCAGAATGCTGATATTTTGAATAGTTATTTGCAGTCCCTCTATTCATGTACCTTTTGAAAACAGATCACTTATTATTAGAATGCTTAGATGCATGATAACTTTTTTTTGTTACTTTGTCTTAAAAATAAATATCAGTGCCCAGTATCTCTAATGTTCTGTTGATTTATGGTCCTCAGAACAATTTTTCTGTCTTGTCAATAATTCATTCCTAGTATGTGTTTTAGGGGAAAATGTTTTAAAACATAACCTTTTAGATTAAAAACATCAATTAAATAAAGTAAATGTGCTATAATTACAACAGAGATAAATGTATAGGTCTCAGAGAAGATTAACTTAAAAGCTAACTGTTAACACTTAAATGTCAGTTTAATTATTAATGCAACATGTACTGTTTGTCAGATGATTAAATACACCTCCTAGATAGTGGTTATTCCTGTGCAAATTGGAAGGTGCTGCATATCTTGCTGTTTGATATCCTCCTGGTTATGTATGAAGTCTACTCCAGTGAAAGTTTTTTCTAAAGCTGGCTGTCTTTCTGCAATTTAATGTGTGCCATACCTACTTTAAGTGTCATGATATAAACAATTGTTCCTGTTCAAGCAGAAATTCATGCTGTGGATATTTCCATGGAAATGTATCAAAAGTTGCACATTCAGGTAAAAATAATGCTCATGTTTATGCTTCATAAGCATGACATCTCATTATTTGAACATAAACATATTACTGTTTGGTCTGTCTTTGTTGTGCATGGCAAGGTTTTGGTAGACAGGAGTTATGGGGTGGCTTTTGTGAGAAGCTGCCAGAAGCTTCCCTCATGCTTGACAGAGCCAGAGACCCTGTTCTAGGTCAGACCTGCTGGCCAGGCTGAGCCCATCTGTGATGGGGTTAGTGGGGAAAAGTTACTGTGCAGGAGAAATTGAAGCTGGAGAGAGTAGTGAGAATAAATGGGAAGCAGCCCTGCAGACACAAGAGGCAGCAGAAGGAAGGGCAGGAGGTGCTCCAGCACCAGAGAGATTCCCCTCAGCCCCTGGGAAGAGTGTGGTGGGACAGCTGTGCCTCCTTCCTGGAGCCCCTGGAGGATCCACAGCGGAGCAGGAGGGGTCCAAGGAGGCTGTGTCCTGGTGGGAAGGCCACACTGCAGGCAACGTCCTGGCAGGACCTGTGGACTACTGAAAAAAGCATCCCACACTGGAGCAGTCTGCTGGCAAGGTTTGTGACTTGAAGGATTGCATATAATTTACTTCTGTGTCAAAACTATCTTGTAGTTTCTGGACTTCAGGGTGCTTGTTTTTCTGATGCAAGGGCATACAATCATATCCCTTTCTCAACCTCAATTTTACCAAGGTTTAAAGAATTGCACTCATTTAATATCAACTTTTAAAACAGGCTTTGTGCTACTCTTGGTTGAATTTTTTATCTGCTTTATATCAGGTTATTTTCACTTGAACCAGAATTGCCATACTTGATATAACCAGTATTGCAGATGGGAGTAAGACCTTAAGGTCTTTCACAGTGACATTAAATTTTTTCTTTCTTTACTGAAAATACAAAGCCTGAAACAGTTTTAAATTGTCTTTGCTGTTTTTCAGAACTTTCTCGCATGAATGACTTCTAGTCATCCTGTAACAGATATATTTACCCATGTTCTTTTCTTCTCCTGTTTCAGACTCACCCTCTGCATTGTGGCAGCAATTCCTGTTGTTTAGCCTTAAGTTCACAAGCTATTGAATTTCACTTCATTTCTATTATTACCATCCTCAAGGTCATCCAATTTTTCCTATATGGAAGAGAATTTTCAATTCTTTTCTGTACAGATGATGACTCCAATTCTTTTTAATCAGACAATCTCATTAACCCACTCTTCCACTTTGTGCCAAGGACATCAGATAGCATATTAAAAAGATTAACCTCATGACCAGTTCTCAAAAAGATCTACTTGTAAGCCTTCCCCAAGCTTATTCTGCTCTTTACTGTGCTTTTCTATATTTCTTGCTTTTCAGCTGTCAGCAAACCCAAATATCTCAATCTTATCCAATTTTCACCAGTGTGGCAATATTTCAAGTATTTTACTGATGCCCAAATAGGTAAGATGTACCCAGCCTCTATGGAAAATTAAAATTCAGTCTCTTATCAGTAGAAAATTTAGGTTAATCTAGACTGGTAAACTCATTTTTTCTCATCCTTTTCCATCAATATATCGAGATAAACACCTCCTTCTTTTTCTATTTTTTTTTTTTTCCAGTATGAAAATGGTTCTGGAATGGTAATTTGATAGATAAAAGGCAAACTCGGAATGCTATCCTGCTTTCTCTCCTCTTGACAGTGAAATGTGTGGGATACATGTAAAAGGGAATGCGTGTGAAGTTTTGTGTAGAGAGAAAAACTAATGACCTGCAAGAAAGGTCTTCTGTTAGTAACCTAAAATATGACAACCACAGTATCTTTCTGTGTCCTTTACACTGGTGTTCGTCTTCTCTTTTTAATCCCAAGTTTAAAGAAAAATCTTTGACACATTCCCACCCTTTCCCCTTTCAACACCCCCTTTTTTACCTCTGTTCTCTAGGGGCTAGCCTGAGAAGCAAGCTGAAATCACTTGCAGTTACTACACCTCAAAAAATGTAATTCTTACCTACTGACATGTCCAGGTTCCCATATATTGTAAAAATTGTGGCCCCTGGTAATTAATGGATAAAAGAAATGCATAGTCATAGCCAGCTAAACACATGCAAAGGGTTCTTCCTTTGATTCTCTTGTTCAATAAACTTTACCCATTCTTTCCCATGTGCTTGGCTCGAAAACAAAAAGAAAAGGAAAAAGCAAACAAGAAACAAAACCTCAAACCTTTCTCAAAAATTATGTCTTGTTCTGCTGAGGCATTAGTATTAAGTTTAGCTTAGCTCTGGCCTTTTATGAACCTTTGACTGCTTCTTACTAGAAGCAATAAATCATTACCATTGCAAACTTTTATTCAGCAATATTATATACATGGAAACTAGACTTGAAAAGCACATTGCAGACCAAAAAGAAAAAGAAATGCTTTCAACCCAAAGGTAAGACATTTCAACCAGAGTAATGTAATTTGCTGGGTTTGACTTCTGCTCTTTGCATAATAAATCACTTTCATAATATACTTTGCATCTCTTTCTGAAGACCTGGCCTTTTCCTCCCTCCCTCCCAACCTTGCATTATTAGAATTCTTAAAAATCTTCTATTAACCAACCTTTCAAAAATAAGAACAGTGTTGGATGTCATGCTTGTTCTGTGAATTACCATAAAGCATAGGAACATATATAGGAAGAAGTCTACTCCTATATTAGATTTTTTTAAGATGGTATTAATTATTGTTTGAGCTGTGAGTGGTGTAAAATGTATCAGCCTTATTAAAATTGTTTCTTTCACTGATGTTGTTGTCTCTGTGCTTATGGACTTTCCTCTGACTACTTAAGACATTACTCTGCCTGTGCATAAGCAACAGCAGCATTTAGAGAATTTTCTCAATAAACTTTGCATAACTGTCCATTTACCATATGCAGCACCTTAACTCTGTAAAACTAAATAAAGAAATAGTTATGTGAATAGTTGTGCTGCAGTAAAAACTGCACAAACTCTCTATCTAATGCAGCTGTCGTGACCTCTGCCAGCAGTTAGCACTTCTGTGCCCTGCAGTGGAACACAGCTCAAGGGAAAAGCATGGCAATATCAGAGAAGGAGCCCTGGCACAAGGTGACTGTAATCTCAGTAATTTCTTTAGATAATGAAAATTGCAAAGGGTTGTTTATCCTGCACTGTAAAGGACAAGGTAGATAATTAAAGTACCTGCAAGAAAACTCTTGATTATGGCAAAAAAAAAAAAAAAAATTCCTCTTGTGAATTTTTCATCCTGTCTGCATTTTACACTTGTATCATTAGATTATTGAAGTTAAATACTTTTGACCTTTGAGTGGAGTTTGGTAAAGACAACTTAAATGTACTTTAAAAATACTTTTTTCTCCTCCTGCTGCTCCCTGAAGACTTAATTTTCCCTCTTGCACACTAGTAGTCTTTATTACAGTAATTTCACAATTATAAGCCGCACCGAGTATAAGCCGCACTCCAGGGTGTTGGCAACTTTTTGTTCTTTTGTCCTTATATAAGCCGCACCTGAATATAAGCCACATGTTACAATACAGGGTGTGATAAAAGG
>PYHW01010409.1:12220005-12240486 GCA_013186435.1 Turdus rufiventris | reverse complement strand
CTTTTTAGAAAACTGTGTAAGCAATATTTCCAGTAATTACAGTTCAGTTGGAGGAAAGGTTGAAAAGCATGGCAAAGTGTATACAGAAAGGGATGTAACAACAATCAAGCAGACAAAAGTATCTCTTTAATACAGTGGACTTTTGAGAACCAGTCAAAACTATGCTTTTCTAAAGTGTAGAGCTCCAAAGAACTATTTTTTTAACATTTTTCATTATTTCTCTCATCATTGTTATGGAACTGAACCTGCTGTTCTCACAGATGACCACACAGCCCTAGAAATAGAATTACTTTTCACTTTTGACTAAAAGACAATTAACAGTAATGAGTTTGGGAACATTCTATCTCCACAGCTGAAGAAAGGAATATATTTTCTCCAGAAGTTGCTAGAAAAATCTCTGAATCCTGTCTAGGAATATTCAGTGTATTTTACCACAGTTTGGGACAAGCAAAACCTTTAATTTCTTGCTTCTAATAGTATAGAAAAATTAGGAGAACTGTGCAAGAAATCTAGCCAATCCTAACTGAGATTTACTCAGGGTATAATTTTACAGAAGGCATATTGAATTGGACAGTCACAGGTAAAAGAACTTTCCTAAAGTAGTAGGAACAAGGTAATAAACAGCATTTACAGAAAATGCTTTCACTATAACAAAACTTCCACCAAAGCTATATTACAATAAGTCATAAATATGTTCTTACTTTGGGAAGAGAGAATGGAATCTTTTAAAAGAGCTTGTCAATTAGGAGCTAAAATGTTGGAAGTAAGGAAAAGCATTTGTACTAACAGTATAAGCAGTTGTTTTGGCTTGCTTGTGTTTATGCCTCTGGAAATGTCTAGCAAGTTTGCAGGCAATGGAAGGAAAAAAGATTTATAATAGATATAAAAGGTGAAGTTCCACCTTCAAGCTTGAGGGCAGGAAATAGGATTGTGGCTGAGCATAAATGTGCTTCACAATTCGAGCTTCATTTCTTCTGGTGCAGTCCCATGGCATCAATGTGGTATAATCTATGGTGGAGGTTACCTCATAACTAATTCCTGCAAATTGTGTATTTCATTTAGGGCTGAGGTTATAAGGTTGCTGAACAGATCCCCCTGTGCTTCAGAGGGAAAAATAATAGTTTCTTCTGTACCAGAATTATCTGATGTTTTATCACCCTATAAATTATAACTCCTTCCACAGACTGAGTGCATGGGGATAGTCCATGGTTGCTGGGCTCCGAACAGGGCTCACAAATCATGGTCGTGTTCAGACAGTGTAAGTCTTCATGCAAGACTAAAGGCAGTCAGTGTGATCTTTCACTGATCAATGATTTGCAGTTGTAGACTTCTATTGAATTCAAAAGCCACCTCCTGGTGTGTCTCTTTGGGGAAGATGTCGATCCAATTAACTGTTAAGAGGTTCAGCACACAAGAAATGAATGTGTTTAATCAGCCTTATTTTGCTAGCACATACAGCGTCTGTGTTTTCTATTTTTGCCATTAATTAGGAAGCATTTGGTGATACAGGGTATGCACCATTCAAATTTGCAGCAATATCTGTTGGTATTTTTCTGATTTTTAAGTTCAAGTATTGAGACATATTATAAAAATAAAACTACAGATGGATGTTTAAAGATAAATACTAATGTCTTTATAATTCTGAATTATTCGTAAAAGTCATGTCTATCCTTAATCAATGCTTGAATTATAGAAATAAACAATTAGAAAGGTATGAACTACAATACTTGTTTTTTCCTGAAAGTTCTTTGAAATTTAGATTGATCACATGCACATAATGCTTATATAATTACATACTTCCTACCCTAAATAAGCAGGATGAGGAGGCAATAGAAGAAATACTGCATGTTCATAAGCTAATGATAAAAAAAGACTAATTTTAACTGGATAATAATTGAATTTTCTATGTTTTATGGCTTCAATGGATGTATGTTAGACAGTCTTGCTGAATTAATAATAAAAATTGAAAATTGATATTTAGATTAAAAATATATGACACTTAAAGACATTATGGTGGTTGAAGTGTGAAATGTTATTTCACGTGTTCTGATTATCAAAATTCTGAAATGTTTCAACGAGCTTTATTGCTTCATATGTTGGCAAGGAGATACCACACTTGAAATGTTAAGCTCTATTCTTATCTGCGATATCTTTAGAAGAGATTATCAATGAATACTGTATTTTTAATATGCTATTTGGAACACCACAAAGAAGCAGGATTGGTCAGGAGAGATAGTCATCAGAGGAAAGAGGCCTTTTCTTTTATACATATAACTAAGAGAAACAGTAGCTTCTGTTCCTCAGAGATCTGTAAGAGATCTTAGATCTGTTTTCTCCAGTCTTCTGCAGAAGTAATATAACAATTTAATCACAGCCAACCTTAAAGCACAAAAGGCTATTCTAGAAGGCTGCTTCTGCGAAATGACTCCCCGTATTTTTCAGGAAAAAAAAAAAAAAACACCTCCTTGTGAAATCACTCTAGCACAGAAGAGTAGGAAAATGTCATCTGAGGCAACATACATGGGATGGAAATGAAGGTGGCTACTGAGATTTCCTTTAGTTCATGAGCAAGAATAATCACTGCTCTTATGAAGGTGAAGCAATTACCTTGGATTGGAAAGGATTTTTTTAAATGTTGAGGAAGGAAAGTAGCAGATGCCTCTAACCTTATATTCTCCCTCCATCTGTATCAGACATTACTTTGCACAAAGGTTAAGACAAACACTGAGATAAAGTGGAGCAACATGTGCATACAGAGAATTTCTGCTCATATTTCTATCAGTAACAGAAAACTTGTATTCAGATACCAAATATCTGATGGATCTTCCTGTTTGCTTTTATCACTGATATTTGAGCAGAAATGTATAATTTTATAAAGATATGTATATAATTTATAATTTATATAATTATAAAATGAACAGTCTGGTAACCTCATAATTCCTTCAGGAAAAAAGTACCCACTATGGGAGCAGAAATGACAGCACCAGCCAAATTCTTGTCAGGAGTCTATTCTGGTGGAGGTCCTTCTTTCATGGAATATTCACTGGCTCCATTGTTGGGTCCTCCATGGGCTGCAGTGTGGGTATCTGCTCTGGCATTATTCCCTCCCTGGGCTGCCAGGAAGGCTTGCACCAGTGGGTGGATTGCCCCTTCCCTGACCCCTAATCTTTTTGCATCCCACACAGGTGTGTATGGCATTGAACATAAACTAAGCAATTACTTAAAAATTGTATATATATATATTTGTATTTATATTAGTTACAATTATAGTTAGAGTTACAGTCATATTTTTAAAGGAAAAGAAAGGTCTATAAGATGTGTGGGAAGAAACTGACCTTTGAGAATTGATGGAAATAGTCTAAAAAATGTGGGCACAGCTCTAAATATCACGTACTCTATGTCAAAGAGAGCTTCGTAGTAGCACAATTCAGCATTTTTTGTTTAATCCTGTTTTCTTCCACATCAGATATGTTAATTTTTAAGCTAAAGTTCTTTATGGTGACTTTATGACAGACTTTATGGTGATTCTGAAATATTTCTGAATATTGCTGAAATATTCAGAAGTTTGAAGATACTGTTTTTTTTGTGTTTGCACAATTAACATTTCTGAAATGCACCTTTCTACTGTACAATAGAAGCACATGGGAATTGAAAATTTTAAACAAAAGTTCTGACGTGAGGACAGACAATATTTCAGTTCTTGATTTCTTTATTTGGGATTTTCTTTTCCTACTTGTCTTAGGGGTCTCTTACAGCTGTTACACTGAAAAGAGAGACTTGAAGAAAATTGCAGAGTGTGACAGACTCAATCACTACCACAGCAAATCAGAAAGTGTCAAGGTGGCAATTCCCTCACACTGAACTCTACTATTGATCCAGACCTGAGTCAAGGAAAATGCATAAACCCTCTTACACAAACTCCAGTGACAGGAAATCAGCAGATCCTGAAAACCAATTCAAAGATACTTGTCTCAACATCAACCTCAGAAACTGGCCAGCAGACTGTTGGAGTGAAAACGTGTCACCTGAAGTTTTAGCTTTTCAATCCACAGCTGATAGCTTCAGTCAGTGGAGACAACTAATCAATTATCTGGCATGAATAATGATGGACTATCAGAAACTTTCTTCAAACTATTACTCAGCTGCTGAACTGTGTTAAAGCACGACATTGGTAATGAATGCAGTGTCATGATTTGGAAGAACTGTTGCTTGCAGACAGCAAGGACATTTGCCTTGCCCAATATACATAAATTTTAGCATAATTTATTTTGCATGTCACTGTGGGATACACAGGTCACTACAGGAGTTAAAGCAAACCAAAAGTAGAAGTCCAACATGGTAATATGTAGTCCAAAAATGTAGTGGTCTAGAATAAGCTTCAACAATGTTATTATGAGATCAGAGAAAATACTACAAATTTTTATAGGAATTTTCACAATATTTAAATGGGATTTTTAATATATTAATGGATAATTTGTTTGTATATGCCTGCAGTGCAAGTTTTTATTTTATACAGGTATGCATGCAAATGGTACATTGAAACAGTATAAAGAAGAGTGAGACTTTAAAGGCATTTCAGCAATAGGATAGCTGTGTCTAAAGGATTAGGAACTGGTCATGTGGACAGTGGAAACAGAAGACACCTCATTTGAATCTTATCTTGGGAACTTTCATTCCAGTGCTGGCTGTTTTTCTGTAAAGGAGCTTCTTAAGATCCATCTAGAACAGGTCATGTCTGTTACAGATGTGCACGAGGGCAGCTGCTAGAAGTAAGCAAACAGCTGTCACACTAATTTTCATTCCACCTAAAACATGACATAGCAAATGCGCAGATGAAGCTACACACGTGAAGAGGTGCTGAATGAGCCCACTCAAATTTTAAAACTACAGTAAAGAAAAAAAATCTGAGCTCTTCATTCACAGAATCAGCAAAGTAATCTTAATCTATAATCCTCGTGTGATGTAACCTGCTTTGGTCTATGGGTAGAAATCATACTAGGTCAGCTCAGTCCAGTTATGCTTTGGGTTTGTTCTTTTCAATTGTACTAACTGAGATTAAAGGGGAAAAAATAAAGTAGGTAAGAAATATTAGACTGTGAATATTAAAAATCTTTACCCCTTTCATACATTTAAGAATTCGAAGAAATTAAGAAAATAAGTAACTTGGGGAAGTTAAACAACAGACAAACAGATTTTACTAGCTGTATAGCCACAAAATCCTAAAATCCTTTTTTTAATTTCTTTTTTTTTTTCAATACGACACTGATAAAAAACATTCTGCACAAATATGTTGCTAACTAAATGAGAAATCCTACCTTGCCCATTAGTTTGCTTGAGGAATGGTGGTATCAGTTGTAAAACCCCAACTCAGACAGGAAAAGCAAGTGTGAACTGGCAGCTGTCCACAGTTGGGGTTGTGTATGTGAGAGTAGGGCACATGGCAAGTGGGTTTTATATCAGCACTGGCTAAGCTTTGTATTTTTTTCTACACTGCTGCCTATAATTTAATTAATTATATTACTGACAGCTTTCTAAATTAAAAAGGACTATTTGAAAAACTTCATAATGGAGTAAGGTAAAACACTGATATATTTCTGCCCTGTAAGTAAAGGGTTTCTAAATAAAAATATCTTAGATAAGCTAAACCTTATATAAAATGGTTATGTTATAAAATAGTATGTAGAATTTAATTAGTCTCCTGCTATGATGAGTAGGAATCACTGATTTTGCAGTCTGTGTTCAGTATTAAGGGCTACACAAAATACTCAGCTGTGCCAGGGAGGATATGAAGAGATTAGAGAGACTAATATATCACAGACTAACCTCTTTGCTCTGGACATTCGCAGGGACACAGGCAATTCTCACTCTGCTGCTTTCTGGAGCCACTAGGTTTCAAAACAAACAAAAAAGAACTTAAGATTATAAGGAAAGCTGAAGTTCAAGGTAAGCAACTCTTTTATTAGTTATAATTTTTCATGTTGAGCTGATTTGCCATACTGAATTGTGACTTTAAGTAGCAGCTATAACATTTTAGAAAAACAAAAAGAACATTACTGGTTTAATACTTACTAGCAGCAACTAACTCGCCTTTTGTTTTATATCTCCTTAGTGGAATTTCTGAATGATAGCACTGTTGATTTCAACTTTTTTTTTTAAATTGTGATAATAAAGGTACTTCCAGCTAAGTGGCAAAATTTAGAGTATTGTCAGGAGTTGTTTATTCCTTGAAAAATATCAGAAATCTGTCTATCGATGCATAAAAATAACATTCGAGAGAACAGATAGGCCACACAAATAATTTTTATTTTCAGAGAATCATATACTATGTTAAAGGGAAATGTAGTCTTGTATAACATAATCCTTTATCATAATTAATTTTATAAAATAGGTTAATAGTTGATAAGAAGTTCTAATTAAACGATGGCTTTCTCCCTTATCACAGTGATAGAGATAATCTAGTTTATTTTCTTAATACTTAAAAACACATACTAAACTACTAAACTACTAGGGTTATGCTAAATTTTCTGATTATTGCATGGATTACCCTTTTCTGGCTGTGTTCTTGATCAGTGGCATCAGTCCTGAGAGGAGCTTTAGAACATTCTTAATACAATCTATAAACAGTTAAACATCAATTCAACACCATGGAGAGAGAGGTGTTTCCTAAAGGTGTTCATGAACAATGAAATAATTTTGTAGGGTTAAATTTTCAAATGTCTACTTAAGGAAGGGAAAAGAGAAAGAAGGAACAGATATCAAAGGTGGGAGTAAATCCTGAAGAAAAATAGCTTCAATCCAACCATTGCAGTCTTAACTGTTGTGTAATACTCTGTGTAAGAGCACAGAGAAGGGAAGAATCAAATTACTCATATTGCTAAATACTCCTGTTTTGCATTGCTAAACTTCCATGTATGTAGGAAAAATGGTCCTAAAAATAGTTTCAAGTAAGTTATTTTGATCCTTTTGGAAGGTATTGTGAACCTCATTGCTGAAGATATTTACTAATTCTAGAAATGTCTAGGTCTTAAAATATCTGGTGAAGAGGTACTCCATTTGCCATTTATTAATTTTTAAATAGTAAATGTGAGTCAAAAATACACTTTTGACAAAGATTCATTAGACATGAAACTTTATGCTACTTATAATTAATTTACAGAAAAATTGCTTAAATGTAGATATAAAATGAGAACTCTCAAATAGAGATCTACAGAAGCCAAGTGACTATAGTGAAAATTTAAGATTGAGCAGGACTTTGAAACTCTTATTTTAATGTTGTATATAAACCTGTTCATGCTATAAGGGAAATTTTATGCCTATGCTTACAGGGGTTTGTCCAAAGATACTGATTTTTAGTAACTAGTCTTTTGTGTTTATATATTTCTTTGTTTTTATGAGAATAAAAAAACTTCTGAAATGATGTCTTAGGCAATTTAGGGCAAAAATGCAACAAAGAAGGCAAGGTGGTAGTCCTCTGGTATTTGTGTGATCCTCATGATAGCAGAAAAACATTTCTACCAGCTGAATAATTCAGCATTTCATATATTTACCAAAGGCAAGTGAGTCAGGAGCTTCTGGTGAGGAGTTAGGAAGGGACTTAACTGTGAAGGGATTTGAAAAAATAAAATAAAATTTGAAAATGGAGCTAGTCCTTAGGGAGTAACTGAGTCAAGATTATGGAAAGAAGAACACAGAAAGAGCCATATGTTCAAACCTGAGACTATTGGCAGTTATTAAAACTGGGGCTTTTAAGAGCTTTTATTTGTTGCTCTTGAGTTCTATCTGGAAGGAGATATCTTCAGTGAGTAGGAATTTCGACTGATTGTATGTTTCTTTAATTTAATTTTATTTTGTGGATTTTTAGGTCCAAAATAATATTGGGAGATAGTTACCTGTTCAACACAGAGGAAATTATTTGAATGTGTAGAACTTTTCTTCTATATTTTGCTGCAGGCAAACTCAGAAAGTAAACCAGAGAAAGGCCTAAAAAGCATCTAGATCATACTTTACAAAGATGAATCTTAGATTTCAAAGTCACTTTTCTAGGTCAACAGGAAGAAAATAAAGGAGAAAAGAGATCATCCATTTATTTAGCATAGAGCTGTAGATGCATATCCTCTTAATCTTTGCATAAATCCATTTTTTTAATGATAAAATATGGGTTTTTTTTCTTCTCTACAGTCATAAGATTATCAAAGTCACTGTGGTATTGGGTGAAGTTGAGAACTCAGTTAGGTCATACCCCACCACTCCCATCAGAACCCGTGGGGAGTGCTCAGCTGCTCTTTGATTCTCTTTGTGTGCCTTTTGAGTTAGAGCTGATTATTTTTACTTTTATTTTTGTAAATGTAGTACAGGTGTTAAGGGAATTATAGATAGACAAAATGATGACTTAAAGATACTTCAGGGCAGGGGAAGAGGAAAGATGAGATGAAAGAAGGGAGAGGATCCATGTGGGAGGGAATATTTGCTTGTTTTAGCTGAAATTGTAGATTCATCTCTCTTCATATCCTCAGAATTTCTTTGTGTGAATTAGTCCAAAGGACTTCAAGATCTGTTAAGAAACTTCATTAAATCTGCTACAACTCTGAGCATCTCTGTGCTATATAAATGAACTTCGTTAAAGTGGAAATTCTCTTTCAGCTGGTGAGAGTTCATCTGAGATGTTAAATTAATAGATGGAATAGAAAAAAAAAAAAAAACAAAACAACAAAACAAGCTGGTTGAGGTTTATTTTGAGATGAATGAGTTTATAATAATATTTTAGAATTTGTTTAGAATTCTTTATGAGTTATTTTTCAGCTAGTTATAACACTTTATTTGTCAGTAAAGCTGGTAAGAGAAATGAGCTGGATATTTATATTCATAGTGTACTTGCTGCTATTCTGCAGTCTCTAAAGTGAAGATATTTTATTGGTTGTGCTGCTTTGGGAAACCCTATAGCTGAATTAGATCACAGGCACATTTGTAACTTTGGTGCTATATTACTGCAAAACAGCAAGTTTTTTATCAGTATTCTATCGAATTAGAGAAATGCAGTGGAGTCTCCACCCTTAGATATATTCAAAAGCTGTCTGTACATGCTCCTGGGCAATCAGCTGTGCATGGCCTAACATGAGTAGAGACTTGAATGGGATTGTCCAGAAGGTCCTTTCAACTTCAGCCAGTTTGTCGTTCTGTGACCATGAAAACATTTCACCAAATCTGTAAAAATATACTTCTTCAGGCCTACAAAAGGCTTGATCATTTTAAAGAAATAGCATTTGAAACAGTTCGCATGCTCCTCTTTCTCCATGCCTCAAGCTGTTACAAAGATTTTTCTTTGAGGCTTAGAAACAGTTCTTGAACTTAACTGCAAGTGTTATTTGCAGTGGATTTGTCAGCCAGGAGCTTGTACTGAAAGGAAGAGAGGACTTAGGAAAGGCTTATAAACTTTACCTTTCCAGTATACACTAAAACTGAGATTCAGCTGAAGACACGGGGACATCTAAATTTCATAAAATCTGGCTCTGTGGCTTCCCACAAAGCTGTCTAACTTTATGGGGTATGCACTGCTCCCCTAAGTTATGTGCCCACAGGTAGGTATGTAATGCCATTTTATGTACCTTATGTTAGGGATGGCAGATATGGCTGAAAATTTATAAAATAAATTATAGATCTTACAAAAGATCTCTTTCTCTCTGCACTGGCAGCTGAAGTCTTAAGTAGCACATAACATGTTTATGCAATTGCATCCCATCTGTTATTCACCTGATTCCCTCTTAATGGTTTATGGACTGGCTCTAATCCAACTGCAATGGGAGTCTGAGCACTCAGCTCACATGTACAGTTTGTTTGTAGGTACTTAAATGTAGGCATCTTTTTAACTTAGTTAAATCCTGCTCTAGAATCCAATTGCTTAGTGTGAAAATGATGGTAAGGTCTCTGAAAATATGAATGCTTATTTAGAGAGTGCAAAAGCTGTTAAGAGCAGTGGACCTTGGGATCCAGGGGAGTTTTCCTGCCATGCCACTTGAGATAAAAGTGTTGTGGTTCTTTGTTTGAAGTCCACCTAGCAGCAAGGCCAACCATGTGTCGTCAGTAAACACACAAACTCAATTGTTCCCTGAGTAAGACATAGTGAGCAGATGAAGTTGTGAATTGCAAACCATAGGAAATCATGAGATACTTTTTTGCACCTCACAAGTAGGGTATGTGAGTTTTTAAATTCTTAAAACCATTAATTACCACTGTTAGAGTAAGATGTGTCACTGTTCTCATATAATAGATAAGAAAGCCTCCTACACAAGTGGTATACAGTTAATCACTAGAAGTGATTAATTTCTAGTGGCTATCTATAGGTAAAAAAAAAAAATCTCTTTAACAACAGGAAGTCTTGGTTTCTTAAGCTGTGGATCATCTTTTAGGTTTAGCAACTTGTTGAAGAAAAAGAGACTGCTACATTGCCTCATGCTACAAGCCACTGCAACGTGCCTAATTATGTAAAGAAAGTGATATCAAGAAAGTGGTATTGTAAGGGCTAGAAAAGTGCACTGAATATAGTAAAGCTGGAGATTTTGGACTATACTGAGTTTCATCACTGTTTATTTTGTTATTGTAAAGATTTGGCATACAGGAAACAAATTATTAAAATATTTTTTGGTTTACAAAGGCACTAGATGTTTAATGGGAGAAGCTCCCTTTCTAAAACGGAGATTACACTATGAGGAATTATACTGCTGCACAAGTTGTAAGAGGCTAATGAAAGTTGTCCATGGCAGTGATAAATATCACATAACAAATGGCAGTTTATATTTCCAGGTACTGGATACTATGAAGGATGTCCTGTGTGGTATCAGAATTATGATAAATAAGAGAAAAATATTATGCATTCCTGGGTGCTCATCCACATGGGCACATGGGCATCAATGACATTGCCAGGGAACACCCTGAGGCTAGCAAGAGTGACTAGAAGGCTCTGGGGGCAATGGTGAAAAACATAGGAGTCCAGGTTTTATTCTCAACCCTCCTGGTGAAGAGGAAAGGCTTGGGTGGGACTACATGTGCATTTCATGAGATCCCAGTGTGTCTGAGGTTTAGTGGGGTTCCTTGCGTGCCTGGTGTACTGAGATGGATGGAAAGCATGTCTTTAAGAAAGACAAAGATAAAGAGAAAGGGAATTGCTGCTGATGCAAAGGAGCAGCTCTTCTGTGGTATGGGCAATAGTGTAGTTGAAAGCTTGCATGTCAGGAGAGGCCAGTAAACATGACATTGTGGCAAAAGCATGTTACAGACATTCTGAATGTGAGTGAAGAAGTAGACAGCGTTCCTTATACAGACTAAAATCTTTGTATTACAAACTTTGACTCTCATAGTGTATTCAAGCCTCCCTGCCAAAAGGGCAGTAAAGCAGGACATATCCCCAGAAAATTCTGGAGGTTGTCATATATAACTTCATAATACAAATGTTGTTCATGACAAGCAGAAGTGCTGTTTACCTGGACATTCATGGCCTCTTGTTGGGGATGTGACAGTCATTAACAGGCAGGCTTGGTCAGTGACCATGAAATTGCAGAGTTCAAGATCCTGAGAGGATTCCCCAGGAAAGTAAGAAACAGAGCTCAGACCCTGAATTTCAAGAATGCTGACTCCAGCTTAGTCAGAGAACTGGGAAGTAAAATATGGTGGGAAGCAGCATTGAAGGGCAAAGGAGCATATGAAGGTTAGTAGATCTTTAAGAACAGTCTCCTTAAAACAAAGCAATGAACCATCCTAGTACTCACAAAAATTAGTATATATATATCAGGAATCTGTCTTGGTTAAACAAGGACCTGGCTAGGGTCCAGTGCACAAAGAACATTTATAGAAGTGAGAGCAGGCTAAGGAGGAATTTAGAAACATTGCTTGGGTAGGTACAGATGGTGTTAGGTAGGTCAAACTGTGGAAGATGATAAAGTCAGTGATCTGAGTAATCTCAATATACACAGATCCACAGGACTATAAGGGATACATCTGTGAGTACTCAGAGATTTGGTCAGTGTCATATCAGGTAAGTCTGACGTGTCCTTGAAAGGTTGTGGAGACTGAGGGAGTTCCCTGATGACTGGGGAAAGGAAAATGCTACAACCATCTTCAGAAAGAGACAAAAATTATGCCAGTAAAGAAAGCACAGGTCAACCTCACCTTCATTCCTGGAAAAATCATGGAATGAGTTGTGTTGTAAACCATTTCTAGATGAATTAATAGGAAGGTGGTGAAGAAAATACCCAACATAGATGTACAACAGGTCATGCTTTGGCCAGTTGTATTGCCCTTATCCTGTTTAATAAGTGTATCGGTGATCTGGAGGAGGACTCTCAAGTTTGTGCATGATTCCAAACTGGCAGATGAGGTCAATGTGCTCTGTGATAGGGCTGGCATCCAAGGAGATGCAGAGAGACTGGAGGAATGGGCAGACATGAACCCAATGAAATTGAGAAGGGGTTTGTGCAAAGACCTTCACTTTAGATGGTCAACAGTATATTGGGTTGTATTGTAGCCAAGAAATTGAGGGAACTGATTATTCCTTTGTACTCAGCATTTGCAATATTGCATCTGGAGTCTGGTGGCCAGGCTTGGGTTCCTCTGCATAAGAAAGAGATTGGCAAACTGGAATAAGTCCAGTGAAGGGTTGCCCAGACTGTTAGGAAATTGGAGTAAATGTCCTCTGAGGAAAGGCTGAGAGAAAGGTTTGTTCAGCTTTATGTAGAGAAGGCCCCTGATGAATTCTATCATAATCTTTGAGTTCCTAGTGGGAGGAGACAGAGAAAATAGAGCCTTACTCTACCCCAAGGTGCACAGTGAAAGGATGAGAGGCAATTGAGTCAAGTTACAACAAAAGAAACTTAAGGATTCCCAGAGAGAGTTAAATCTCTGTCCTTGGAAATGTTAAATTTGACTGAAAGTTGCTCTGAGAAACCTTATATATGTTGGCCTTGTTTGGAGAAACTGGTCTGAGTGACCTCCAAAGGTTACTTCTTAGCCATTCCAAAACTGGTGTTGGACTAAAATGAAAATCGACGCCTTTGGGATATATGACTGCTTTTGTGCCATTATGAGCGAGGAGCGATTTCTAGTGTCAAGAGTATAAATATCTGAGTACATAACTGAAGAGAAGGGTAAACTTTCTTAGTCTTGAATAGATATACTTTCTGGGATAAAGACTGTTGTTTACTTTACCTCAAGTGAGCAGTATTCAGAGTCCATTGTAAGGACTATAGATCAAAGATAAATCTTTTACATTTTTCTCTTGAATTCCATCACAGAACCAGTCAGTAGTTCATGCCAGAAAACCTAGTAAATGCGTTTAAAATTGTCTAAAACATATAACTCAAAATGTGGAAAGCAATGGGCAGTACCCACTGGAACTGGGTGCTCTGCATTCTTCTTGTCATTCTACTCGTGAGCTCCTAAAGAAGGACACAGGTGCTTGACTTCAATCTCTTATCCTTGGAAATGGTAACCTTGACCAATATTTAGGGGGTTTAGTTAAAATCTATGGAATACAAATTATTTATATTTGATAGCCCTAATGAATCTTAATATCCACTCCTCTCTACGACCTACCACCCCTCTCCCCACTCTGGATACATTTAGAAAGAAAAGTTACATAATATTATGTTTAAAATGAACCTGCTCTCTGTGGCAAAGGCACATAAATAAACTCTAAATAAACTCTTCACTAGCAAGACTTTCCTCTGTTTAGGTATGAAGTTTTTCCTACTGTGTTCTCAGCATGAAAGATAGCTGCTCAGGGAATTAGAACTTTCAACACTCTTATATTACCAATTAAAATCCTAAGAGAAAAATCCTGAGGGTCTCACTGTTATGTTTGCTGGTGCAAACCCAATTTTTATTTGAATGGGATTTAACAGAACTTACTGCTAATGATAGCTCAAATCTTTCCCTAGGTTCTTCCTTGGGTTTGCTCTTGAATTGTAATAATTACACATATGGCCCTTTCACCATATAAGCAAATAAAAATTGAACTCTTTGTGGTGGTGTCTGTACTGCTATCGGTTGGACTCTGCTGCAGGTGAATAAACTCATATTAAAGAAAGCAACAGGAGAACAACTGGACAGAACAAAAATATTGCTGTTGCACATTGCTTAGGACACAGCCTTTGAGATTAGTGGTTATTTTGTCCCATTCTTCACTGTAAGATGCAAATGATTATTTATGTAGTAGAAATACTGATTGCAGATAATGTTTAACATTGTGACTAATCTATACTATGCACATATTTTGAGGATATCAGCATTCCTTGTTTTGTTGAATTAAGAAAATGTGGTTGTGAGATTGCTAGGAAAACTTAGCTAGGTGTGCATGCACTAGCTATTCAGTAGGGTAAAGTTCATCTACTAATCCTGTTTCACTTAGACTGATGATAATGAGGTTCAATATATGCAGAGGCTTCTCAGAAGTGATTTGTTTAATCTTAAAAAGGATGCTATAACACTAATGCTATTATATCAGAGTGCATGGTACCCCAAAACCCCAGACATTCAGGTACACTGGAACACTGCAAATAATTCTGCCCAGGATGTTTTATAATACCTGGGAGTTTTTATGCTGTATTCAGTTTTGGGTTAGGTAGACTCTTTTCCCTTTAATAGGTGAGTTTTGAACGATTTTTGAAACCGCATAGATCACTATTCCACTAGTTTCTCAACCTGCATTTACAAAGTAATGGAATAGAGAATTCTATGCAGAAAGAGCAATATATATATATGAATAGAAGAGCAAAACACACAGTGGTCTGCAAGGCAACTTGTTGTCATAATTTACTGGTTGTTTTGGTGACTAGTAATTCAGGTGGGACTGGGGAGTAGTCGTGATCTTTAAGAACATTTGCCGTGCAGTATTTAGCCAGACTTGGGTTGGTATGTAGATGAGTGCAATTTTGACACAGAATTAGAACTTGTGAGAAAAGCCTTGCTGGTGAGAGTTATCATTACAAGCCATTGCTCATTCTGTATGGCAGATGGACCTAACTGCTGGATGCATCTTAGTGATCTCTTTTAAACTCCACAGTCTCTGTATCTCTGAAATGAGGTAGATAAATGTGATAAGGGCACTGAAACATTTAACTAAGTAGTTGTACAAGTTAAAATATTAAAATATTAGTACATAGAGTTTTATAAATATGTTGATGCAAATTCTAGCTTCTTTTCTGGCTTCTTTTGTGGTACTGATCAGCACAGACTCTGGTAATCACTAATAATTAAAACAACTCTACCTTCTTCACTTTTGTCTGGGCACAGTCCCAGGCATATTATTAAGATATAAAACTTTCTCCAATTTTGCTAGTTCATGTCAAGGTGTTACTGACCTTTTCCTTTCTTTTGATGATCTTAGCATTACTTCTCCAACTTCTATGCACTAAATGGCTTTTTCTCAATGAAAATGTAAAGAGCACATCTATACTAAATAGCCTGCTGATGAGAAAATTGGATGTCTTCAATGTTGTTAATCGGTAAATTAACTTCAAGCACTCATTTTAATGCTGCAGATACACTCTAAACTGAGATTCCCTTGCCCCAGATCGGATTCAGTACTGGCAAAAGATGAACTTGTGTCCTTGTTCCGCTTCTGCATACTTGGCTCTAACTTGGACTGGCTCCTTTGGAGAGTTGATGCATCTAGTTTGCATACCAAACTGGTCAGCCCCTGATGAAAGTACTGCATTACTGATAAAGCACAGAATTTAGTCTGAATGAAGTGACATCACTTCAAATATATGGTGCCTTTGTTTTTGCAGGGATAAAGATGCCATGTACGGTCTCAATGTAAAATATATAAATGTTTGTGATTGTGTTCATCTGTTTTGGATTCAAACAGATACAATGAAGATTCTACAAAAACTGTCCTCAAAGGGTAGTTTGATTTACCGCTATTCATGATTATCCTTTTTATATTACCTAGTATCAAAGAAAAGGCAACTTGCTTCTGTATCTCTGCCTCTAAATTTGCAGAGAGAACTCTAATTTGCATGCACTTTAAAAAAAGACTGTTTCATCTCTGAAAGGGTTTTAATCATATTTTTCTGTGCTAGAGATTAAGTATTTTTTTTTTTAATAAGAGGTTTTTATCCTGACACCTATGAGCTGTTTCTTGCAAGTTAGATATTGCAATTTTTGAGAAATGGACTGATTCATTTGATAACTTTTCTTTCCTTGCTACAACAGCATCTTATGACTCATTATTTTGTGAGTTTCATTGGTTTGTGAGCTTCATTGGTAACACCAAAATGAGAGAGTTCTTGTCACTTTTGGACAGACCATAAAGTTCCTAGGGAGAAAGATGTGGAAATGATAGGATGTAGGGAAATCAGGCCTGCAGCAGGACTTCTGGAACAGATAACTTGATTTCATGCTGTTTCATAAGAAAAGGTAAATGTCATGGAACTGTGAAAAAGGACAGTTTCCACAAAAATCCCTAAGATATTTGAAATCATAATAGTTTTTAAGGTGAAATCCTTGGTTCCACTGAAGCCAATAATGAACTTCCCAGTGAAGGTCATTTCTCATCCTTTGCCTCTTTTTCAGCTCATCTTACTTCCTTAGGCCTTAATGTCTCTTCCTCCTATTTTCCATTTCAGGACTGGTTAACAGTGAAACAGAATATAGTTTTATACAATAAGTGTCAGCAAAACTCTTGTTTTCCCTCTTTTAATTGTTTTATTGAATGAATTTGTGTTTTGATCTTGCTTGTTTTCTATACCCAACATATGTCATCTGATTTTAAACACAAGACAACTTCTCAGTCTGAGTCAGAAGCACTAGTCACTTATTTGGCTTTGAATAAAGAAATATAGGGAGGTTGTTTAGAAAATTATAAATATTATAAACTTTCAGACTACCCACCTGAAGGACAGAAATACCATCCTCCACAAAATAGTCAATATTTAAGAGTATTATGAATGTTTAATTAGTAAGTATCAGAAAGTCTAATATTTTCATTGATTAAATCACTCTTTCCCCATCTTCTTTTTTGCACTTGTCTTCCTCCATGCAGCAGCACTTTGCACACCTATTCACAATCACATATATGTTGCTCACTTGTGCAAAATAATGTGAGGATTTGTATTTGTTTCTTTCCAACCCTGAACTTTGTCTTTCCCTCACATGTCAAGGGAATCCACCTTCCTTCAGATGTGACTGGGTTGTGTGCTCCCTCTTCCACAGCCAACTGATGTCTTTACCGAGAACACCATGTGAAGAGGCAACCACTTACACTCGTCATGCTACTCCACTAAGACAGTTTTCCCTCTGTGCTTTATCAATGTCTCTGCTGCACTGTTTTTTTTGATGTGTAACTCAAGAGAAAAGTAGGAAGGCCCCAACTGCTACTAGTTTCATCACTTACTGTGAAATAGTACAGAAAAAATGATCTCTGATTGCTACACTATAAGAGCACTATAAATATTTGTACAGCATCCTTATGTAGGTCATTTTGGGAACTCATCTGCATACAGCTGTGTCTGGAGGAAAGTACTAATGGAGCTAAAGAAGGAGACAAGAAAGAGCACCAAATGCTGGCATCCTCCTTGACATTTGTGAAGAACTAGTTGTTTAACAAACATATGAATATGCAAAACGCAGCCACAATTCAGTAAGATCTCTAGGAAGTATTTGGTAAAAACTTGGCTCTGATCAATGAGACAGGAAAACTGGTGGCAAAGACATAGAAAGACCAAGGCACTTAGTGGCTTTTATGGATTGGGTTTGTCCTGTAGTCTCCCAGGTCTCTGAGTAAAAGCATGAGCTGTAGTAGAAAGACAAAGAGGTAGAAAGTACTTAAACCAGGAGCTTATGTCACTAAATGGGATGGATCAAAAAGTGATGAGGGAGCAGATGCTACTGCAAAAAGTCAGTTATCTTTGGAAAGTCACTGAGAAAGTTTCCTAATGACCATAAAAAAAACCAAAAAACAAGCACTGTGGCCATCTTCATAAAGGAGATCCACAAGAGAACTACCAGCCCGTTCAACAGATGTGGCCACTACCCTTCCTGAGAAAGTTACAGGGCAAGTCCTCTTTGAAGCCACGTCCAAGCAGACAAAAGACAGGAAGGTTATTAAAAACAGACAGTGTGTGTTTTAACCCCAGGGAAATCACTCCATCAGGCTTTCAGCATGATTAACTACAACATCCTTACACCCAAATTAGGGAGACCTGTACAGTGGATGAAAAATAGACAGAGCTATCAGACTCAAAGCGGTTGTGGGTATTTGCATCATGTCCAACTGCTGGCGTGTTACTATTTGTATCTTTCTGACTAATGGCATGCAAAGTCTCTGCTACAGATGTGAGCAAGGCATGGAATACACCCTGTGAAAATCTCAGCTTGGAGAACAGTAGATACACTAAAGAGCAGGGCCACTCTGCTCCATCCAGGTGAGAGGATGAGCTGGCAGAAATATCTTGAAGAATAGCAAGCAGAGAGTCCTGTATCTGGGAAGGAGCAACTCCATGCACCAGGATAGGCTGTCCCAAAAGCAGCTTTGCAACAAACATCCAGGTGAAGCACATTCCTGCAGTATGTGGCTGTGATGAAGAATGCCAGAGGCAGCCTGGCCTCTGCTACCTCAACCATGGCTGGAAGGTTGGAGAAGGTGATTCTTCTCGATATATTCAGCAGTTGTGAAACTGCATTAGGAGTACAGTGCTCAGTTTGGGGCTGACTGGTCCTGGAATGACACTGATATGGTGGTGACAGTCATCACGATGGTAGTCCGGTACTGAAACACAGACGTAGAGGAGCTGTAAAATCTCCATCCACAGGGACATTCAAAACTGCTGTTCAGGGCACGGAGCGACCCGACCCCATTGACTCAACTCCGAAGGGGTTGCTCGGCGGGGGCGTCCTCCCCACGCGTCTTCCAGCCCCTCTTACTTCTCGCTTTAGGCAAGCAAGGCTTCTTCAAGCTTTCGCTTCTCGCGAGCACGTCTTTGGCGGCAGAGGGAAAGGAGAGCGGGAGGCAGCACCCGCAGGGATGCTCGCGGTCCCCGCTCGGTGCCTTCAGGCGGGGGCGGCGGTGCCTTTAAAGGCCGGGGCGCGGGGCGGGCCGGCAGCGCGGGGGGAGCCGCTCGCCTGGAGCATGCGCTGCGCGGGGCGGCGGAGCGCGGCGGGCGGCACCGCCGCACTCCCCCGGCAGCCGCGGCGGCAGCCAGCGAGCCTCAGCCCGGCCAGCCCCAGCCCGGCCCCGGCGCTGCCGCCGCGCGGGGCCGTGGTGGCGGCCGCGGAGCCCTGAGCGCCCGCGGGGGAGCGTGGCTGCGAGGCGCCCCTCAGCCCGGTCTGCGCCCAGCGGGAGAGGCGGCGAGCCGCGGCGGCCATGGGCAACGAGGCGAGCCTGGAAGGAGGCGAAGGGCTGGGCGCCTTCCCCGAAGGGGCGGCGGCGGCCGGGGATGGCGGCGGCCCCGCGGCCCCCTTGCAGAGCCTGGTCCCGGCCGGGGTGGAGGCGGACCTGAGCCAGCTGAGCGAGGAGGAGAGGAGGCAGATCGCCGCTGTCATGTCAAGGGCGCAGGGGCTGCCCAGAGGGAACCTCGCCGGCGCGGAGCCGCCTCCCTTGCAAAGGCATGCACGGAAAATCTTCCTTCTCCCGCTCCTCCCTTCCCCCTTCTCCGTCTCCTCGCGGTGGGGCGGGGGGCGAGTCGCAATATGATCTGGGCCCGCTGCACCCGGAGCCGGCGTTCCATTTTGCTGGCAGAGGGAGGGACGGGGTGGCTGCACGGGCGCGGGCACCAGGACGGAGCCTGCACCCTCTGGCTTTTCCCACTACAGCGGTCTGTGCTCACAACGGCGATCCCGGTTTCCGTGGGCTGCGCCCTCCTTTCCTCCCTTGCACTGATCTGGAGCACGGGCAGGTTCTGTGTCGGGGTGGGGAGAGATGTGCAGACACCGTTCTGGTTTTCCGTGTGCGAGTGTGTGCTTTAGGGCTGGATGCCCCACAGCTCTGGTAGTAGCCAGGGAAGCTCTAGTCGGGGCGGATGGGTTCTGCAAGCGTCTGGAGAGAGAATCTTGTTGAATCTTCCACAGCTTTTAGGCATAATACATTTGCTGGCCCTTACTTTCCCTGTTTTGAACCTCTACAACTATCATTTGGCTTCATTAAATAGTCATGGACTGGGGAGGTCTGTTTCAGCCTATTTTTTCACCCTTTTTTTTTTTTTTTTTCCCCCTTCTCGTTTCTTTCTTTTTTTCCCTCCCTTTATTATTGGAAGGGGAGAGGCCGAATCATAGATTAAATTGATTGTCACGGTATTCAGTGTTCTGGAGAGTCATGACTTTACCTCATTGTGCTTCTGCGAAGGCTGGGGTGATTTCCTTCCCCGTTCGTTCCCTGCCCCTCATCGAATTCACAACCAGGCGTGCAACAAGCCCGCTCCCCGCCCGGCTCCTCGGGGCTGCCGCTGTCCGTGGTGCTGAGCCCCGGGCCCGGGGCCGCTGTCCGTGGTGCTGAGC
>PYHW01010409.1:12190965-12219682 GCA_013186435.1 Turdus rufiventris | reverse complement strand
CTTCCTCGACTGTTTCACAGTGCATTGACCTCACCCCACATAAATGCATATTCAGTTTATATAATACCAGGTTTATATAAGTGAATTCTAGAAGAGAGGCAAGCAGGGTGGGACTAAATTAATTCTGGAGTCACCGAGATTGTACCTGAGATGGTCTCAATTTTTTAAAACTGGAAGTCAGATCTTCCTATTTAATATCTTGCTTAATTATTGATCAGACATTAGCACTGTGTAAAATAAAATTTTCCATTCAATTCAGGTCTCTCCACAGCTTCTATAGATGCTAATGAGGAAAATAAATATTATTTAGTTCCATGAAACTAAGCTCAAAATTCCCGTTTGTATAGCTGTCTATGAACAAAGACACAAGTACTTTGAAACTTCCTTTTTACGGGAACATTAGCATAAAAAAAAGTTCTTGAAAGTCTTTAGAATAGGCTGAACTCATTGCAATATGAATATCTCTGCATTTATAAATGGCTGCTTTCTTACAAACATTTATATCAGAAGCTACTTTGATCTTGTTAGCATACCACACTTCCATCCTCTATTTAAAGTAAAGGGACTCTAAATTTGCGAATTACAGCCTTTTACCTTGCGTCAGAATGTCAGCTTTGACTATTATAGCAGTTCCCATCATAGTATCTTCGTGCCTGTCCCACTGTAAGGAAGTTACTACTTGTCTTTTCTCTTGGTTTGTGTCTTTATTTGCTCCTCTTGCCATTTGCTTTCTTTGCTGTTGAGAGCTACCAAGAATGGTAGTATTAATTATCAAGAACCCGATCCAAACAAAATCCCTGGAGTAAGACTATTCTAACGATTATGGATCACGCTCTTCCAGACTAAAACTGGAACTATTTTTTTAGTTTTTGTCCTTTTTCTTTCCAGTCCAAATGTTAAGTGACCGAGTGTGATCAAAAGAGAAATTCTGGCTTTCAGTCAATATAGCTTAACATTTTGGCAGTGTCCTTATTGTAGTGTCTGTTAGTTTTTAACATATTAAATGGATTTTTCCTTTGTGATTTCTGAAATAACCCTAAAGTGTACGAATTCCTTGTGATTGATGGTATCCTGAGGTAACAATTTTTACAAATACAGAGTTTTTAACAGTAAGCAACATATGTGCCACGTAACATAGTTGCACCTTTTCCACCTTAAAATGAATGCTGTACATTCTAGAACTTCTGTAGGCTTTGTGCTTTTAAGACTTGTGAATTTTAATATAGGCATTTAGGTCTAGAACACCTAAAGTGAACTGTCGAATTAATATGTCCCTACTAATTAAAAAAAAAAAAAAAAAAAAGTTTTATTCTCAAGGTTCAGATGAGATGTTGAGGATCTGTGGAAATATTTCTATCCTATTTCAATTACCTGGCTTCAGAAAATTCATGGTTGGGAAATTTATCTGAAACAAACACAGTCAATTTGTAAGCAAGTTCCATTTGTTCTAGCTTCATCAAATGACTCTGTAACTGTGCCAGTGTTCACTTCCTGAGGAATTATTCTATATCTGAAAGGATTAGATGGCCAGCTGAATATATGAACATATAATACAGCTGCTTGGTTTTTTGTTTGTTATTTTTTCCCAGTTCAATCAGCTGGTCATAAGAGATATCAATAAAAATATCGTGCTATATTTTGATAAGAAATGCTAAGAAGTATTGCTGAGTGTCACACTTCTGAAGCATATTTATAGTGTATTTTCCATAAGAAATATATATTTTAATAGGTTAGCCACTGGAGTATGCATTGGTTCATACGTATCTTGTCTGTAGATATTAAAAGATCCAGCTACCTTTGAGTTGCATTGCTACTGCATTTGTCTTTGAAACTATTAATACTGATGAATGGGGAAAAGGCATGCCTTCCTAACAGATGTTTGTATTTATGGAATTGAAGAACTAGACCAAAGGTCCTTTTGTTAAATCTCTGCTTACTCCAAAGTAAGATTTGATTTGACTGTAATATGTAAATAGAGATGAGTTCCATGAGTCAGGACCAAAGTGAGAGGAAACATAGCAGCACAAAGAAAAGCATTATGTGAGGAAGAACTAAATTATTTTGTATGTAGGGTCTGGTTTGAAGACTTTAAAACAATTGTGGGTTTTTCATTATTGAAGAGATTTGAAAGCTAGAAAATTATTGTCAAATAAATACAAGATTTAATTTGAGGATTCTGATTCTCCAGTTCAATTAAGTAGCAGTCTGTAGTTGGTTGTAAAATGGTTGTAGAAAAGAAGACTTCAACTCTCAAGTACCTCAAACTAAATGAAGCAAGTCCTGGCTTTTGACAGAAGTAACATTTCTCAAGAAGCTTGTCTTTTCAAGGCTTTTCCTTCCACTACTTAACCACGCTCTGTCTCCATTGCTTAGAACCATTGTTGTATACAAAGGCAAGACATGTCAGGTCTTCACAATATACCAGTAGCCTTGAAGAGAATCACCTGAGTTTATTTCCTATATTCATGGGTTTTAATCTCATTTCAGAGTCTGATATCTGATAGGGTGGAAAATTATGGAACACATTATTTGATAAAAATGCAAGCTGGAGCAGAATTCTGCTCCAATCCTCAGTTATTTTCCTTGCTAATTTCCAAGTTAAATTTTTGACAACATTTGGGGTTTTTTGCTTGGGCTTTTGTTTGGGGCTACCCCCGCTCCCTTTCTATTCTACCTTCACATTGTAAGGTTTGGACATGGGCATGGTACCCTATTTCTGAACCTGAATTTCAATAGCACTGTTGATTTTTTCCCCAGCTCTCTTTTCACTCTTATTATTGTTGAATGAAGCCTTCCAAGAGTTTGAACATTTACAACTATGAATGCTGGAAGTGTACCAGGCTGCTGCTAATAGACTAGTTGAAATGTTTTCATGTGGTAAGCAGTGCCTTTTCAGATAAACCTAGTACACTTATCTAAACAAGAAACAGAAATGCAGGTACACTTACTTAATTGCTAATAAGAGTATAAAATTGCTAATTTAATAAGCAAAAATACCAAATATTTGAAAGAAATAGATTATCTTTGGACTTTCATGAAATATCTTCTTACGAATTAATCAGTGTTCACTGATGCCAGTGGAAAAACACCTGTTCACCTCAGTGGGTTGCACATTAAGGTCATAAACTTCCAAATCTTGCAGTCAATACATACAGAAGAATGGGAAAGGATAAATGGAATTATAGAAGGCTGGAAATAGTTTGTCCTTAACAAGTATTACTTGATGAAATTTTCAATTAACAGAAAAATTCAGATACAAGATTATAAGAAATCCTGTTTGTGATAATTGCATACACAGAAATGTCTCCCACTTAGCTTTGTCCTTTTGTATTGCCATTGCTAGCCATGTAACGGAAACGAAAGGCTAGTCGGAAATACTGCTAAACTCACGGTGATATTAACAAGTAAAATACATATTTAAATGTGGCTGCTGTAGATGGTTGAGCAGATTTCTGAAAAAAACTCTTAAAATTGTGCATTTATTTATGTATTTATTAGTCAAGGAATGCAGTTAAATGTAATAATTGATTGCTTATTTTGCTCATGAATACCCAAGAAGCAATGTCATGTCTGGCAAACTAAGATCACAGCTGACTAGTTCTCTCAAAATGAAAAGCGAAAATTTTATATTAGCACCATTTCTGTGACACTGAATAGAACACCCTATCTTCCAGTAAAAGCTCAGTGATAGCACTGAATAGAATATTTTATTACATCCCTGAGCATCAGCAGCAAATGCAATATTATTTCCCCTGCTACAGCCAAGTATAGCAACAAGTAAAATATTGTGCCACATATGAGGCCATGTTCTTGATTTGGGTTCCTACATTCTTAGTTTCATTTTCTCCTGTATGAACATATAGCAAAATATTGTTGCATGGATTTTTCCCAGTTCTCTACTGTGATGTGGTGGGATTTCTTTTAATATTGGTCAGTGTGAATTGTTGAGATGATGCTGAGAAGGAGTATGGTAGCTATTTGCAAAGGAGTAAACAAAAGTTTCAGGGCTAACTGTGAACTGAAATGTGTTTTATTTGATGGAGAACTCCTCTGATTTGTGAGTGGATGGGTACCAGAACAGATACTTCACAAAGAAACATCTACTCAACGTACATGAATTTGAGGAGTTTAAATCCCTGCTGCATATTGAATTGTAAATATACTAAATTTTGTACAAGTATCCAAAACATAAGTACATAAGCATTTTGCATTGGGCATTGTTTTTGTTTTGGTTTGGTTTGGTTTGGTTTTTTTTTGTATGGCTGTACTTTGATCTGTGAATTTTGACACCTATTTCTTTTAGACTTCTGTCTCCCTGTTTTTATATCCTGAGGAGTAGGGTGGAGAGTTAATAATTTAGATATAGGTATAATAGGAAGTTCTAGCTTTGATCTCCTCAGGATTCTGAAAAAAAAAAACAAAAAGAAAAGTGTCTGGTTAAATGTTATATTTGATTATTTTCTAAAGAATAAACCAATCTATGATGGAATACTTGTATAAACCTTTAAATAGTAATGATTATTTAAATAATTTTTGCATGCACCTTGTTATAAACCTTGGTCTTGAAAATGCTTAAGCATGGAGAAACTTCACAGCACTATGAGTACACTTCCAGGGTTACTGGTACATGGTATTTGATCTACTTTTTCTTGTGTTATGTATTATTTTAATTTTGTTATATTTTCTCTCTGTAGACATCCTGAACCTGATACAAGCCGCCGTCCCAGACAACCAGGTAAGCCTCCAGATCCAGGACCATCAGGTTTAAGCAAAAGCAGAACAGTAGATGTGCTGAAGACAGAACAACGGGCACCTGGACGGAGCCCTTCTACTCTTAGTCTACGGGAATCAAAGTCCAGGACTGATTTTAAAGAAGATCAGAAGCCAAGTATGATGCCCAGTTTTCTCTCAGAAGCCAATCCATTGAGTGCAGTCACTTCAGTTGTGAACAAATTCAATCCTTTTGATTTGATATCAGATTCAGATACAACTCATGAAGAAGCCAGTAGGAAACAAAAAGTTGCCCCAAAAGAGCAAGGAAAAGCTGAGGAGCAGAGGAGCCCTGCGAAACATCCAACTCAACCACAGTCTCCAAAGCCAGCTGTTCAACAAGGACCTGTCAGACCTACTGTCCAACAAACTGAGTCTTCCAAGCCAGTGCCTCAGCAGCAGCAGCCTGGGGAACCAAAACAAGTTCAGAAACCAGGCCATGGCCAACCAGCAGATGCTAGGCAAGAGCAAGCGAAACAACCACCCCAGCAGAGAGGACCACAGAAATCTCAGCCGCAACCGTCAGAACCACCGAAACCTGTTCAACAACAAACTTCTGCAAAACCATCATCAGGCCCAACAAAACCATCCCCACAGCAACCAGACAGCATTAAAGCACCATCCCAAACACCACCTCCCACAAAACCATCATCACAGCAGCCAGGACCTGTGAAACAACCATCACAACAGCCTGCACGGCAAGGAGGTCCTGTAAAACCATCTTCCCAGCAGGCAGGGCCTCCAAAACAGCCTTCTCAGCAACCTGGACCTGAAAAGCCATCTGCTCAGCAAACAGGGCCTGCAAAACAACCACCTCAGCCTGGGTCTGGGAAGCCACCTCCACAGCAAACAGGACTTGTAAAACAAGTGCCACCCCCAGCAGGGTCTACAAAACCACCTTCTCAGACTGCAGGGCCCACTAAAGCCCCAGCACAACAAGCAGGACCTACAAAAACACCTGGCCAGCAGCCAGGGCCTGAAAAACCCCCTCAGCAAAAACAAGCTGGTGCAAGTCAACCCACTGAGTCTGCCCCAAAGAAAACCTTCTGCCCTCTTTGTACGACCACCGAGCTGCTGCTGCACACTCCTGAAAAGGCCAACTACAACACGTGCACCCAATGTCATACTGTAGTCTGCAGCCTGTGTGGATTCAATCCTAATCCTCATATCACAGAGGTGAGTAATTTTCAAACTGATGTTCACTACCAGACCATAGAATTAATTTTACCATTGTTATGTTGAAACATCGGCTGTACTACAGTATATCATCATGATAATTTAACAAGTTCAGTAAAAAATTAATGTTATTTCAGAAAACTGCTTATGAGTAAAACAAGGTGAAACTGGAGGGGAAAAAAAGAAGGTAATGGTTCTCTGCTCATATAGATTTAGAAATGTGTTCTCATCTCTTCATATAAAAAGAGGAGAAACCGCAGTGTGACTTTTGTCTCATTTTGATTGTTTTTAATCACCTGCTGTCTATGGTTATAATTTGACCACAATACTAATTTGCAAATATATTTATAGATAAATAATCTTTTCTGCTATAAGAATTAACTAAGAAAAAAAACCAAACAACTTCATTACTCCAGTGTGTGGCTTAGGAAAAGATGTGGAGTGGATTTGCTTTACAACTGTGTCAATGTTCAGTTGTGTTAGTTGAAAGCCTGAGTCATGAGTTTGGCTTGGTGGTACATGGATTATTTCATTCTTGTGGGATGTTAAGATCTCTGTGGACTATTTCTCACCTTGATTACCATTCTCGCTGTAATTCTATAATATAAAAATTAAATAGAATGCAATATTATGACTTCAAATGAATTTATTTTAATATGATTTTTGTGGTTGCTTGATTTATTGGTTATACATATCCTTTATTGCTCTGCATGGGAATAAAGCTTCAAGTGACCATTTGATCAGCTTCTTGTACATCCTACAATGCTACTTTTAAATTTTCAAAGTAGTTGGAGTTTGTTTTCAGTACCAACGCTTCTATTAATTTATGGAAATTCAAGCATAGTAGACCTGGCACCAAAGGCTGACTTATGATAACCAGAAGGAATATTTGAGAAACATTTTTTTTTTTTTTTGGTCTTGCTTTTTTATTAATTTAGCTGATTAGGAGATGCTCACAGGAAGAAATACAGACTATTAATGTATTTTGAACCTGATAAATTTAGCAACTTGTATATTTAAAATTGAATCAAAGAATTTTTGAAGCTGAATATGGTGTAGTATAAACTTCTGCTCAAAGTAGTGTCACCTAAAACAAGTTTAGACCATGTTGAATAGGCCTGACAGCCTTTCTGGGCAACCTGTGTACTCAGTACCACAATGATTTTAGGACTGCTAGTTGCTCATTTTCTTTCCAGCACATGTTTATTTGTGGTTACCTGGTAACAAACAGCAGACTTTTTTAATCCAGCAGTATGATATTTTGATTTTTTCCTTTTTTTTTTTTTTTTGTTAAAATTGCAAATTTAAGCCCAAAATACTAAAGGCAGTAACTACTGGTAGAACTTTGCTTAGTTTAGGAGTGTAATGTCTTCTTTGAGTTTAGGAAAATTGAGGATTGAGATATCTGGCATTGAAGCCTGGACTGGAAAAGGAGTGACTTGAACACCTGTGTGCAGAAACTTCAGAGTATCTGCAACTAACCAAGTGGCTTTATACATTTCAGGGTCTACATGAGGGAGGGTGATTCTGTACTGTTAGTGTAAAAAAAGATATATAACAGGAAAGGAATGTGATGCATAGCCATAAAAATCAATGAGAAAGTTTTTTACAAACCTTTGTCTTCAAATTCTGCCAATGTCTTTAGGCCAGAACTTCTTACATTTATTTGTGAGTGATGAGTTTCTCATGTCTGTGGTGTGCTCCTGGAGTCTCTGAAGCCCCTAGTTTGTTTTCCTTTAAAATCTTCAGGTTTCCTATGGAATTGGTCAACAGCTTTGGTGTGTTCAAATGAAACAGGTTTTGGGAGAGAGTTTATGTATGAAGATTTCCAAGTATTTGGAAATTCTGTGAATAACTACTAGTTTTTGAAGTGGATACTCCATAAGTGTGAAATTCAGGACTTTCAGACAATAAATACAGCTGCATTTCACACTGATTGCATACATATGTAAAAGCAGATTTGAATTTCATATTACACATTGAAATAAACACAGGATATGCATTTATTTCATAATGAAATCATTTCAGAAAATGAAGGTATTGGACATCTAATTTATTCAGCTATTAGTTCCAATCTCCTGACTCCCACTCAGGCTTTTCTCATTTGCTCAGCTTTGCACCACCAGCTGTCTTGCTGAAACTTCATTGTGGGTTTCCTGCTCTAGTCTTTCATGGAAGTGTGACAAAAATCACATATGACTTTATTACTGAATGTTAGAATCAAAGTTAATAGAACCTCCTCTGGCATATACAAAAAATTTCACTTATTTCAGCTGTCATGGTTCTTGCTTGAGTTATCAAATTTTCCTTCTACTTTTTTTACTTTAAGTATTTAGCTTATTAACAAAAGTTTCTGATTCCTTTTTTACAATACTTTGCCCATTTCTTCCCATCTATCAGGAAGATCATGGTCTTTCTTGCTTATGGTGCAGGTTTTTTTTATTTTGGCTCCTTGTATTTTAGCTTCTCCTGAAGTATTATTGACCAAAAAATCTGGGTCTTACCTATGCACTTACTGACTTTACTGTTGTACTTTAGCTTTCCTTGCTGATTTTTTTTGGCCATGTTTCACGTTTCTGGAATCCTACATTGTACTTTTCCCATGTCCTTTATAACTACTGATTTTATTGCTTATGATAAAAACATTGCTTATGAGGAAGCAATAATTTCAAATTGGATGTGGGGAATGGAAGGCGTTTATTTAGGAAAAAAAAAAAAAAAAGACTTTTGTTCTGTAAAATTTTCCCTCTGTACAGCTGCTGGAATTGCTTTCCTAAGACAGTCTCCTTACAAGTTTCTTACAAGCTAGCTCAGTCTCTCAAACTAATTCAGTGAATAATTTTTCCAGTGTAGATCTTTCAAAATTTTGTTGATCCTGAAAAGAATTTAACAAACTTTAAAAACTGGCTAAGGAAGTAGACTGCATACATTGTAAAGCCATTATAAAATGCAGATTAAAAATAATTAATTTGATTCATTTAAACCTCTATTTAAAATTCAGTAGTGCATGCACTCTTTCTGTTTTAACTCACTAGAGAGAACTCTGTAACTTAGAGCAGAAAGTGATATCTGTATTGCCACAAGGTCAGACCCCTTGAAGTGTTTCTCTGACCCATCTGACATTGCAGTCCTCTTGGGAAGAAGGGTAGTTGGTATCTTGCTTTTGTGCAGCGGTCTGGAGAGAAAACGCACCATACATAAGTGTTCAGTAACATATGTCTGTCTAATCTGTCTAGGTATTCATACTCCACTCATCACCATGGCACATGACTGCCTAGCAACAGTTGCATAAAGTAAGGGAAAAAATTATATAATCAGGTTCCAGGACTGGTGCTCTATTCCATTTGCCTTTCATGTACATCAGAACCTTGCAGGAAGTGTATCTTTTATTATGTGGTGACTTTTATATTTTTTTACCATTTTATTTTCCCAAACCTACTCCCATGAGCCATTGGCGACAAAAACCAGCACTTCCTAAAAAAAGATTCAACCCATTAGAAGATGTGAATAGGAGTAGGCTTTCTGAAAATGAACAAAGACGTCTTGAGGAAAAAAAGGCCAAAAGCATGAACAGCTATAGTTAAATCTAAATGATCAGTGCATATGCTCAATAGCTGGAGTAAATTTTCACTCCCTCTGAACTATTTATTGGAAGATACATGCAACACAGACTGAGCAAGGGTTTAAAGTGTAATGGCCAAGTCATTTTATTATTTATGATGATCATTTCTAAAACTGATGATCAAGTAGAGTGTTAAAGTTGTTAGTGTTGGACACTTGGCTGGGTGGGCTCTGCTCCTGGAGCCCACCTGTGATGTCTATCTGTGCATATTTGGATTCCTGCCTTCTAGGTGGTTTTTGAGGAGGGATTATTCTACATGAATTTCATCTACATTAGATCATATTTCGTCCATTGTTTTGGTGCTCTTTTAAGAGACCATTTGAAATTCTCCTTGAGGCCAGGTATAATTATATACATAGATACTTACTGAAAATTGTACATCCAAATAACGTGAAGCTGTGTATTGATATAGGATTTGTTTATTTACCAAATTTCTTCTGGGTGGAGTTAAAGGGAATTCTTAAAAATATTTTATTTTTTCTGTTTTTTTTTCCCAAACAATGTGTCTGTCCCAAACCTGACTTAATCCTAATGGAAAAAAGTGGGGGGACAAAAATTCCAAGAGTAGGGATAACAAACCCCAAACAGTTGACTATCTCAAAGTGAAGTCTATGGTTTCTGATCAAGTAGAACTTTTTACTGGATTGCACTTTTTTTTTTAATTCAACATGAAAAATTTTTAGTTGGAATTTTTTTCTTGCTGTAGTTGTTATTGTAAACTTTTTGTGGGGGGGGATGTCTATTTTTTCAGTTTTTTTGGTAGGGCTAGAAATTTTCCATATCAATTGTACAAATCCTATTGCTTTGGGGTTTTTTTGGTTTTTTTTTCCTTTGTTTCTGCCTCTCTTTTTTTTTTTTTTTTTACAATCATGTCACAACATTTGATTTTAAAATATAATATTTTATTTCAAATATTTATAATAATTTTTTTTGTATTTGTAATTTTTTAATTAAAATCCTGCAGCTCTAAATCTCCTAAAAAGACTTGGGCATGAAGTAGGATCAGTAACTACATAGAATTTAAATAGTCAGAAAGGCATTAATTTTCTTCTGTTATTTTCATTATTATTAGGTTATATCAGGATAAAAATATATAATGATTTAAAATAAGGAGGATGACTATAATTCTTGTGGTGAATCCGGGTAGGTTTTGCTTGTACTTACAGTAAAATTAATAGAAATTACTCTATTAAATCTTTGTTGATTACATGACAGTAAAGGAAGCTGTTGATTGAAGCATTCCCTGTGGTTTGCAGTTTAGACCCTGCTGTGTTGTAGTAGTACATAGGAACCAGAATGCAACTTGGACTGGAACTTGTATATAAACAAGGATAAAACTACCATCACTGTGGGTAGTGACATGCAACAAAATCTTAAGTTTTTAATATCAGGGAAAATAACTTTGAATCTGTACACCCTATGTGAACTTGGCGAGCGGGATGTAAGGGTTATATAAGTAAAGCAGAAAAAAACTAGAAAAAAAATCAAGGACCTAAATCTGATTATCACCTCTTACAATCATCATAAGTTCTATAGAAATGAGTTTTTAAAAGCTCCAAAAAACCCAAGACTTTTAAAAAATTTTCAAAGTATTACTTTAACTACCAGCTCTTAATTGTGCTAAAGTAAAGCGAGAAGAGTTCTGTAAAACTGATGGACTTTAGTCTGGGTTCAAATTGAGCAGAGAGCAGATGCAAACAAGACTTGTTTAGTTTGTGATTTAAAAGCCATAAAAGTGTGAAATATTTACTTTAGTACAAAGAGTACTTGGGGTGTTCCAGAGATACTAACACTGCAATTTCTATGCAAATGGGGATTATTAACATTTTTTTGTGATGAAATGAAGTTAGTATAGTTTCTATAGTTCTGCCCCCAGCCACAACTGTCACACAGTCATTTGGGAGAATTGTAAAGGTCCTCAAGTAGAAGGCTGATGGAAGCACAGGATATTATTTCTCTCCATGGAGTATTCTTACACAAACTCCCACATTGTTTGTCTTAAAGGAAGATTGTGTGCCTACAGTTCTGCTTTACTTTAAGGATTAGATCTAGAAATAGCAGTGATGCCCTGTGGTTTTTTCCTTTTTTTTTTTCCTTTTACATAAGGGGCAGGACATAGAGGCAAAACCTCTCTACGTGGGGCATACTGTCCCAATAATTTAATTGAGCAATATTCTACAGTATGTTGGAGTGTTTTCTCATTAGTCCAGAAAGCTGGCCCATCCAGTTTTTAACACAAGTAAATAATAAATTAATCTGCATAGCTAAAGATGTCAACTGCAGTCAGCCATCTGCGCCAGTATTGCTGTTGCTCAGCAACTGTAATTTACTACTATGTGAGGCCATGTGATGTGGGCTGGTGTTTGCTGGGCAGTCACTGGGCAGCACAGCCCAGCCCTGCTCTCACCAGACAGCTTAATCCTTCTCATGATTCTCTCAGAGCAGCACAGATGAACTTTGTTAACCTTTGCTTGGCCACTCTCTTGATTTGCAGTTAGATTTTTTTGTTAATCATTCACATGTTTCTGGCATATTAAATTGCAGTGCAGTTGATGAAAGCAATGAGCATTTGTTGCATGATGCAGTGCACTGAGCTGTGTATAAGCCTTTTTTCCTTACTATGTGCATGAGGCACATATCCTTGGCTATAAAAATCTAGTTTTTAGATATCCTGAAATACTGAATTAAAAAAAATACAGAAGATTATGTTCACTATTTTGCTTTATGATTCTAATTATGTAAGCTATAAAATAATAGTTCCCCAAGCATTCATAATTCAGATGCAAACAATAGATTTTTGTATTGGTAATTTAAACAGAGTAGTGGAGTATGTTTTAAGATTGTGATAACTGTGTAATATAATTCATTCAATAGTGTTTAGTAGCTTTAGAAAATCTAACTAACATTTAAAAATAGTTTTTCAATATGTCTATTTAAAAAGTTTGCACCAGCATTGGTTTAGCACCAAAATACAGAGCTTGTAACCATTGCTGTAATTGTGGAATGGTTACCCATGGACCATGCTGCTGACTAGAGCCTAGTGTTGTGTTTGTGAACATCTTGAGTCAGTGTTTCCTGGCAAACTCATCATATTCCTGAAAGGAAGGTAAATATGTATTTTGTAGTGATGATGTATTTACCTGAAATGAGGATCAGTTGCATACTGTGTACAATTGTTAAATGCTTGGTTCAGTGTAATTACTTTGAGCAGCTGAGGACTTATTCATGGAAGGGTGTTGTAGAAGAAAAAACTTTGCTCCAGTATTGCACAAGCTTCTTTAGAAGACATTTTAACTTGTATGTTGATGTACCAATTTAATTTGGTTTGTGATAGCTGCTTTTTTAATGCTTTTTGCTCATAACAGGATTTTCTGATTTAGTTTCTTGTCTGAGAGTATTCTACCACATTGCATGAACCTGCATAAAATCATGTGCTTGAGCAATTTATTTTTCATGTTTCTCTCATCATCTTGGCAAAAATATCTGCTAAGAGCCAAATCTGGATTCACCACTCCTCTTTGAAATTATCATGGACCAAGTAAGTTAGTGTGTCAATAAAACTTTGGAGCTGAGCAGTGTCAGCCAAGTCCATTTACATACCTCTAGTAATGTAAAGGCATGTTAATATTTTATATATGTTTTAAGTTTCTTTTTATAGCAGCAAATGGCTTTTCTAAATGAGAATGAGATCCATTCACTTGGAGTGCAGCTCTGTTCTGCAAAAGGACTGTTAACATGGCTTCTGAGAGCTGCATTCATATTGTGTGCCAGTAATTTTTATATGAAATATGTTCAATCTGCAAGTCAAAATTTATTTCTCATGTACTTCTGGAATTATAGAATCAAGATATATTCTCTTCCTCCCCTACATAATCTGCAGGGATAGAAATTAAGCATGCCAGGCAGTGCACTTGCTGACAGCTTTCCTGTTGCTTTTGATGGATATGTGTTGTTAGAACAAATCTCAACCGTTTTTGAAAAAATGAATAGACACTAGATTGCCTTCAACTGTGTTGGCTTTCTTTGGGATAGGGAGAAGTAGTGAACTACAGTTGCTACTTGTTTTTAGTGTCAACTGTTAGCTGGCTTTTATGCATTCATAATCTATGGAAACGTAGTGTTATAATTTTCTTCAAAGTAATTTTGCATGGATGTTGTTAGTAAAATACCAAATAAATTCATTTGGTGTGTCAAACTAGAAGAGTTGGTGAATACATAAAATACATTTTAAGTACTTTTTGTTGTTTTGAGGGCATATAGTTTCTACAACAGTTAGAAAACAATGCAGCAATTTAGTTTGCTCAGGAGTTGAAATCTGAACAAAATCCTGCATGAAATGTGTCAAGTTTACTGTCCTAGTTATGGACCTTGTTGGGATGGGTCTCAGAATGAAGAAAATCACTTACAGATTTCTTCTAGAATTAAGAAGCTGCTCCCATCCCTATAAACTAATGTAAAAAACAGATAGCTTGGTTTTCTCAGCATCAAAGAAGAATCTCCCTCACAGACAGGAACTGCTAAAGCTCACAAGTTCCTCTGGAAACTTTAATTTTTTAGTCCCACATAAAAAATATTAGAAATGTGGAGAATGAAACTGGGAGGTCACAGAACTGCTGCCCAGGAACACTTTTAAGGATAGAGGAACATTTGTATTTTAGATATCTGCAGCAACAATAAGTTTTGCTTCATCTGTAATAATGTGCAAGAGCATCTATATTTAATGGAAAGCTGTTCCTGTTAAAATTTATGGAAAATCACTGTAATTCTGGTAGAACAAACAGACAAGTGTTTGACAGAAACCTGTATCACATAGCACATTTCATTTCGAATTCCTGCTGTTCCAATCACAGGACTATAGTTTATGAAGTTTTGTATTTATTTGAAGATGTGTGTAATCCATAATGACTTGAGCATTTTGGCACTTAATTCCTCCCACTAAAACGCACGGGAGGAATTTTATGTTTAAACCAGAAAGATTTAAAAAATAATACAGTGAAGTGAAACTTTGTACATTTTCCATTTTTAAGTTCAACCATCACAGGATCTTGTCTTTCTCCACTGTAGAGCAAAGCCTACCTCCTTAATATAAGAAATCTTAGTTACGTTGCCAAAGCCAGACAGCTGTGACAGCCTGGTCTTTGATTACACTTAAGCCTTAGAAAACCCTTAAGGATTAATCCAGAAATGGTATTAGTATGTATCTAATTAAATTATATTACTAGTATCTAAAATCAGGTAAGGGGAGTGATCATTAAGCAAACAAAATGGGAGTTCAGCTAAATGTAATCCTTGCTCAAGTCTTCTGTACAGGTCTGAACTTAATTCCTTTCATAATTCAAAGGAGGTTTTAAACATGTGTTCCAGGGTTTTTTTCAGTTGTTTTCCCTTTTTAACAGTCATTTGCTCTGTGGTTTGCAAGTAGAACAGAGAATGGTTTGAACAATCTAAAAACATTGCTCTGAAAATGGAAGATAAGAGCAGCCTTATTACAAATGGAACTTTACAGCTGAGACCAGAAACCGTCATTGCTTTATGAAGTTGTTAGTAATATTGAACTTATATTCCAGAGTGTGTGTTTATACCACGTTTATCAGAATAATGGAAATAACTGTGTTTTAGGGAGCTGCATACAACTCCTAATTTTTGCTGCTGCGAAAATACAAGGCTGAAAAGGCACCCCAAAGTAATGAATTTATTGTCTTAGTCCACGACATCAGAGCTCTTTCCTTCCAGTGAGCTTTGATCTTATGCAGTCAAAATCTTTCTTTGCATGTAGTACCTCTGGATTTGTCCCTTAGTATAGTAGATATTTCATAGCATCACAAAATCATTTATGTTGTAAAAGATCTCTAAGACCATTGAGACCTGGGTTAGAAACAGCATCCAGGAATCTTTACCCTTAAGGGAAAAGAGACTTGTATTGTGTGTTCTCCTACTTGTGGTTCCTTTTTGCAAACGCTGTAGCTGGCGCCCTGCTTTTCACACAAAGACTAAAGAATAGGAGAGGACCTACAGGTGACCTGCGTAAATATCTGCTAGCAGGTGGAGGCCATGGGACTCTGTGCCATATTGAATGGCATTTTCGCTGCCTATAATGTTTCTGCTAGTGATGGAAAGTGGGGAAAGTAGCATGTGACCGCATATTTTAGGCAATTTGATTCTTTCTCAGGTGGGGAAGCTGTGATTTTCTGTCTTATCAGATATATGGGTTCTCTCTCTTGTAATGCTGCTTGGGAATAATACAAAATGTTTTAAATTCACTATAATTGATGAGAAACATGAGTAAATACATTATTTGCATTATTCCTTCTCTGTGTGACAAGAGGGGCCCATTGTATACAGAGGTACAGTAATTACCCTAGAAACTTCTAGTAACAAAGTAGATTTGAGAAACCTAATTATGGCTCTTGAAATACCATCAGGGCTCAAGCAAAGCTGCTCACTGATTTTGGATGAGCACTTGCCCCCTGAAATTGGTGGTAATTAATAAGTCTGTGTTATACATGATGCCCATTTACACACCTTTGTGGCTAATTCGTTGGATACATATGTACTGGCAATACCTGTGCTCTGTAATTTAAGCCATTACCAAAAGCATAAACCGTATTAAGAGCTTGATAGATGTATGCTTAAAGATAATTATGCATTTACTATGTTTTAATTCTGATTATTGTTTTCTGTCAGCAGACTTGATGTGTTAAACTATTTTAGCAGTATTTGTCATTATTCTGGCAAATTATTCCTGTAAATGAATCACTGGGTCCCATGAAATTCCAATGCACTTTTTTCACTCTGCTGGGTTTTTATCCTCCAATATTCAGCTTTGTGTAAGCTGAATGTGAAGCCATTAGAATCATGGGCTCAGTGATAGCTTGACTCACAGTGATGTGGAGAAGAATGAAAATAATCAGGTGTGCATGTTAACTGCAAAACACTATTCGTGATATTTCTCCCTTTTTACACAGAAGTTTAAAATATTGGTGCAAGTCTTATATTAGAATAACATAATATTATGTTTATTATCTTTGTCTTATTTTAATTATAATTGCCTTTATTTTTTTCCAGATCAGTGAATGGCTCTGTTTAAACTGCCAGGTGCAAAGGACATTAGGAGGTGACCTAGCACTAGGTCATGGTCCTGGGCCACAGCCACCTGCACCCAAACAGAAGACACCCATTCCACCTTCAGCAGCTAAACCATCTCCCCAGCCACAGCCTGTTCAAAAGAAAGATGTAACTCCAAAACCTGATCCTTCACAGTTAGCAGATTCGAAAAAACCTCCACCACAGAAAAAGCAAACACCCTTGCCTGGGTCTCCTCCTGTAAAATCAAAACAACCCCGTGCAGAGCCCACTGAGATCTCCCAGCAAACAGATGCCACTCCAAAATCTGATCAGGTGAAGCCAACACAGGTTGAAGAAAAGCAAAAACAATCCAGTGTACAGAAGTCTACAGCAGACACTGTATCTACCTCTGTAGCACCAGAGCAGAAGCAGGACTTGGCAGGCCCCAGACCTCCAACTCAGCAGAAGGTGACAGACTCTCCAAAACCTGAGCTTGCAAAGCCATCACAGGACACACATCCAGCCGGGGATAAACCAGATTCCAAACCTGTTCCACAGGTGTCCCGGCAGAAGTCAGATCCCAAGCTTGCGTCTCAGCCTGGAGCTAGACCAGATGCTAAAGCTCAAAAGCCTGTTGACCCAACCCAAACAAAGGATGATCCTAAAAAGTTACCAACAAAACCAGCCCCAAAGCCTGATACAAAACCAGCTCCCAAGGGCCCACAGGCAGGGGCAGGACCGAAGCCAGTGCCAGCACAGCTGGCACCTCAGCCCCAGCCACCTCAGAAAACTCCAGAACAGTCGAGGCGTTTCAGCCTTAACCTGGGAGGCATCACTGATGCCCCTAAGCCTCAGCCTACAACACCACAAGAAACAGTTACTGGGAAACTCTTTGGATTTGGAGCTTCATTCTTCAGCCAGGCCTCAAATTTAATTTCCACAGCGGGTCAGACGGGGTCTCAGCCATCGGGCCCCCCTCCCCCTGGTCCTGCAGCCAAGCAGCCCCAGCCTCCACCACAGCCTCCAGCCCCTCAAGCAGCCCCCAAAGAGGCTGGTCAGGCTCAGCCTCTTCCAAAAGCTGCTCCTGTAAAGAAAGAAGCCAAGCCTCCTACAACTGAAAAACCAGAGCCATCAAAAGTGGATAGTGTTTTTACTAAAGGATCTGATATGGAAAAGAAACCTGGTTTAGCTAAAGATAGCAAGCCTCAGGCTGCTGAAGCTAAGAAACCTGATGGACTGTTGGAACCAGAGAAACCTAGCCAGCCTGAAACTAGCCGGTCGTGTCCCCTTTGTAAAACTGGACTAAATATTGGTTCTAAGGATCCCCCCAACTTTAATACCTGTACCGAGTGCAAGCAAGTTGTGTGCAATCTCTGTGGATTTAACCCAATGCCGCACATAGCTGAGGTAAGGTGGAGTCTGTATTTAGCCTGTATTCCTCATACAGGCTCCCTGTGCTGTGGAGACATGAGTAGCTGGTTTTTAACTATTCAATTGTTAAGAAATTTTCTTGAGCACTTAATAATTTAAAGTCTTTTAAAGTTAAGTATCTGTGTTGTATGAAATGTAGTCACTTGTCAGATAGTACTTTTGATGAGTTTTTGGCTTATTAAGTAGGTTTGGTAGAGGTGGCTGCTAGGGCCTTGAGACATAAGCAGATAATGGCTATGAACTCCTTTGAAATTGGTGCTGCTATGACACAGCAAACTACTGTACTTTCAGTCTCTTATAAGCTTTTTCTTATACTTCAGCATTGTCTCCTAATTTGTGCTTCTTTAACCAGTGCTTCTGATTCAAAAAAACTATTGAATGAAGAAATGTGTTAAGGCTTAATTATTGGCCTTCCCTCCTGTTTAATACATCCCTAAATTTATTCCATTAATCTCCTGGCCCTGGAGTCTTTACATATGCTGATGCATTCATTAGGAAGGTTGAAGTTTGAGTGATACCTGTGTGGTGAAAGATGTAATTTTTTGGCAAGAACAATACAAAGCTCACAAAGTTACTTCATTCATTAAAGGCTGTCAGTTTGAAAGTGCTTTTTCTGTGATTGCCTGAGACAGCTACTCATATTTAAAAGAATTACACAACTTATTTTCAACAGTTTCCTCACATTGCATGTTTTTATCTGCTTCCTTTCTCCACGTAATTTTTTTTTGACTAGGGGATTGGAAACTTTTTACTAGCTTAATGGAAAGGTGGAGGCACATCTTATTTGCCCTATGAATTTGACAAGTTGAATTCAACAGAAGCAGACCACCTAAAAATGCTTGTGAGCAGCTGAAATGTTTAAATATCTGTGCAGCAAATGAGGACTGTGACAATTGGTGTTCTGCCTTTGAAATCTGAATGAATAAATGACAAATGACTGCCAGGGTAAGAGGATATCACATTTCTGTCTTAAGGTGAGAACAAATGTGGGAAGAAATAGCATATTGCAAGGAAAATATTACTTATGATGTTTGGATATGCCTTTCTTTGTGTAATATTTTCTGAAATATACTATCATTTGAGAGGTCTTTTTCCTAATATAATAAGCACATTTTATCCGACATATGAATATGTTGTCTAATGTATTTGGGGTCATTTAAGTCAGAAATAAAAGTAAGAAAATACAGAAAGATTGATTGGCTTTTGAAAATTGGGATTCAATGGATTTTTAACATTGTTTATGAGCTGAATATCATCAAACACACACTCCATCATTTTCCAGCTCTGGATACACGCAATGCAATGCAAGCCCAGGTGAATGACTTGTCATCTGCAGAGCTGACTTACTTGTGATGGTGTGCATACATGTTACCTCGGTTTCTTCTGCTTAAGATGAGAGGACTGGTAGTCTGTTTCTGTGCTTCCATCGCTGTTTTTTTAGAAGATTGCCTCTGTTTCTGCTCTTTAGAATAGCCAAAGCTTGAAATATGAATGGTTTTCTTTAGTCTGACTTTCTCATGCCTTTCTTTGTTACTCTTTTGGCTCCTGCTTGCACATTCTTCCTCCTTGAATTACACATTTCCACCTCTGTCCACATTTTCTGTCTTGCCTTCTTTTTTCCGCTCAGTTTTGCTAGAAAGTGGCAATGTACTTTTCCTTCACAATAGGAGGTGTCTTGCTTGGCTGAGAGCATCCTGACTTTCCTTTTCAGAAAGACTGGACATACAGAATGGGGAGATCATAGTTTCATCTCCCAAATGTGCTGTGTAAATAATGCATTTATGGTCAGATAGCAATTCTGTCCCTGGATTCACATTATATAGTATACACCTTTTATATGACAGAAAAATGATGGTGAGCAAATAGTTTATGCTCACTTGCATACTCTTTTCATCCACCAAATTCTTCTAATGTGTTCAGTACTGTCTTGGAGGTTTAATTTACTTGTTTCTTTCTTTGGGGGTTGCAAAGAAGAAATAGAAATGCTTTCTAAAATTGGTCTTTCTTGTGGTTTTCTACCTAATTCTTTTATTCCTATACTGTGCATTCAGATATATGTAATTTATATGTAAGCTATATGTCTCCTTGGCCCTAGAAGTGATTTTGGATGAACAAACATATGGCATCTTAAACAGAATCTTAGTTTTTCTTTGGGGCTGCAGATGTATTGCAGTTATTCTGATGATTGCTTATGTGTTGTCTGCATTTTGTTCGCTCAGTAATGGCTGAAAATAAGTGGAGTTTTATTGACTGAGTGATGTCTGAACCCTTGTTGCCAGCAAAGCTTGTATTAGGCTACATAATAAGGATCAGTCCAATGGAACAGGGAAACCAGTGTTTCATTGTCAAGTGCAGAAGAGCATCTAAATCCCATGGGCACCTCTACCTTAAGATTCTCAGCAGGGATTTTTTTCTAGCCAATATGCTGCTGTACTGCAGGCAAGGCTGAGAGTACTTTAAAGGGAAGAAAGTGCTTTCTTATAGTGGTAGTTATTTGCTTTTGCTTGTATGTGACAGAAATAACTTTCAGAAAAGTCTTTAAGCTGCTGCAGCCAGTTGTCTAATAACCCCTCTACTGCAAAAAATATAACTAGACTCTTACCTAGTCAAAATCAACAATATGCTATTTACTTCAGTGAAATTGTTTTGATTAGTACAAGCAGAGAATTAGGCTAGAATACTTTTTCTTAAAATGAGCTGATTGTTCTTTTTCTCCCTGATTTGTTGATACAACAGTCAAATAGTTATTTACCTAAATGGTAATTTATCCATGATGCAAAGAGCCACAAATGATTAAATAAATGACACTTGATAGATTTCAGAGACCCACAGGAACATGGGAGCCCTAGTGCATTAGCAGACTCCTTATACTGCCATTTGCTCAATGGGGAGGAGAACTGTTTACTGGCTCTGTAATTAGCTTTCCAGCTCAGGTAGTTGGAAGCAGCTCTATTTTTAGTAACAAAGCACAAGATCACAACTGCTGAAGCCAGAAATGAAATGTGTGGCAACAACCATTTTGTGCATTTAAAACTCAGTGAACTGTTCAGAATATTGAGCAGGAGCAGAGATGGTTGTCTACAATGTAATTAAGTATGTTGAGGTCAGGAATGCAGAACCTGTGATAAATTAATGCAATAATAAAATGTTTTAAAAAAAGATGGTTTAAAAGCTAAACTAAGGAAAAATAAAATAATCTGGATTTTTAGAGTCTATATGGGGAATATGAAGAATAACATCTTAACAGAATCACGTTATGAACAGAAAGAGCTGAAAATGTGACGTGTATATGTGACCCCACTAATGGATTTAATCTAATAGAACTGCCAGGAGAACAACAGAAGCACTTTTTAGTCTACTGATAGCTATAAAATTACCTGGAAAGGCACTGGAAAGTAAAGAATGCTCCATGTGTGAAATAATGACTAGGGCTACATAAAGGAGAGAAATGTTTTGAATGATAGAGAAGGACAGGGAGAGCTGGGGAAGGGCAGAAGAGACATCAGGTCTCTGACTTGGTGAGGATTTGTTGTTTGAAAAAGGTGTAATCTGTTAGGGATACGATCAGAATACATAATATAAACAATTTTAGTGGTATTTCTTGATATGTTTATTATGGCACATGTAGTCTATATGAAATTGTTTTGCTTTGATGCATATGATGACAGGAATCTATAAAGCTTGATGTTTTCTGTCCAATCTAAATTCTATTTTTTTTTTTTTAATTTTTTAAAAGAAATCGATGTATAATTTGCCAAAAGAATGTACATGTTTTTCTGGTAACTCATTTTACCACTCCTACTTATTAGACCTAACTAAATAAATAATAATTTCTTGTCTCCCCGGACTATGGAGAGAAGGAAAAACAAGCAAACAAAAAAATATTTTTAAAGTAAGCACAGTGCTATTATTAAACTCTGTATTATAACCAGGTGAAAAATTGGTACCTTGCTCTTCCAGTATGAACTTCTAGAAGTAGTAATACATGGCATTTTGGAGCTGATATAAGCCTCTCTGGAGACGAAGAGTGATTTTGTGGTGGTGTGGTATCCTGTACTATGATACCTGAATTCATCTTGGTTTTTCTATCTCCTCCAAAAATCCTGCAGAAAAGGGTACTGGCATGGGTGAGTCAGCACCCAGTGTTAATAATTTTGCTAGATTCTGTTTTTCCAAGACTTCACTGATACATGAAACGGATTGAGGCCCTGAGCAAGTGTGACCTTATACTCAAAATTTAAAAGTAGGCTTTAAAAAATTAATTAAAAAAACCCAAAAAAACAAACAAACCTGAACTAAATGAATCAAACCCTGCTATTGAAAACCCAAATATGCCTTGGACTTCTTAAAACAAGTGTGCAGCAACATTATAAAGTAATAATCCATGTATCATTCTAATACAAATCCTTAAAATAGTGCACTGCACCATCTGAGGTGACACCCATTGCCTATCTTTAATCAATTAACAGCTCTGTACTGTCATGTGTTTCCTGCTGGTGAAAGCTCAGACTGCTCTGCAAGCTGGCAGGTTTAGCTCCTGTAGGAAACTCCTTTCTTCTCTCATGTTTGGTGTGCTGTTTTGGAAACAGATGGTGTCTGGGAAACACAGTGAAGAAGAATTTGCACTGAAGAGACAAAGAGAAAAACAATCACTCCTTTCCCTTGCATAATTTATCTTTGCTTCTTCCCTCCCCCTTTAAAGAACCTTTTAAAATTTTGATTGTAAGAAAGTGAATGCTATTACTGTTTAATAAAGTAACTAAATAATACAGAACATAATAGGCTAACACAATGTACTCCCTAACATTTATGGAAATTTTATCCATTAAATGATAATTACTTTTAATTGAGAATGTATTAAAACTACTGCTAATTATTACTTTGAATGACAAAATCTGGCCTTGAAAAACAGAGTGTATGTTAGATAATTAAAACCCCAGTATATTTCTTGACTGTCAGAATGAAATTTATCTCACTCCAAATTAGGTATTTTTCTTTCTTTCTTTTCTGTTTAACTTATTCAATATGCATGACAGACAAAAGTATTAAAGGGGAAATATTTTTCATAGCAGAATGACTCTCCTCTTCCATTTTTCCTATAAAGTACATATATTGTGTGTATACAGAATAGAAAGGCTTATATGGAATGACTTTTTGATGACTTAGTCAAAATTGAACATAGATAAATATTTTTTAAAAATTTAGTGTCTGAATTGACTTTTTAAAAATGAAGAGCTTAAGCTTCATCAGCAAAGTTAGATTTCTGTTTCATATTTGCACAGGTATTTAAATGCTTTAAGACAGACTGATACTTGTAAGGATATTAGGAGCTTGTGTTCTTCTCTGATACCTCTGCTAAACCTGTTCCAAAAAACCCAGCTTTGACCTGATGATTTTAAAGTGGCCTGGATTTCTGTCTTCTGCACATAGCATGAACAGTTCCTTTTGAGCAGTATCTAGCTTCTGGTTAAACCCCTTTGAAGTCCAGACATGGAAACCTCTTGTGGGGTCTGATTTTGGTGTGTCTTCGAGAATAGTTCAACCAAAGGCAGTACTGCTTGGCACTAAGCATACAGCTACAGCTACTTTAATAATTAATAACAATAATAAAGCCTGTCATGGTCAAGTGTGATGTGGTGGTGGTTTGCCAAGTTTATTTCTTCTTCAGTGGTATTATATACCATTATATACCAAAATACAGATTTGCAAATAGACATGTGACTTTAGGACTCTCATCTTCATCTCAGGCCTGTTGCTGCCATGGTACAGCCAAGCTTCCTGTCTCCCAATTTCCTCCAAGATCTCATGAGACTGCACTCAAGTTTCAACGAAGTGAACCACTGGATCCAGATAACCTATTCAGTAGATGTCCTGTGATGGTTTTGTTTGAATTTCCCATCACTGTAGAGAGAAATAAAAGCATCCTCACTTACTCACAACTTTTTCTGAACACGTTTCTTGCAGTTAAGAAGGGTTGCTTGGTCTAGAGCAGATTATACACTAATGCAGTCTCATTTTTTGGCAGTCAGGTTTTGATGGTTATTTCTGGATGTGATCTTGGGACAATCTTTGAAAGCAAGGCATCTTAGATCTCTGTTAGTTATTAGTCAAGGCATGAGTTACAAGATTGCATTCTTGTTGATTTTCCTTTTCAGTATTTATGACCATAAAATTAGGTTTTGTTTTTCCCCCTGAAATTAAATTAAAGGAGTGAAGATTGCTCAAAGTAATAGCGTGACCTTTAGAAGGACTATTACCATGATTAATTGCTTGCTATTTGTTTCCTTTATTCTAGTCTCTAAAAGTTTCCAAATTACCTCTCTGAACAAAGAACTCCATTGAAACCAACAATGAGATATAGACATAAAGCCATGTAAGGCCAGATGGCTTTTATTAATGTTGGTAATGACCACTGATGGTGTGAAATCCAAAGGGATGTCTACAGCAGCACTGTTGCTGGCACACACAGCTCCCTGTCTATCTGGCTATTTTTCATCTACTTGGAATTAATTTGCAATGAGTTCTTTACTTACATACATTTGTTCCATCTTAGATGCCTTTGCATATTTGAAAGATAAAATGCTTAGGTGAGCGATTAATGCAGAGCTTTCAGTGTTGATTTTTGTGTGTGGTTTATTTTTCTCCTGTGCAGATAGTTTATAGACTAGTGTATTAGACACAGTCAAGCTGGAGTCACAAATCTAAAACAGATTATCAGGAAAATTACTGATCTGGCCTTGAGCCAGGTGATTTTCTTCTCTGTTACTTCATTAGAAATTTGGTTGGTGTCCCATTATTGAATGAGGAAGAAATTTTTGAAATCTAAGCTGGTATTAACTGTTTGAATTTTTCTACTCAACTTTATAATAGCAATTTAAAAGGAATTTATTTATTGATATAAAGGTATTTAATGCTTTTCTTTTCCATTACAGCATAATACATTTTTTCCATGTGTTATTGAGAAGCAAAAATGCTTCCTTTAGAGACTTTAAACATTGCTGTGAGTTTTAGTTGATGTCAGTATAAGACCCAGTGATCCATCTCCAGATTTTCTTAAGCAAACAGACAAAATCTACTGTATGTTAAGTGCCTTAATTTTTTGAGTTTTTTGGTGCCCAGGTGTGACATTACATGGTATCTGATCACATTAATGACATGTGGAGACATTTTCATAAGTTGTGTGACCGTAAAAATATAAAGCATTTAGTTTTAGTAAGAGCCCTCACATAAGTTTTGGTGTAGAGTCCCTAATAGGGGGGAGCTTCAAATGAATTTTTTTTAAGTATTCCAGGAATATGAAGAGTTGATGCTCTTCCAAGGAACAAATGCTATTATAGCATTTTGAAAAATGTCTGAGGATTTTTAAACTTTGAAACCAGGATATTTTTCCCTGAATATTTTTCACTGTGATTGACTGTAGTAGGACCAATAGATATTGTATTTAATAAAATTCTGAGAAGATGGTATACTTTTAATTTAAATATTTGCACCTATTTTGTTGTCTCATTTCTTGAAGTATTAGGCTATTTATGTTAAAGAAGTTAATTTCCAATTCCTGCATATTTTAAAATCTTCATATCATGTTTCTGCTGACCAAAAGCCAAATCTTGTCACACCACAACAACATATTAGTGAAGAAAGGTCAACATTTCACAAAAAGAAATTCCATAAAATCCCTTTTTTGCCACTACTATGGGGTGATTTAAAGCTTAATAGGATAGCATGAGAGTAATCAAAGTCATTTTGCAACTAAATTTAACTGTTTGCAAGAAGTGTGGCCAGCTGTAAAAATAAAAATTCAGATATAAAGGAAAAGATGAAATGAGCAAGAGGGGGAATTTACCTAATCTCTGTTTGTAGCCTACACATTAATATTTTCTCCCTGAGTAATGAAAAGATGGTGTCATTTGAAGAGACAGTGTCAGTTATTATTTTTAGTTTTGCTGAAATGCATGTAGTTCAGTGGACCAGAATGAGAACAAATGTGACTTCAGATTCAATGTTATTTAAATATTAAATTGATTTCTACAGTATTACTAAGAGCAAGGATGTAGCTGAGGGGAACATAAGCCATTATATAGTAGTGGAAAGGCGATTAGATTCCTGCCAGTAAGCTGCTGGAGATGCTGTCTAGCAGCTTTTGAAACAGGAGGTCACAGACTGATGTTGAAGAGGGGGATTAACTGCTGCTGAACTATTCTGGCTGAATTTTGCACAAAATTCAGTTAATTGTGGGAGAAGGAGGAAAATCCATATTTTTGCATCACTAGAAAGAAGAAATATAAGAGCCAGTAGGCCGTGTCAGATCAGAACACTCAGTGAGAAGAATGAAGAGGTGCATTAGTTTTCCATCTGTGTTTTGGAGGTTAATGAAATTACTCAGTGAGGTAACTTAGGCTTCTAAGGACAAGACTGAAATACCATCTGGTGGTCTTCTGTTTTTAGTATTTGTAGGTTAGTAAATCTCTTTGTTGTTGTTGTGGTTTTTTTTTGTTTTTCTTCATTTTTTCCTTAGCAAACAGCCTTCACATTGGAAGTGGTTCAACTGCAATGTACAGAGATTAGAAATTGAACACATGAAATCTTGTCCTTATGTCTACTATTTTAATGAACGTATTTACTTTTTCAGTTCCTTTTTGTAGTTACCTTCATAATTGTTCTAAAGACTCCAGATGTATTTGTAACGTTTTAATAGTTTGGAGTCATTTCTGACCATTTTCCTGACATCCAAAAGGAGTATATTGTTGTGGGTTTTTTTGTTTGGTTTTGCAATGGCATTCACAGAATTGCTGAAGATGTTGACATAACTCTTGTCCTCATCATTATTTGTCAATACAAATATCTGATTTTTGAAGCTTCACTTCTGTAATTGATCTTAAGTTTTGTATCTTTCCTTTTATAGGAGAAGAACAATATGTATTTCTGATTACTGACAGACTCTTAGCTATTGTCTTCAGGATACTAGTTAGTAACTATATTTTTGCATATTTGGAGCATGATATCCTAAAGAGATCCTTTACTCTCTAGATCAACTGTCAGATATGCCTGTTCCTCACCCTCCCTCAAACCAAAACACCAACTCTTAACTGTCTACATAAATATTATTCTCCCACAGCTGTTCAATGGGAATTTTCACTGAAACATTGAACTCTGACATAGTACAAGAGTACCAGCCTGGGCACATACCCAACTCTCTTCTTGCTTTTGAATTACAGTAGGAAAAAGACTGAAATGTTTGAAATACCTGTTATTTCTTAATTGGTTTTAAATATGTTGGTTTTTTTTTTTTTTTTTCTCACAAGACAATCTGACACTAAAAACAGAATTAAAGAGTAAATTTTAATCATATTGTACCTTCTGGCTCTTGTTTTTTGGTGTTTCAAAGGAGCGCTTTCTATTTTTATTTGAAAGTCAGAAGTGGACATCGAATTAAAGTTTCAGCACTATCTCAGAAAGTATTTGGATTTTTGTAAAGTTTAACTTTAACTATAGAATGCGAAGAACTCAGAATAAAACCAAACTCTGCTTAGATTTTTTTTTTTAAAGTGTGATGTATTTTCTACTTAATGTGGTTCAAGGTTGATGTTTCGGTATGACATTTGTGAGACTGAGAAAGTGTAGGCTTTGTACTCATTACAGAACAAGTGGAACAGGACTGCCTCCTTCATGGGCTTCTGCAGGTGTACCTTTGTGCTGACCTACAAAGCACTTCTGTTTTTTCCTGCCAGTCATAGCCAAGAACACTTGTGTTGTACTGTGCAGTGAAATTTTAAATCAGGTGCCCAGTATATCTGAGACTCAATTACACTGTTGTGTCAGACCTCTAAAGAGGAAGAGCACTGCTGTTTTTCTTTTATATCATCTATCAGCAGAAAGATCTCCTGATCAAAACAGGATCTCTCATTTGGTTTGGCATCCCTTAAAATATTTTAGGAGTGTTGCTTCTTCTCTAGACCTGTAAGAGTTGTGTTACTGCTCCATCACCCTTCAAATGACAAATGTGGTCAATGTTTTTTTCATGAGGTGCAATGAATGCATGTTGTAGCTAAAGGAACTTGTGTTTGAATCCATAATGCTTTACAATTAGTTACAGATGTAATTAGAGACTTCAGTGAAATTCATACTCATCCTTCCCCCTCCCCTTGCTTTCTTCTCTCTGGTATTGGTAACTGGAATCATGAAAGGTTCAGCTTTAATATGGTGAATTGGCCTGGTTCAGGTGTTGGTCTAAGGTGTGATGCACTTTTCCTGATGTGTTCCTTAAGCACATTTGAGTTTGGTCCTTCCGTCCTTTGTTGTCTTTCCAGGATATAATGAAGATGTATTTGATGCTGTAAGGATTGGTATTTCTTTAGTATCTGTAAAGGGCAAGGTGAAACTCCCTCTACCTACAAATCAGAGTAGATCATTGTGTCCAAATCCCTGCCCAAAGCAGGATCAGTTGAAGTAGGTTTCTTGGCGGCAGTTGGGGTTTGGTTCGTTCCAGACTTGGAGACTCCACAGCCTCTTTAGACAACCATTGGCCACCTTCCCTTTCTTCCTTTTAAGTATTTTCTTAAATTAATATTTATTTAAAGGAATTGAATTTAAATGAACTTAAATGAATAAGTTAAATGCTTTGTATTTAAATTTATGTTAATTAGATTTTTTTTT
>PYHW01010409.1:12157891-12190667 GCA_013186435.1 Turdus rufiventris | reverse complement strand
GAAGCACTGTGCTGTAAACACAACTTACATATATTATTGAAAGTTATGAGGTCCAGAGGAAGGAATCAGTCCATACCAAAGAATACTAGCTCTAAACTGGCCATTACTCACTTTACATCACTAAACTTCATACAGAGAGTGGTTCTGTAAAGGGTAAATTTTGGATTATTATGATGTATCTACAAAATATGTTCTAGCAGATCTTCTCCGTGGCAGGTGCATATTGACTTCTCCAGGTTATATTAACAGATTCAACAGGTATAGATACTGTTTTGGAGGAAACAAATGGTTAGGACAGAATACAGGCTAAAATCTCATAGGATGTTCCAAGAGTTGAACTTCAAATCTGATCTGTATGTCTGGAATTTTTATATTTGAATCAGTTTAGATAAATGTCACTTTCTACTTTCTCCTCTTCCTAAATCAACTTCCTTTCCATACATGCTGAAAAAGTTGTTTATATTTCAAAGTATTTTCTTCTATTAACTATGGGTCTCCTTTGTCTTGTCATCTTTTACATTAGTGATTTTTAAGTGTCGCTTTTTGTTCCAAGCATTGGAGGAAAAAAAAAAAGGCAGGGTTAATGGGGTAACTCTAATATTTAGTAACTCGTTTTCTAGGTGCAGAATTTCTGTTGTTGCATCTTGAATCAGTATATGCATTTTGTAAAGTGTAAGGCTCTAAAAACACCCTGTAATTTACAGAGCTTTGAAGCATGCTGAAATGAAAATTTGTTCAGTAATGATCTATTTTCTGAACCTCTATGCATGTGAAAACAGTTAATCTCTATGTTCCAATAGGATTTATGAGGTGTTTCATGCTCTCTAAATTTGTTTGGATGACTTGTCCATATGGAATTATTAATTCTCTAAAACACATTATCTATATTTCTTGATTTTAACTTGCTATTCAAAAATAAGTAGTCATTTTCCTTTTAGATCTAGGGATATGACACCAGAAATGATGTGTTATCACTAGAATGGGATTGTACTAGAGCACATATTATAAATTCATAATTAGTAGCAAACAATTATTGATACATTATAATTATACCAGGAATCAGGTTGAAATGTTTGGGTCTTCATCAGCACACAGGATATAATTTTCAGAGCATGTCAAGAAAAATTTACTCTAAATTTGTTTCTGAGTCTGAATCTATGATAATGATTGCATTTCTCAGATGTTTTTTCCCCTCAGTTTGCTTTATTCCAATTCACATGTACTGTCTTTATGACTTGGATTCATTTTTTGTTCATTGCAGAGTATTAATATCCCTTTTAATTAGTTTCCTGTTGCTTACATATACTGTACAAAAAGTGGCTTCATACTCTGTGAGAAATCATTCAGCAATGCATTGAAAAGCATATAGTTCCTTTCAGAACTAGTTTGTATATCTTTGTATATCTTTAGTAGAAAATGGGAAATCAAGGTGTCTTTGCAATGGCAATTCAGTTTCCTCTGCACAGGCTCCTGTCTTTATGCACTGGAATCTTATTTTTGCAACTAAGGAAAAGGAATGCCAGTATATTGACACTATTTGATGAAGGTCATACTTTGAATTTTTAAGTACAAAATATGTACTTGCTGATAAACTAGAGTCAGGTACTAGTTAGAAACTAATTATTGCCCTGGCACACCTTCTAACACCTTTCACATTTTTGAATGTACCTTATGTGTGCAGTTTCCGTTCACATAAAAATATTTATTTCTGCTGACAAGTCTCATCTGCTGTTTCCTTGGCATCACTTATTTCTCTGCACTTGACTTCAAGTCTGTTGTACTAAATCTGTCTGAGGAGAGATACATCTTGAATTTTATGTTTGTAAAAATAGCACTGTTGTAGTATCATTCTTTCTCTCCACCTTTTATTTTCAGCCATTTATAGTAGTCATTCTTATTGCCTGTTTTTCACTTGATAGTGAAGTTAAATGTGTGAATGTCATATTTAACTACCAAAAAGTAAGATCAATTTTAAAAAAAAAATTAAGAGAAATGATCAAGGCAAGTGCAAAGTATGTGCTCACAGAAAGACAAAGATTTGGAAGTCAGTGCAATAAAAGCTAGTAAGGCCAGTTAACAAAAGCATATTTCCTTGCAGTTATATTCTTTATATCTCCTGAATGTATCAAACCAGAAACCAGTACTTCAGCACAGAAGAATATGGCAGATGGAATTATTTCTATGCAAGTGTTAAAAAGGTCTACATTATTTCTGTCATGATTTAGTTTTGGGCTCCAGTCCCTATGCTATCTATTATTAGCATCATAAAACATAATGGAAGTATTTAGAGATTCAAATGCATGGATTCATGCTGGATTTCACTTCCTTATGTATCTGCAGATGGTGTGTATATTTTTGCATATTGGATTTTATAGTGGTTAGAATACATTTGATGGGGTAAATGTAGGGAAGTGCAAAGGTTCATTGCAAGTGATTCATTCAAAGACTTACATGTATTTTTTGTAAACTGTTTGATTTCCAATGAAGACTCTGAATCATTATCTTAGTTTATCACTACTTTTTTTGAACTTTGATGGAACTTTTTTCCTTGTTCAGTCAAAAAGACTGGGAGTCTGATCTATTAAATGTTTGGATGCTTGATGTCGAAGGGTTTATCTATATGTGATCAGAATAAAAACAAGTAAGACCTTGTAGTGAATACAGGAGGACCATTTTCTAAGGATTTTGATTCAGAGCTCACATGAAAACTCTAGTGTAATTCTGAGGCAAGTGCAAGCAGTGTATGTTTGAATTATGCACAATCTGCAAATATAAAGACAAAAAGTCATGGAGATTCAGTCACAGGAATGAATTTCAATGATCAGTTACAAGTTGATCAATTAATCAGTTGCTTTTTTTTCCCCCTGGGCTCAGTGGAGTTAAAAAGCTGCCAAGTTCCAAAAATCAGCTATTGAGGACAGACTTTCCTCACACTATCCAGTTTTTAAAATTTCTTCACACAGGAAGCTACTAAAAAGGAAAGATTAGTCTGTAAGTACTGTGTGGAGGGTGCTCACCAGGAGAATTGTCCTAAATTTTGCAGTGGCTTTCATTTTTCATCACAGGTGGAAAGTATATGGAACCAGCAGCTTGCAATCTAGACAGAAGTGTTTAGCTGTTATGGAGTGTGTATGAATGGAAAGTGAAGGCACAGCAGAAGTAATTTCTTCTCCATTTGTTGTTTCATGAGAAGGAGATGCCCTTTGCCCTTGCTGGAGTTCCACAGCACCGACTCTTGTGACAAGCTGTCTGTCAGCATAGTCCTGTCAAGCTGACTGAAGTAATGTGGAAGGTGAGATAAGGGAAGGAGTTACAAGACAGTGATGTCTTTTAGAAGAAAAGAGTCTCAAAATTAATCAAATAGGTAACATAAATGTAATTTTCCTTGATTTATTTCTCAAGACTTGATGGAAATGACTCTGATTTCAGAGAGCCTGGCATTCAGCTTCATGTAGCAACTGCTCAAATCGATAGAAGTTTCATGCTTTTAGCAAATAGTGTTGTCTGACAGGATGTAACTGAAATAAGTCAAACTAAATACTAATTTCAGTGCTTGCTTTCTGTCTGTGAGGATATACTTTCATAGTGGCATTTAGGATTTTAGAGCTTCATCATCTAAACTGATTAGCTAAGTGAGAAACGTTGGCTCTCATTAGAAGTTATTTCCAGATAAGTTCAAAGATGTGGCACTAGAACCCTAAACATTACTTTACCAGGCTTAGAGGGATTTTCGGTAAATATCAGAAACTTACAGTTCAAGCCTTAGTCTTGCAAGTAAAAAGCTTTCACATGAGTAATCTGATCTGCTTCAGCCTTCTGGTTATAGGTAGGGTGCTGCTGTGTCCCACTCCTTTGAAGGAGTAACATTCTATAAAGAGCTCCTGTTTATTTTGATTGTATTTTCAAAAAGAAGGAAAAAAAGCTTATTACAAAAGTAGGTGACAAATTCCATTCTTCCTAAGTAAAGACCATGATGATGTGTGAAATCTTTTAAGAAGGTGACTAATGTGGTGCAATCACCTAAAGTGATGCATGCTGGTTTTTCATTGTACCGCTCTGTTTCTATGTGTGTAGATGTTGAAGTTTCGAAAATATGTTTGTGATTACAAATTTTAGTCACATCCCCATAACTGCTATGGTGAAATCCAGAAAATGTATCCTAGGCAGTTCTAGATGATTCCTCAGTACTTTTTAAGTCTTGTCTCAGGCATTCCTAAATGGACAATTATTTTATTTGAGGACAGGGGAGGTTTTTTTTAAGACAACAGAGCATGTTTCACATAAGCAAATATATTAAAAGTGGTTTTAGTCTATGAATATTATTGCAAGGAGGAGAAAAAGATTAGAATTTGAAAGGAGAAATTTGGAGGAATGGCATCTTGAGGCAATACTACATTTAAAGAGCATACTGAAGGCATAAATTTTGAAGTTGCACTTTGAAGAGCACCCGTGTCTCTATAGATTGCTGAACCTGAATAGATCAACAAAATGACCAAGAGTCTGAGTCAGTGCTAATGTACATTTATCATTTATACTTCCATTTGCATTAGTGGTGATGCTACTGAATCCTTTGCCATCAATTCTGTAAGCAGCCAATGTGATCTGGCTCTGTAAATAAGGGTGTTGAGGGTGACAGCAAGACCTCATTGATGAGCTGTGCCCTGCAACAACATCTGAACAGGGCAAGCAGAACAGGTGGGACCTGTGATGTTGGACAGCTAACACAAAATTTAAATTGCAGACACAGAATGACTGAGGTTAGAAGATACATCAGTAGGTTATCTAGTCCAACCTCCCGTCCAAACTGGGGTCCACAAACCATGCCAGGTTGCTCAGGACTTCGACATCTAGTTTTGAAAGTCTTCATGAGCAAAGGCTGCATAAAATCTGTGAACAACTCGTTCCAATCCTTCAAAGTCCTCGAGATGAAAAAAGTTCTCCATATATTCAGTTTAAACCTCACTCTGCAGTTTCTTGTCCTCTCCATGAGCATCACTTTGAAGTGCCTGGCTCTGTCTTCTCAATGGTCTCCTCCCTAGGTTTCTGTTAGTTTTCTGAAGCAGACTTGTGCATGCTGAACAAGCCTCTTTCTCTCATGTTCTCCTTACAAGGGAGTTTTTCTAGCCTCTAACCATCTTTGTTGCCTTTTACTGAGCTTTCTGTCACTGTTTTTTTTGGTACTGGGAAAATGATACAGGAAGCAGTGTTAGATGCAGTCTAATGGATTCACTTACATTTGCTGGCTGTGAGCCTTTCAAAACAGCCCAAGGTGCTCAGATGTTCTTTGCAGCAATTGTGCCATATCCACCATGTTCAGCAGTGGGCCCATGGTTTTATTGTCCAGACCTTTTCTTGCATATTTAGCATAGAAACTGTTCTTGTTACCCTTGATGTCTCTTGGCAGTTTCAATCCTAGCTAACCTTTGCTTTGCCTAGACAGATGGCTGTGCAGTGTTTCTAAATTCCTTGTCTGTAGGTAATTAGAATGCAAGTTCTGGAGTAGAGGCAGGGTTCAGAAGTCCATGTATCCTGTGTGTGTAGCTGTTTTTTTGAATGACATAATCTTACTGCAAACACTGTATGCAGGAGTATTTTGGAAGACAGCTAGCAAGTGCAAAGAGCTACAGAAATATGCCCTTTACGGTGTTGTTTGTGGGTTAATGTTTACATATACTATTGCAAACCTTTTTTTGACAGTCTTCTGGTCTAGGCATGGACTGTGCCTGTTATGGCAGTTTATATTTCTGATAGCCATAAGAAACCATCTCAACTTCTCAGAGATGATAAAGCTAGTTCAAATGTGAGTCAAATTTACTTGAAACTTAATGCAGTTGTCCGTCTAAACTTTATGATAATGTCTTGTTCTTCTGCACTGAGCTACTTGGCACCATTGTATCTGTCACATTTAATAAAGATATATTCATCTTCAACTTTATTACATATAGGAAATACCAGACTGAGCATATCAACACATCACATTGTATCTTTGCTATGAGATTGGGTTGGTTCACCATAGCAAAGAGTTTATCTTTCAATATTAAAAATAGTTAGTGTGAGTTGTGTTTATCATTACTCATAACAATACTTATTTTCATATTATAATATATGATTAAAATTCTGAAAGATGTTCCAAGGTTGCCTGACAGAGTTGTTATTGCCTGTTACTATTTTAAATGACTGCTTATTTGCATTTGTTCTTTCATTATCTCTAATAGATTATGACATAGCATAGTGGGGGGAAAAATTATGTTAAACCAATGTTGTGAAAGAGAGTTTTAATGTGGTAAACACAAAATTATCTTAACAAGCCAAAGAGTCTCTCTAGCTCATTTTTAGGAAAAAAAAAAAAAAAAAAAACAACCCAATTCTTCTTTAAACCCTAATACCTGGATATTTAGTGGAGATTTAATTGTTGTGTAAGGTGACGATAGGAGCATTTATGTATTAATGGTCTGAAAAACAGGTTAAATAGAAATTGCTATTCTGTGTGCATTGAGTGTATATTTTATTTTGAGATTTAAATCCTAGATTAGAATGAGTTTTGGGGGTTGGATTGTGTGTAACAGCCAGGACCAGTGACATCAGTGGTCTTTTCTTTAAAGTCTGTGACCAATCCAGCTCCACATGGCTGAAGCTACTGACTCAGAGTTAGACTGAAATGTTTGGTTAGGCTCAAAAGTTGGGTGTCTTCCCTTGCACCAGGGCACAGCCAAGCACCATATTGCCACTTTTGCTACAGCTCAGCTGGAGAAAGGGCAGGAGCTAAAGGGTATTTCCCACCAAGACTGTTCCCAGGATTAGATTTTAAAGTTGCCTTGGCAACTGTTGACCATGCTTCATTTATAAAAGGTAAGACCACCCTCAATACTTAGGAGTACCAGACACTGAGAAGTGACTCAGCAGGTATGACAGGGTACCCCAAATCTGTGTCCACCTAGTAAATTTCCCTGTTATGTTATCAGATAATTTTTCCTTATGCAAGAAGAGGGTTATTAGAATTATCACAGAGAAGATATGTCCCATTTCCATGTGAACCTCTGAGCTGTTAAAGTCAGACAACAGATAACAGCCCATCATTTGCTCTCTTTTAAATCAGTAGGAATCTGAAGTAGCTGCACTGACACAGTAGAATTTCCCTCATATGCACCAACGTATCTGAGAATGGAATTCAAATTTAAATCATTAAATTAATGCAAGGCATCTTTTTCATCCAAGTGGAGGTCTACAGCCATAGTAACTCATAACACTAGCTGTAGGTGGACTTGAACTGAGTTTTTCAAACTCTTGATTCTAAAACTGACCATCCATGGGCAATGTTTTTCATTTTCTCTTTCCAATCATTGACTTGAGTTTTTGGTCTGCCAGCTCTATTTGCTTTCCATTTTGCTCAGTACAATCCTAGATGTGAAATATAAATGATGACAACAGCTTTTGAAATAGGAATAATTAAACTCTAGAAAGTCTCCATCTGCTTGTATATCAGTATACAGAATATTTGCTGTCCAGTGCCTTGTGTTCATCCTGCTCTGACCTAACTAGGATGTAAATCATCAGACGTTATTAGGCATCTGTCTTTGGGAGATTACTACCTCTATTTTGTACAGGCAGGATGTCTGTAGATTTTCAGAAAGGTTCATTTTAGAATTTCATTATGTGTGTTTATGTAAAATGAATATGCAGATCAGTTTTGTTTGTTTATTCCCATTGTTGGATGCTCTGGCATAAAGAGATGCTGTACAATAAATGGCTTGCTGGCAAAGGAAAAACATGATCTTATGGTCAAAAAGAAGAGTTTAGATTAGTTAAAAATTATTGTGCTGTAAACATGAATTGTAGCACACTCTCTGGGATAGGAAGTAGTGGGCATATGAATCCTAGATTAGCCAGAATTCTGGTGTGCTGTAACACCACAGTGATGGACTGAAAGGCCAAGAAGTTTTTGGCAATTTATTCTTGTTTTACACAAAACATATGCTTTTGTGACTGTGCTTCAAAAATAGACTGGTATGTTGGAAGGGCTCCCAAGAAGCTTTAACAATTACTTTACATATAAACAAAAATAAGACCTCCAGAAATAGAGAAAAATGTATTTTCTGCCTGTTTTCATTAGGAAGAGTCTAAGATCAGCTTTTTAAGATTCTGTGACTATCCATTGAACATAAATAGCACAGAGCTTATGAGGTAAACAGCATTGCAAAGTGAGCACAGTCAATTTTAGACAACCAAAGAGGTGCAAGATTGAGCACAGTTGGTTATTGTAATAAAGTACTGAGAATTACTGATAATATACTGTTTATGACATGAGGAACTAGTCAGAAATGCCATGGAAATCAAGGAAAAAAATAGATGAAGTTTATGTAATAGAGGTTGTCTTAGGTTGGGTAAGACTCTGGTTTGTGTTAAATGCTGTGTTAGACTAATTGAAAAAAGTCATTTCTCCTGCCTGTGAACAGTGTAAATGAAGATGTCTCAGTTTAAATCTTCTCTGACACATGGCTGAGCAAAGAGCAGAAAAGTGACATCATCTGTAGAGTAAGGAGTGTCAGATTCATGGGCAAACCACTTCCTTGTTTGCTGTTTGAAGATTCATGTGCCACCAAATTTTGATTGGTGATGCTGTTGTTTGGCTTTGTTTTTTTTTTTTCTTCTCATTGATAGTAGGGAAAGTCTTAATTTATTTCCGTTCTTTTACCTACTAATCACTACATAGTCAAAGAAAAAGATTCCTATTTAAATCTCTTTTGTTTAAGGTTTAATCTAGCTTCAAAATGATCTGGGAAATGAAGAAAAAGTGGTAACTCTGAAAACCAGAACTCAGGGTTTCTGCAGGTACCCGCTGACCATTTTCAACACCATGTATAGCACTCATCGTAGTACCATATTAACTAAAATATCTTAGAAAACAGAAAGGGTTTTCCTTGAATCAGCAAATCAAGAATTATTTGGAAAAAAGTCATTTTTTAATATTACCTCTTCCATAGGTTGCAAAGTCTTGTTGTTGTTTTTTTTCCTGAAAAAAGTATGAAAAGTCTAGGCTGTAGGAGAAAGAAATTTGCACTCCAGGTGCTAAGGTCAAATAATGAATCACTTGCAGAGCGGGTCTTTAGTCAGATCACTAGATCTGAACCCTTCTGTCTTTTTGTTTTAAAGTTCACCTGTGGAGCAAAATGTAAGCTTTGTGCTTGGCACTGCTTCTTCCTTGTTTGTAGTTGTGGAGACATTACAAAGGTTTCTTTCTCTAGTCTTCTGTTTTCATTTTGCATGTTGTTTTTCTAATGCAGAGATGGAAAAGGTATCTTCAGGTTTATGCTTTCTCCTCTAATTTAGCTAATGTTGAGATTACAGCTGGATGAAAGCATTGCTATGCTAATAGCTACATTTATGGCACTTTTCTGCATTAGCAATGGTAAATAATTGCCCCAAGACAACATCTGTTCTTATGTGTCTAGTTTCATTTATGTTAATGTATAAACCGAGCTTTTGATAATCACTTACCCGCTTTAAAACTTATTTCTATGTGTTGCACTACTGGTTTTGTTTGCCAAAAGGATCTTTAACTTCTAGATCAGCAACAAACCCAAGCCTCAGAAGAAAGTTCTCGAAATAACTCTTCCTCTGTTCTGTCTGTGCTATGTCTGTCACTGCACTGTATTCCAGCACAGGATATGTTCAGTCTGTTTTATCACATTTCTTGTAGCTACTGTTACATACTGTCAGATCTTGGTTTCTAGCTAGCAATTTTCCAAGTTTTTATGGATGTATTAATTTTTTTTGCTTTTTTTTAAAAAAAATTAAAACCATTGGTTCTTCATTCTTTCATGCAAGTGCTTGTTTTTGCCTGCATATGTGAATGGGGCTAAACTGCATATCTCAGGGTCTGGTGTAGTTGTAGTTTATTCCCTGCTTGCTGTTCTGCCAATGTATCTTAACTCCAGTAAAGTTCTGTGTGGGATTGGATACTTTTCTCATTTCTTTATTTTTTGCTCAGGAGACTCCTAAACCATATGAACTGCCTGTGCCTTTGACCATGTTCCTGGCTCTAGGACCAGTTTTACCTCAGATTACCAAACAGCCTTTGCAAAACATCTCTTATTTTGTGATACTTCTGACATGTGGTGGGATGGGGCCATAACAATTTATACCTTGTTTTACCAGTGTAGTTATAAAAATTATCTCTTTTATTGCCACTGAATTGCAAGGAAATATGATCTTTAAATTCAGCCATCTCATTAGCCAATGTGGCAAATGTGGCAAGTGTGGCTTTGGTCCAAGAAAAACACTATGAAATTATATCCTTGACAGATGCTTCAGCATAGTCAGAGTGACTAATCTTCATTTAAACTTAGCCTTATGCCAATTCAGTTCCATTAATGAGTATATAATTGTGAATACGAAGCAGGACTCATATTTAGAGAGAAGTGAACCCGCCTAAATGCAATTTATATATTTTCCATGCAGATGAATTTCTGACAAGTGGACTATTAGCTGTCATTTTACTCAGGAGAACTGTGTGGTTCATGGCAATTTCAGAGATCCTGAGGGTCTTGTCTGTGTTTGCTTCCCTGTCTTCCCTCCCCTTGCTTTAATCATCTGAAACAAACTGACCACAGCCTATCTTCTGTGTACATGAAACATTTAGAAAAATATGAAGATAGCTTATCTCTCAGAAAAGTAGTCTTCATATGAATTTTTCAATGTAAGCTTATTTTGGGATGTTTCCATTTTTGCTTCATTCCCACTTCAAATGTGGCAAGTGTTAATAACACCTTAAAAATAGTGTTCTATAGTTTGTCCCAGTTTTTTTCAAGCTGGTCTCTTCCTGAACGTTTTCATGTTATTTAGCCTTTGACTGGTCTTGGTTTTAAATCTAATAACGTCTTAATTCTTAATGTACCTGAATTTTTCTGTGAATGAAATTGCATTGCTCTTCTGGGTTGCATATGGGGAGGACTTGTTATTGCTGCTGCTGCCAGCTTTTACACAGCATTTTGTACACTTTTAGCTAAGAAGTGGTATGAACTTAAATGTAATTGCTTTTGCACTATCCTATTTATAGTAGTCAACTTGTAGCAGGTGGGTAAATTCCCCACCTGTTCTTACTGCTGTATCCAGCTGTTTCAGTGATAATTATAATTTATCAATTTGGGAATATGTCACAGACAAACACAAAACTATAAAAGCCATTTTGGTTTGGATTAAGGGAAGAGTAAAGGAAATAAAAGATGTCCTGAAGTTCCACATCAGGGCTTTTTCCACTTGCAGTATCTCTTCAGTATCGTATTATCTGTGATATTGAAATCAAGACAGAAATTCAGCTTCTATTACCAGTTTCTGCAGGTTTCTGCTGGGACAGTAGGCAGCTGAGCTAAGCCAGCATTGCTGAGAGCTTTGAGTGCCTGAACAAGGTCAATGCTTCTTCCCTCCTTTCCCAGTTCCTGTATTATTGTGGCTCCTTGCAGCTTGTGGAAGTGACGATGTGATACCTGGTTCATCCCCATATCCCATCTTTGTTTTCTGTATCTAAATGTCACACCAATCGTGACTTTTGATATTGGAAGCATCAACGAAGTCACTCTGGGGTGAATTTTTCTTTGTACTATTCAAATGTATGGGTCTTATGCGTGGAAATAAAACTTTTATGAGCTTGCCTAGGGCTCTGGGATAGTGCCTGTTCTTCTGCCTATTATCCTTTGCTTCCAACTCAGAACATATTAAGTACTGTGTGTCTTTTTTCTTACTTAGTGGTAACAACAGTACCTCACCATTGCTGAATTAAATACATTCTATAAATCATTGAGTTTAGAAAGACCGAATAGCTAAAATATTGTGTGTTGCATTGGAAGATGTGTGAAGAACATAGGCTTCAATTTATTGTTTTACCTGGAACTGTAGTTGCTAATGTCCATAAAATCCATCCAGAGGTGTTCAGTAATTCTAGGCTGATTGAGCTGTTATATGTAACCTTAATACGTGAATTTAATATAATTGTGAAATAAGTAATGCATGCTTTACTATAGGCTTGAAAGACACAGGTGTAAAAGTTCTTTGCATTATGAAATTCTACATAGGACCCTTATGTGGCTGAAGAAAGCTACAGTGTTATTTTAATTCTATTTGTCTGTTTCCCCAAGGTCAGGTTATAAATTTTCTCAGCAGATTTGTCCTTTCATAGTAGAAAATAATCTGCCTTGTTTTCCTGGAGGCAAAGCAGTGCAGGAGAAGCTCCCTATCTGACGTAGTAATCCCTGATTAAAAAGGTATGTCTAATAGCAACTGTCCAAAATTCAGGCATTATCTGACTCACACCAGGCCTCCTTTCACTGTGAGCACAATTGTGAATTTCTCATGGAGCTGTCAATGGCATTTAAATAACGAATGCCACCTGGGATTGATTTTTGGGATTGACCAAAAAAAACCAAACTTTTGCAGATACAGATTGGTTATTGTGTGCTTATGTATACATGTGCATAATGGAGGGGACAGTATTCTTCCTAATACATTTTTAATTGTTACGCATATATAATGACTCAAAAACCCCCATGAAAGGAACACTGGTATGCTTAGTCTTCAGTTGCATATAGATTATAATGCACAGTGTTTCAATTAAAAAAAAAAAAAAAGAGAGGACACTCAATTCTTTGAGTTTCAATAGAACTCAATTCTTTGATAATTAAACTTACAAAATCCTATTTTGATGACAGAAATTTTGTTTTGAGCTTGTGTGTATGATGTCTGTATCTGAGACTCTGTCACTCTTGGGGAGATCCAGCAAAGCAACCTAAGTTCCTAGCAAAAGTATTGTAGTTTGAACCAAGTCTGTCTTAGTTTTAGCAGCCAATCAGAATAGGGTAATGAGAGCAAACCTCAACTCTTAAAAATTCCCTTTATCGCACACCTCCCTTTTTCCTAGGCTCAACTTCACTCTGGAATTCTCTACCTCTTCTGCCTAGTGACACAGAGGGATGCAGAATGGGAGTTGTGCTCAGTTCATCACATATTGTCTCTGTCACTGCTTTCTCCTCATGGGGAGAACTTCTCTCAGCCTTTTCCTGCTCCAGCATGGAGTCTCTCTCACAGGAGTCCTTCCCAGCCTGCTTCCACATGGCTCCCACTTATTCTCACTTCTTTCTCTGGCTGCAGAGGCTCTAACACAGTAATTTTTTCCATTCTTAAACATGCTATCCCAGAGGATCTAGCACTGCTGCTGATGGACTCAGCCTTGGCCATCTTGGAACTAGCTGGCATTGGTTCTGTCAGACATGGGGGAAGCTTCTGGTAGCTTCTCACAGAAGATCTTTCCATGCAAACCCAATAGATCCTGTTAGTGCTGCTCCTCCTTTATTTCATTTAATATCTTTACAATTCCTGACTCTAGCTAGAGTTTGAAAAACCTAATGATCTCCTAGAGACACTTACCAGCTTTGGTAGGGATGATATGCAGATGGATATGCCATATGCAACTTGGACTGAAAATTAATTTGTGTGCCCCAAGCCTTTGGTCTCTAACTCCTTCAGTATGCAACCAAGTTTTTCCAATAGAAGAGTATGAAAGAGCCTGAAGTGTGCTCAGATGGGAGAGAGACAGTGCAAATGGGGTTAACAGAAGCAGTAAAGTGGGAGAGAACCTGGAATAAGAAGCAGTAGAAAGGAAAAAGGGGATGTGATTTCTGTGTGTATATCAGGGAGTAAAAAAAAAAAGCAAAACAGCCCTTCTTGTGTGACTAACCTCCCATCTTGGCTACTATGGGATATTTCAGAATAGGGTCTAAGAAGCTGAGATGATGGCTGCAGAATTCCCTGTGCATCATGTGTGCTAGTGCAGTGCTTGTGCCTGTGCTAGCAGAGTTTGTATCTCACTGTGCACTTTGCTTTTGTAATGAACAGAAAAGAAACATTAATATTTTGTGCATGTAACAATCTTTAAAGCTTGATAGTATCCTCTGCTAGTGTATTAACTAGACCACCTTTTTGAAATTTGCTGAGTACCAGGGTGAGGCTGTGCTCTGAATTTCATGAGGTGAGCCTTTATTTCTGTTATTTTGACAAAGTGTAAATTAGTGTGCATAGCACCTTTTTTTTTTTTTCTTTCATCCAGAATAAGCTTCAGGCAGCATTGTAGTATGGCTAAAAAAGATTTTTCTCACACTAAAGAGGTGAGGCCAGAGGAAGAGAAGGAGGGAAGAGTGAGAGCAGCTTGCGCTGCATCCCAGGGATGGGGAGGGAGGGACACCAGCAGTAGCTGTGACTTCTCTGAGTTGTGGCCCAAGGTCACTGGCAGGGGCTCCATGTCCTGGCAGCTCTTGCCAAAGACAATTGTCATTTTTCCTGTGGAGCTGGGTCTGAGTGTTCTGCTGATCATTTTGTAAGGGTTGTGTGCATGGGGTTACCCAGCTCCTTTTTTAACCAATCCCAGCCCTAACAAAGACTCTGTCTTTTGGAGTCTTTACAACCACTGAACCCTCTTTTTTTTTTTTTTTTNTTTTCTAAGTTGTTTTGTCTGATCATTCCTCGTTTTGGAATCCAGGATGCTGCCAGGTGTGTTCAGGTGCTGGCCTTCCTTGCCTTTAATATCTCAAACTGTTATCTGCATCTTTGTAACAGCTTTGGGATCAACATTTTGGTTTTGCTCCTTTAAACTACAAACTGGTGGGGAGAGATCGATCAGTCAGATGTCCTTACTAGTTTTCAGCTCTATTTTCTGGATATTTTTATATTAATTTGGAGTCTGATAACATTTATTTTATTCTGTACCATCTTCAGGGATATTCTGGAACAGATTTAGAAATCGGTGATTTGCTTATCTTGACTTGCACCTTGCAAGCACTGCCCTTCCTCTTTTGAATAGTTTTGATATTTAAGCTCCCAGTTTTGGGTGATGCAGTTTTCATTTGGCATTAAAAGAACAGATTTGTCCTTGCTGTGCTGTGAACTTCCTTTTACTTTGCATTCTCCATTTTACTAAGTCTTTTTGCAGTGCTTAGCAGCCTTTCCAAGATGTGATTAGAATGGAAGTAAAGTAGTGTTTAATTGGGATATTTTGAAATCTCAAATTTCATTTGACTATATATTTTGTATTTGAAAACATGAAAAAAGCTGTATAAGTGAGCACAAAAATACAAGTTTTTCTATTCCTTAAAAACTACTAGATGTTCCTTTTTTAAAAAAAAAATATATTACATGTAGGTAATTAGATAGTGGATTACCAAAAAAACCATTCTTACTGGATTATAATTATGTCTGGGAGTTAAATTTTGATTATGTGTAAGTGTAATATTTCTGACTTGACATTTAATAATATGATATGGACATTTATAAATAGGTGAATTTTAAATGATCAACAATGGAGTGATTGATTATTGAGTAACATTACCTGCTATTGGTTATAACAGCTGAGTACAGTGATTTATATTGCATTGATATATTTTTCTTGGCAAGAAAATAACCAAGGTGCCATGCCACTATATTTTCCTTTCTTTGATTCCTCTCAATCTGAGCTATGTAAATGGAGATAGAAGTTTTTCTATTAAAATAATAAAATAGATGTTGTGATTTTCAATTTGAAGCATTTATCAAGTAAATAATTATTAGCATTTGCATAACAGATCAGGAAACTGAGATGCTTGACAACTAGAATTGTAGCTGGTAGACTCAAATTTTGTATACTTGGGAATCAACAGGTCTTAAGATTCTCAAATAATTAATATTTAATGACTTGAAATCCCAGTAATACATTATATTCAAGTTTTACTTAAATATTATTTTTAGCCGAGCTATTTTGTGCCATAACCTGCTGTTTTATTCATAAACATACTTCTGTAATTTTTTGTTACAATTAATTCCTTTTGCACCGTGTTTTTTTCCCAGAAAAAAAGTTGTACATTTGACAAGATTTGTATTTGTATTTGTATTTATTGAGATGTTTTAGGTTGAAGAGGTACTACTTCTTGCTTAATCCCAAGGAGAAATAAAACATCTCAGAATGTTAATGACATGAATTTTCTCCACAAACTTGTGGCAAATGAGTTTATGGATCTATTAGACAATACTCTATGATTCCATGATTATCATGTTTCTGTACTGGTAATCAGATTTAGTCTAAAAAGTTTCAGATTTAGTCTAAGCAAATTTTTGATATGGGGTAGTCCAGTCTCCTACATAGGATGAGGGGATGTTTTGCAAATTTTGCAGAGTTTTTTTGGGATGAGGGATTTGTGAGCAATTCCAGCAATGTTGCTACTGGAATAAAGACAAATTGTCTTTTTCTTATAAATATCTATACTTTGCTGTAAAAGTTTATGGCAAACAACATTCTGACTGTCCTTCTTAACTGGAATAGCAATAATGATAGTACAAGTTGAGTTAAGGATATAGTTATGTGCTTTTTGCTCAGTTTTCACATTGATCCTAATGAGTTACTGGTGTAGTTCAGAGGCTTCCTCAAAATCATGCATTGCTCGTTGAATGCATTACTGTCAGCATTTGAGAAACTGAAAAAAGGAGAATGTTTAAATCGGTGAATTTCTTCATTAAGAAACAAAAGCAAAAAGAAAAATACCCACCCATACCTCTCAAAAAAGAAAGAAAGAAAGAAAGAAAGAAAGAAAGAAAGAAAGAAAGAAAGAAAAAGCCCTCAATTAAACTGATAAAAACCTGCCTTTAAAGAATGAGCAGGAGTCTTGTTCTGAGTGCAGTGGCTTGGTGTCAGCTGTCTGATAGGTAATGTCTCTAACCAGGACATACAAACCCTGTTAGACAGTGCAGGGTGGGAGAGATGTTTCCTATGGACAGTACAAGCTTGTGCATTCAAGAACAAGCAGAACTCAGATTTGGTGACTTTTAGCTGGCTAGAGCTTGGCTTGACTCCTCCCTTCAAACACAAGATAGAAAAAGGAAAGATGATGAAATGTGGTGTCATTAGTTTAACTAAAAATCACTTGGGCAAGCATGCAACAAGTCATTGAAAGAGCTAGGGAAGGAGAAAGGTTTCCTAATTTTGATTAGTTTATTTAACTAGTGAACATTTGGTAATTTTGTTCCACTAAAACACATTAATCAATCTATTCTTTTGGTTGAAGCTCTATAGTTTTTGGCAACTGTTTTTCATGGTCTCATAAAAAAAACCCAACCTCACAAACACAAAGAATGCACCCCAATCCAGAAGATTAAGTGGAAGAATAATGTGAAATAGTGTTAATTGTTTTTTTTTTAATTTCTGTTTTTTGAAGGAATACAACTTAAAAACAGACAAAACAAAACTGACTGAATATTTTTGTAGATACCTACATCTTGCAGAAAAGTAACAGTGCCAGTTGTAAAAACTGACTCTATGAATAATTTCCTTCCATGTTATAAGAGCTGCCTTATTTACAGAATGACTTTGTAGGTGACAGTTGTTGAAATATTGGCTTTAAGTAATCAAATACTTTGATAAATAAATCAGCCTTGACTGAAAGAGAAAAATAAACTTGAAATTGCATCAGGCAAATATCAAACCCCTAAGCTGTTATAATTAGCATAAAATTGTTATAAATAGGTGAAATTAAATGAAATTAATAGCTCTTTAAAAAGACTTAAGAAGGTTGTAGTAGAGAATGCTGCATGTTTTCTTGTGTCAAGTGAAGTATTTGCTGAAATTCATCAGGATGTCTAAAGCTGCTGCAGTTGTACTTATGCAGTCCCTTCTTCCTCTCTTTTCTTACCACTCCCAGCTCCAGGAATATCTGTTCTGGCTCAGGAAAACTTGTTTTTTCTCTCAGGACAGTAAGTACCATGGCTGTGAGCTGGGCTCTTTAAGACTGAGGAGAGGGGAAAATACAGAACAGAAGCTGATCAGTATCTTTCCCTCTATTCAATGTATGAAGTACTAATGAAGTTATTTAATTCTGTATCTGACAATGGGTATGATAACACTGAAAACAGATTAGGACCCCATTCTAAGAGAAGATTCTTCAGCAATTTAACAAGGAAGATCCAATCAATATCTTCATCACAATTATGTACGAACACGGTTTAGGGAGTGTCACTCCACCCAGAAAGAGCTATGGTAATCCTTACCAATAGGCAGAACTGCTGTGTTACCTGGCATCCAGTAGGTATTTCTAGATTTCTAGGATTAGTTAATTTTATTTTTAGTGGCCAGCAGGCATAACTATTCATTGTGACCTCACAATTCTGAGGTGAATTTGGTTTGAAGTCAAGAAAGAAAATATTCTGAAATATAAATGTTTGTAGTTGAAATTACTTTATTAAAAAATACATGTTACTTGTAGCAGTATGCAGGACACTGAATACAGACTAAGGTTCTAATGTGATGACACAGAGTTTTGGGTTCTATTTATTTAGTATTAGTTTTTCTTCAGTGTATAGGTACTGAGTTGAAGAAGGGAAACATTTCACTCTAGCAGCAGATATGTTTCCTCTTTAACCAATTATCTCTTTTATACAGAAGATGAAAAAAATGTAGAAAAAAATTAAAATTATCAAGTAAAATTGTTTGAAATAATTACAGCAATGAATTTGGAGTGATACATTTTGTTACTGTAAGTATACTTTAATAGATGTGTGTGCTTATTGAGGAAGATGTGATAAGAATGTATGTAGGTGCAGAGGAAAGACAAAAATTTGTTAAATTTGTGAATTAAGGATAAAATGAATTGTTTTATTTTAGTTAAAATGTAACTATCATGTTGAACAAGATAACAACTAACTTAGAGTTGTCGTTTTTTATCACATAATGTAATGAAAGTTCAGTAAAAATCTAACATGAATAGTTGATAAGCCCTTGTTTAGTAGAAATTAGCATATTCAAACTTCCCTCTTAACAGCAAAAAAAGAAAACCCAGAAGCAGATGTTTTGTAGTAGAATAGTTATCTTGAAGTTCAGGTGTAATAGCAAAAGGTCAGATTTTCACTGGTATAGATCATTACAGGTGGCTTTAGATTCTCTGAATAGTCTAATCTATTCTTTGTGAAGAGGGTTCGTAAGTGTCATTGTGATGAAAATACTAAAAGAAATGTTGGTCCCTTTTTCCTCAAATTTTTTGTTGTTGCTGTTATTTTGTTTTTGGGTTTTTTTGTTTTGTTGGGTTTTTTTGGGGTTTTTTTTGGGTTTTTTTTGGTTTTTTTTTTTGGAGGGGTGGGGGGGTTTTCTATCAATCCATTATTTTCTCTTGGTATTTCACAAGTTATTTTTAACAAGATAGATTTTTCTTACAAATAATTGCAATGTAAGTATAATCTGAAAATTCCTAAACTATTCAGCCTGACTACTGAAACACTGCTTTACTGATTGGAGTTATTAATGTAAAGGAATAAAAAGGGACTGTTTCATGTCATTTGAAAGTTTGGGACGTTGAAGAATTTTAAGTAATTTAAGTTCTTTCCCAGACAATACTGAAAGACTGTTGTTACATTAAATTCAATGTGACTTTGCATATTTTGTTTTGTAATTCCCCACAGCATTTATAATAGTGTGTTGTAGCCTTTATAGTAGTACATCAGATCGTAGCACAAATCTTTGAGAGTTTTGTTAAGGCATTCTTCAAAGTTTTTTTTGATTGTCAGTATGGTTGATGAAATATCTAGTGCACTGGCAGGTAGTTACATAAAGAGTGGTGAAATCTCTTAGGGTGAATGTAACCGTATATCTAATGTGACATGCAGAGGAAGAAACTGTGTTTTAACAAAAATGATGTTCCAGAGTTCAATTTAAAGTTGTTTTTTTCTTGATTTAGATTTATTGCAAGTGAAAGATTATCCCAAGCAGTCACTTTCTCTCCTTTCTTTTGATGAACAAGAAGAGGCACTGGATAAAACAAAGCTTTTGATTTAGTGACTCTTGCCTTTCAAAACTGGGAAGCCACAGTTAATTTTTTAGGATCAAAGGAAAATATTTGAGACTTAGTCCCCATCCAGAAGAATGCATAACACAGACACCACACATAACACCTAATGGATAGCTAGTCTCTGCTCTGCTGCCCTTTCAGTAAATCCATGCTTGAGAGTATTTGTTGCTAGCAGGGAGTTACTCATCCTAATTGTCCATCATCAGAAAAGAGATCCGAGTGGCAAAACCTGCGTGTCAGCTGGAAAAGGGACAAAAGCAAAGAGCTTCAGGGGGTACCAGCTCATTCAGAGGTTTTATGTTAGCTTGCACAAGGTGTACCTCTTTTCCATTACACATGGATGCAATGAAGATGAAACCAATTAAGAGTTGCTTAACCATAATTACACCCACTTAGAAATCACTTCTGCTTTTGCATTTGTGCCACGGTTCCAATACATTGGTTGATGTGCTTAATAATAATTTACCGAGTGTTACTGCAAACAAAGAACTCCTGCTGAAGGAAAACAAATGACTGAGTTAGAAAATTGACTTCTTTCAAAATTAAAAAAAAATAATAAGACCCCAACCTAATTGACGGAAGAGAGTTTGGATCCTAGCTAAATATTAACCAGCACAAGTGTCTTGTCAAATGAAGAGATACTTGAAGAAAACGTGTACCTTGGCTTTCAACCCTTACAGTAGGACAGTTAATGTGTGAGAGTGCGTGAGTGTGTGTGTGTGTGTGTTGTCTAAAGGCACAGAGTAAGGAAATCTGCAACTGGCAGGAAATCTTCACTTTTTTCTTTTTATTCTTCCCCTCCCCCTCTGTCCTCCCAGTCTTTCCCTCTCTCCCCTCTATTTTCTCTCTTCCTGCTATAGCTAAATCTTGCTGGCTTGCCCTTCACAACATATACTCAAGTTTGGAGAACACCAAAATCCCGTTCAGACCTTTGTCTGTCTTGAGGGATTTAAAAGCTTCTTTCTCCAGAGACTTCATAAACAATCAGATTCTTCCTGAGTTCCATGGTTGCTGAGATCTCATGAATGTGAATTTGCATTTGAGCACTATACATTGGGATGGGTAGGATTTAAACATTTCAGTGAACTTCTATATCTAGATCAGATGCCTAGTAAAGCTATTATATGACTGTCCTGCTAGTACTTTTATTTTGAAAATGAATATTTCTTCAAAGAAATTGCTGCATTCTTTGCAGGGCATGGGAAAATCATCGCATCATCATTGCATCCCCTAACTATTTGCTGTCAGTGTTGATTTATTAAGAATTTATCACATTATTGCTGTAAATATTATGTAGATCAGTGTATGAGTAATAGCATAATGTGCACAACAACTGATATTTAGATGAACAGGTCAGATGTGTATAATCTGTGTTGTTACATGTGTTTACACATATAAGTTTCAAGTATTTCCCTCATTAATATATTCTGATGTGACAATCAATATGAGAGGCTGAAGAAAGGTTGCAACACATTTACTGTACCACAGCTTGCTGCAGTAGCACTTCAATAAAATAAATACTTTCTGCAGCATAGAGGTGTGGTCATTTAAGATTTAAATATGAATTTGACATGAATAGTAGGAAAATGAGACAAATTCATGCGCTTCCTCTTAGCTGAGTGTCCATGCTGTGATTGGACTCTGACTCCTGAAATTTTCTCTACAATAAACTCTAGGCTATGTAACCCCATACATTCACTCAGCTTGGTGGTTTGAGAGTTTCTGTTAGTGTGGGTTTGAATCTGCTCGTACAGACAACAGAATTGAATCTGGGTCACCCATATCAAGTGTGCAAGTGTTTTAACCAGCAGTTATTACGTAAAATTGGAGACTACAGATTTTTTATTCTCTCTTGTGGTCTTATATAAGAAAGCACAAAATGCCACTGCAATTTGCACTGAGGTTTTCAGCTTTCCTCTGAAAGGCATACTGGCTCAAGCCCTTCATGGGTTTAAATAGAGGATTGACTATTTTCTGATTCTTTACTTGGCTTCAATACAGATTAGCTGTGCAGATTCATATTCAGTACTGTTATAACCATGACTCATGGTGCCTGGGTATTACTCCCTAAAATGGGGGATTAAGCCATGGCTTTCAATAGTAGTGTTTGCAACATCTGTTATGGACTTTGACATATTTAGATAGCTTGATATAAAGTCACTGCTTTCCAGGCTGAGAGTTTCTAAGCTGAATATCTAAGTTAAGCAATTCTCAAATGATAGCTGTGCAGGTAGGTCTTACTCTTCTTTTGCTTTTGGGAAATAAGAAGTTGGGACACAAAAGATTTAAAGTTAGTGTACAAGCTACCATATAACCAGATATATGTAAAAAAAAACCCCTTAAACTGAATTGGTGCTTTTGATATAATTTTTGGTAGTAGCTAATTTTAATCTCTATTTAATTTATTAATTCATTTAAAGAATATCAGAGCTGAAGCATTTTCCCTTCTATCAATGTTAATGTCTTAGATCCTCAGTTGGCATCAGTCCACAATTCTCTTGGAGCTGAACCTGTTACATCAAAGGAGGATCTCTTTTTCCTTTCATGTTAAAAATCTGTGCTCATCCAAGGTGAATTTTCCCTGCTGTGTTCTCATTCCTTGTCTGCCTGTGCCCAAACTGCTTTTGTATTTAAAAAACAGTTAGGGAAACACTGTAGTGAGGTTCTTTTCTTGTCTAAGGAAAAACCATGAAGACAAAAAATTAACTGCAGTGTACTGCTACTGTACCTGCATGTATGCATATATATATATATATATATTTATATTTATATTTACACAAACTCATGTACATACACATAAATGCAATATATACAACATATTATGTAATGAGTCATTTTACATAACAGGTGGCAATGTGCACATAACATGCATACATTCATAGTGTGTTTTTTGTGCTAGTGAAAAAGATCTAAAGAAAAAATAATCCTCATGGATTTTCCATGATATACTGTTATTTGTCCCTTTGGGAGATGAAGAAAAAGAAAATTTTGATGTTAAATCATAGAAGAAAGCAGAATAAGCAACATTCTTAGTAAACTGGTAGGATGCAATCCTGAAAACAGCTGCTTTATATGGAAATGTCATATTTATATATGACATTTAATTTCAGATATTAATTTATGTTCTTGCCAATTAATGCTGCAGTAGAGCATGTGACTGTAATTTGCATGTAGTAAATATCAAAATAAGTAACATTCATAAATCACCTGGCTGAGGTCAGGGAAGGGTTCTCTGTGTGTTTAGGTATATGTGTATATATGCAACACGCAAACAATGTATGTATGTATTTGTGTGTACTCTACACACGTATGTCTGGCAAAAACCTTCAGAAAAACAGATTAATTATTGCTCATGAGGAAATTGTGTGCAGAGAAACAGACCATGTGCATAGAGATGCAACAGCAAGTTCTGTGTGCTCCCATGCAATCCAAGGGATTATTTTTTTCCCATGTTTTTATTTGAATCCTGACTGAGTTCAACACTGGGAAACAACATTGGCTTTCCTCTTCACAGCAGTAAATCAGTCAAAGAAAAGAGCATTTGGAAAATAGAAAATCATACAATACCACCAGCATTTATGTTTTTGGTATTAATTCTGTTAACAGGAGTGTATATATCCAAAATATTTTGTCTTTATCTGTATCTCAGAGTCATCAAAGTACAATCTGTTTCCTATCCAGTGGCGTTCCTAAGGAAGGCATCTCATAGCCCTTCTGCATGCCTGTGCTGTGCTTGGATGAGCAGAGGCAGCTGGATGTGATTAGAATAGACTGACATGTGAAATCACATGGGAAGGGATTCATCTCACTGAAGAAGAGGAATCAATGCTCTGTTCTGTAGGGGAAGAGGAGTTTAAGTACAAAAATGAGCAGATTTTCAAAGGGGCACATGGGAATTGAACTACATGACTGCACTGATCCCATTTAATATTGCAAATCACATCCTACCTTCAGTAGATTATAAACAGACTGATAATCACAGATGATAGTTTTATAAGAGCATAGGAACCACCAAGCAGGAATGAATCAGTGTTGCTTTATCCTAGTTGTCCCTACTAGCTCTCCCAAAAGACAAACTAATATCAGGCAAAAAAAAAAAGAAAAAAGAAAATTAAAAAGAAAATTAATAAATGTGCATCTGTAAATCTGTAAATGTGCACATTATTAGGGATGGATTAATTAAAAATCTTTTCTTCTTGAAAATGACAGAATTTTTTTAATCATGAGCAATATGTTTAACAAACCCAAACTTGTACTATATACTCAATTTTTTCTCCACCTGAACATATGCATTTTATATATTGATTTTATTATATGGTCTTGTTACTTAAGCCTCTCTTTCTCTCTATAATGTCAATACTGGTATGACACATACAATACTCAGGTCTGCTGAGGTACCTTGCCCACTGTGTTCATCATCTTGGCATCAGTGTGATATTGTAACTTAATAGATTCTTGGTGCAACAGCAAATTATTAGTCTAAGAATTTACTGTTCTACACACATGCAAACACACACTGGGGAGAAAAACATATTTGGGAACTACGCAGAGTTTTTCTTCTACTTTCATAAACTAGATTTTTTTTTTTTTGTTTTCTAAATAATGAAAAATTAAATAAGACAAGTAATTACTGAATTATGATAATATTCACACTTTTTTTTTTTCATCTCCCTAAAAAATAGTGAATTTTATATTGATTTGGATCTTCATAATCATGGAAACTGTGGATTAGGTTCAGAGATTTTGTAGTTTGTCATGTATCTGAGGTGATTTTTGCTGTTTTAAAATTAGGTAACTTTCTGGCAGTGATACCTTCATAGGAGAAGGGCAGTGCTGTAGATATCCTAAAGTATCATGCTTATCTGCCATCTAGAGCTGTTGACAAATTGCCTTTAGAATGTCATTTCTCTGCATGACATTCTGGCAGTCACATCCACCTGCAGGTGTCCTTCCTCTTGGTTGTTCAGCTCAAGCAAACCCAGTGTCAAAATTGTGTACAGTGGCTATTCTGGAAGGAAACAGCCTTTTCTGTTCTGCTACAGCAGTGAGAAAATGCCATTTAATGTAACAGCTATGAATAACAGGCTAATATAGGATATTATAAACTAGATAAATGATGTTAGAGGTGAGGATGTTCATTAGTCACAGGTTCCTTGAATTAAACTTTGATCTGGTTGTCCTGCCTGTACAGTGCTATTAGAACTAAAATATGTCCATTTCAGATCAGGGAAGGAACCCGTGGGTTTCCCATATTTAGCTTCATGCTTACTCAAAGAAATGTACATGGTCATCTGTCCAGGTGGCAGAATTACTTCTTAGAATTTTAAGTTGTGATAATGTTTGATAATTTATGAAACAGGCAAAAATTAAGTGTAGCACATGAAACAGAGCCTGCAAGGTAAGCCTGTCATACAAGGCATTACAAGACGAACCTTTATCCTTGGGGATAGCAGTCATTTGGTAACTGACTTAATTCCAAATGAAACTCTGGTCACTCTTACTGTATGATTCCCAGATTAATCTTTTCTGCCTCTAGGCATTAAAAAGTTAAGTATGATGCTGAAATTATTCATTTGGGCTCTCTGTGTGAATTTAATGGAGAGATGTCTTTTTTTTAAGGAAGTTAGTCCATCTGCAAAGAATGTCAGTTTTTGTCCATGGTAGTAAATTCCCATCTTGACTCCAGTAATCAGCACGATACCTGGTATGTTATAATGCAAAAAATGCTCATGTGTTTAGAGGTATGAAGGTAGAAGGTATCATGAGTTTAGAACAGCTGTTCCAGCCAAGAATGCAGCCAAAACCAGAACAGAGCCTTTGATGAATATTTTGAGCACATTGTCTCTCAGTAACTGAATGATTCTCTAATAACAGAAAACCTTTCCGAGTGTCAAAAAGGCAGCATTTTGACTCTCTATTTTTTGATGAGAACACACATTTTTTCTGTCATCTGTTATGAACAAGGTGACAGAATTTGCTTGTCAGAACAGTGCACAGCCTTTTCTGAGACAAACTAAAAGACCCTGAAAGTCTCCTAGCAGTCAGCTGGAAAAGTGCAGCAACACCTGCTTCTTTGTTGTTGAGTCTCCTCCTCCACCAAGAGTGGGCAACAGGTGACCTTGCTAGAAATCCCAAACATGTTCGTAGGCTTTTATCTAACTTTTGAGAATAATTTTAAACAATCATTTTAAATATGTGATTTTGTCTATGTCTATCTGCACACACACATAAGGGTGAGGAAAAGTAGAGTGAAGTAACTCAGAAAAACATGGAGGTTGGAAGCATGAAAATTATTTTTCAAGCAATAGCCTTTTTTTTTTAAAGACAGGAAACTTGTTTTCAACTGATCTATCCTATGTATGCTCGTGGAAGTGCAAATTCTTTGTAGTGTTTTTCATAGTTCTCAAGGCATTAGTAATTAATTCCCTGAAGAATTGGCTAAGGCAATGTCTGGCTCCTTTGTTTATGATTTCAGAATAGGACATAGTGATCCATTCTGTATAAAATACTCCTTTTTTTTTGTTTGTAGCCTATGCCCAGTGGGATTATATGAACATAGGGGTGATGGTATTGAACCACACTAAGGCGCCCAGAGTAGAAAGTTGTTTCTAGCAGCAACAGATACCAAAGGAAGAGTGAGAACAGGGGAAACATTTTATACTTTCCCCTGATACTCTCATAGCTTCTACTTCTGTAGGCAGTGGTCCCTTAATAATACGTAAGTAGGCTCTGCCAGCTTCCCTTGAGTCCAGATTGAAGTTCTCTTTCTCAAATTCCCTTGAGGTTTCTCTGGCCTTTGCTTTTGTACCTGTTTTCTGCCCATGTTGCCAATCTTCATGGTCTGTTTCTTATCTTCATGTATTCCTCTATTCATGTATTCTTCTATTCATGTATTCATGGGGCTTCTTTCATTTTGTATTTTGGAGAGGACTGTTTTCAGTCAGTTCAGCAAAACTCTTCATTTTTATAGTAAGAATTTTCCTAAAATCAAACTTTTTTCTGATTTTGTTTTTTTCCATTTGAAGGGATATTCAGTCAGAAGTTACTGTTATGAAATGTTTTTTTTTTCTCCCAACAGAATTGGTCATGTCAATAGGATTTTTTTTTTTAAATTAAAAAAGGAAAAGAGTATATTGAAAGAATATTGTGAGCTGCAAAGTCAAGGACCTAAAAATTGGATATATAGGACTTTAGGTGACAAGTGTGATCTTGATTTACACTTTCCTTCCTTCTCAAGTAAAGGATGTTTAATTACATAATCACTTTCTGTTTGGTTCTTTTTTTCCACCCTGCAGAAGTAGTTATAATTTTTTTTCTTTTTACTTTTGGATATTTGACCCAGTTCATTATTTGCTGTATATAGAAAATTGTGGCGTGAACACAAAGCTATCACTTTTTTTTTTTTTTTTTTTTTTTTTTTTAGTATGACATAAAGATTAAAGCAAAAAAACCTCTGCTAGGCTGAATAGAGAAACATCAGACCTTCAGTGTTAGTGTATTTACTAATTTATTATAAGGTGGTGCTTCAGAGGTCCCAAATGGGTAAAGGGCTATTAGCCACATTCTTGTCCCAGAGTTTTAGACCCAATCCCTCAATAGCCTCAATAGGTCTGCGAACTGAAATTCCTTCAGCTGGCAAGAGAAGTTAAAAATATTTTATGCGAGGAAAAGCATGGTTTAGGAAGAGTTATGTCTTCTAGACCTATGCTATGCTGGAATTAACGGTGCCTATACCTCTGCTGTGCAGCAGAGCTCATCCATAGAGGAGTTTCTGTCCTTGCCATTAAAAATCTCTTACCCTCTAAAATGCAGTGGTGAAGTTTGTAGTATGTTCAGAGACTGATGCCCTGCTTTGCGTTGGAATGGTTTGAAGGTGACTCAGGTCAAACCTACACCTCAAGCAACCTCAAAGGTGCACTAGTGCAGGCCAGGGACTTAGGTCTGGACTGGGTTTAATTTAGGCAATGCTCCCCATCTGTGGTGGTGTCTGTGAGGAGTCCCTGGACAGATCCATTCTGAGGTGGTTTGTGTTAGTTACAAACAAGTATCCTGAAAGGGGTGGCCTGTAATGATTACACTGCACCTTACCAGGGGAAGCCATGTCCCAGTTCTAGGGTGCATACTCAGTGCAAGGACTATGCTGCAAGGTATGGTTTGTATCCATTTTTCATGGTGAAGTGTGACCTTTATTTTCTTGCCAGGCGTCTCATGACTTTACTACAATAACCTGTGACAGATTGTTTGAACTGAAGAGCCCCGGAGCCCTGCTGTAGGTGAAAAGTGGATGCTCCATACTTACAGTGAAGCATGTCAAAAAAGGGGACAAAGACACATCTTTAAAAAAATACCCCAAAATAACAACAAAGCAAAGCAAATATAAATAAAAACAGGCAGCAAATCAGGGGTGTAGAGCTAGGAACCCATTTTGTTTAGATCCATGCCACTGGGCACTGTTTGGTGGATTGGTGCTTGTCTGGATGGTTGCAGTCAGAGTGATGTGGTGGTCAATGGCTCACTGCCTCGCTGGGCAAGTACACTCACAGCCCAGAAAGCCAGCCCTGTCCTGAGCCACATCACCAGCAGCAGGTGTGGAAGGGGATTCTGCCCCTCGGCTCTGCTCTTGGGAGAGCCCACCTTGGGTGCTGCATCCAGCTCTGGATCTGCAGCACAGAAAGGACATGGACCTGTTGGAGCAAGTCCAGAGGAGGGCCACAAAAATGATCAGAGGGATAGAACAGCTCTCCAGTGAGGACAGGCTGAGAGAGTTGGGTTGTTCAGCCTGGAGAAGAGGAAGCTCTTATATGTGACTTTTACAAAGCAACTTTTCAATACTTAAAGAGGGAGGGGTCATAAGGAATATGGGCACAAACTTTTTAATAGGGTCTGTTGTGATAGGGTATGAAAATGGTTTTATGCTAAAAAAGAGTTTTAAACTAGAGTGGATTTAAACTAAATGTAACCTCTTTTAAACTAAAAGAGCATGGCTTTCAACTAGATATAAGGAAGTAAGTTTTTATAATGGGGGCAGTGAAACACTGGAACAGATTGCCCAGAGAAGGACCCCAGCTGTGGATCCATTTAGGGTCAGGTTGGATGAGGTACTGAGAAATGTTCAAGGTGTCCCTGCTCATGGCAAAGAGTGTTGGATGAGATGACTTCAAAGGTCCCTTCCAACCCAAGCCATTCTGTGGTTCTATGTAAAGGTACCTGCTTTTAGTTGCTCTGAATTCATGCACATAATAAATTAATCCAGCAACTTTGCGCTACCCGTGCTACCTTTGCTGTCTTAGGCTATATTATCTCTGCTGATACTTTCTCTTTGCTTTCTAAAAGGTGTAAACAAAGGTGTAAAACAGCTGCTTTCTGCTAAATACTAAATACTTTATACTAACTCAGCTTCACTGATTTATTGAGAGGGTATCTTCATTCTTTGTCTCTGCTCACCTGTTACGTGGTTGGATGAAAGAAAAATTGTGTGCTACTCACAGAGGAAATCTGTACAGGTCACCTCATAAATGAACACATCCTATTTTGTCAAATACAATGCTATAATTAGCTTCTTCTACACTTCGTGTTCTTTGCACTCTGTTTATTTTCCTTAACAATTAGTCAATGTTGTGAAAGCTTTAAAAGCATTGTATGTGTAGCTGACTAAAAAAGAATTAGAATAGGGCAAGATGCATGTTTTCCTCTTGGAAAGAGCATGAAACCAGTTGAATATCATTTTGGTAGTGGTAAAGCAGACCCATACCTCTGATTTCTAACTGAATACATAAATAAATTGGATTCATAGCAGTTCATAGCACTTTGGCTAAGTGCCCAGAATAAGTTACAGAATACAGGTATAAAATGGTGGTTAGATGAGGTGAGAAGATGTCACTGCTGCCAAGGAGAGTTGATGAAGAATGTAATAGGAGTTGTGCAGGGATGTGGCTAGTAAGAAGGATGCATAGCACTTGAGAGGTTGGAGAGACTACAGAGGAGAGAGTTTGTAGTTCTGGTAGGAATGGAGAGCTATAACCTCAGTATTGCACTTGATTTCAGTTCTGCCTATTAAGAGGAATTGAAGGGTCCTGGTTGTCTCATTACATCTTCTGACACTGAAGTTCTGGCTCAGATTATGGTTTTAGGTATAAATTATGCCTGGTAATTATGTTCCAGAGGGATGTAATGACTTGTTAGTTATGTTGTGCTTTGGCTGTCAAGTCAGTACATTCTGAAGTAAATCAGCAATCAGCACACTGCCTATTTTTTACTTGACAATAGGAGCATAGAAATTCACTATGTCATCTTAATTAAACAGAAAATGTTCCCAGAGGATGATCCCAGTGAATGTTCTGGAGTCAGTTTCTTTTCATATGCTATTTTTTTTCTATTCTACATCCAGATCTCACAAATCCCTTTTGAAATGTTTAATACTAAATGTTAAAGTAGCTTTGACAGTGTCCATGAAAAATCAGTTTCTCTGTAGAGAAGGGAAAGTATTTAGGTTGTGCTGTTCTCTGACACATCTTCATGGCAAAATGTGACTTTGGTCAAGAGAAAACATTTGGTGTGTCAGTCTGTGTAGCTGTGGATGGACACAGCTCTCAAGACAATTGTCTTGCCTTGTGTGAGGAGAGCTGCATACCTCACCTCTCTTCATAGTGCCACAGGGTGATAGAGGTTGCAAGGGACCTTTGCCTCAACATTTAGAAGACAGTGTCACCAAGTTGTTTGCTTACAGTCATATAAAAGAGTTTTACTCAATGTTTTTCTATGTATGTAGAGATAGAAGTACTTGGTCATAGATATTACTAGCCACTTAAAAAAAGGTACCTGAGATTTACCAATAACTTGCACTATATACTAATATTCTAATACTGTATATATACTAATAACAAGTACTGCATGACAACCAAACCCCTGGAATTTTCCTGTGTTGTCAGAGCAATATATTCCTAATCACCAGACCACAAAGGGCATAGCTACAGGAACATGTACAAATAGCTACCAGCTGTGCTGTCTCATTTCCTGAGCTGTCCAGAGATTAGACACCTCCAGACTTGAAGCCAAGAATTCATCACAAGTGCTGCTCCAAGCCTGAGAAAGTCTGACCTCTTTCCCTGCTGGGACATACTGGGATAATGACATGGCTATGGGCATCTGAACTAAAGCCATCTCATGCTCATTGCACAGGCAGCACAAGCATAAATCTGTTAGCCCCTTGTCATGCTATCTCAAATACTGCTATGTTTGTTTAGACCTAATAGATATTACTCTTGTTTTTCAGCTGCTTATGGCAAACTGTTCCTGCTTTCTAAAGGCTAGAATTAGGTATTTGACTGAGGGATTTTTGGAAAACCGAGCTTGATCTGGTGCCTTCTTTAAGCGGCTTTATCTTTTCCTGTGGGCTGTTGTGAATCTTACTCCTAAAATCCTGCTCTCATTTGCATGCAGTCCTATGTGGCAGTAGCCTTGATTCTGCACCATGAAACTCCATTTTAAAAAAGATATTTTCAGTGATTAACACTTCTTTGTTATTAATATCTTCCATTCAGTAAATAGATAACTTGTTTTGAACACTGCTATCACTTTTCCTCTAGTGATAAGCACTTTCACTTGTGCTGTAAGTGAATAATGATTTCTTTGAAAGTGCGATTAAAGCACTGCCTTCTTCCTAATCACACTTTATTTTAGATGATAAACTTGACTCAGTGAATAGCTGTCTGACCCGCACAACAGTAATGAATATTTGATTTTATGACTTTTTCTCAGTAAAGGCAGAAACAATACCTCTTATAAAGTTCTGTATGTGAATGCATAAGGTTGGAAGGTACTTCAAGAAATTTTGCTGTCCACCTTCCTGCTTAGAGCAGGATCAGTTCTCAGGTCAGACCAGGCTATTTATGGCTTTATCCAGCCTTGCCTAGAAAATTGCCAAGGCCTGCACAACCTTTAGCTGCAGCGGATTGCCTCTTAAAAAGAGAAATACTGGAGATTGAAAAAAGGAATTAAAATAAATTCTAAAAAGGAGAGTCTTGATAAAGAAGATGTTGTAAATTTGATGTCTTTCTATGCATTTCTTTATGATCACTTAAGTTCTTCACTATTTGAGTGTTTACTAATTCTCATCCAGTCTTTCAAGTACACTAACTGGCACAGCTTATATTCTAAGCAGATGTTAGGAAGCACTGAAGGTAAAACTGCATAGGGTTAAATGAATTGCCTGTTTCCTGGCCTTGAGAATCTGAAAATCAGTGAAAACTTCCATTGTGTGCTTGCCTGATGAGAGGGTGAAGTGGAGTGTAACCACCTGCCAGTGTTATTTTGTGCGGTTTGGTTGAACTTGGTCTCATCTCAGCTTTTCTTTTACACCAGTCTTTATCAATGCATTCTTACATAACCTCTGTCTGCTCAAGTGCCGTCCAAAGAAAATGTGAAGATTGACACTTCTCCTACTCACAACAGAGAGTGTGAGATGCTTGGAAGTCATACCAATAAGCCATATACACCCTTCAGAGGAGCACTTTCCTGTTGAGCTGCACTATTATCTATGCATCAATTCCACAGTCTGGCTCTGAGTTCTGAGGAAGTGTTAATGAGCTTGAGTCGTAAGAGAGCAATTGTCTGCTCTTCACGGGAAAGGAAATGGAGTCTTTGATCATAATTGCAAATATAAATTGCCCATCCTAAAAGCTAAAATCTCAGAAAGCTTGTTTTAATTTATTTTGGAGCAACAGAGATGCTTCTTTGAGACATGATCAAGGACAAAAATCTCTGCAGTTTATTTGCTTATCTTAGTATGAAAGACTATATTACTGTGTGTGAATTAAATGGAATCATAATGAAAATTATGTTCAGCTAACTCCATAAAATTTGGAACTAATAGATGATTCCTTCCTTCCTTCCTTCCTTCCTTCCTTCCTTCCTTCCTTCCTTCCTTCCTTCCT
>PYHW01010409.1:12120391-12157841 GCA_013186435.1 Turdus rufiventris | reverse complement strand
TCTAACAGGTAAGGTTCCCTCCCCCCACCTTTGCTGGTTTTGCTGTACTAAAGCAGGAGTGATGCCATGGTGTCACTTGCTCCTCCACACCTTCAGCTGAGATGGCTGAAGGGGACATTGCTGCCAGCCAGCCCCCCTTCCTTCCCTTCCTTCCCTTCCTTCCCTTCCTTCCCTTCCTTCCCTTCCTTCCCTTCCTTTCCTTCCTTCCTTTCCTTTCCTTCCTTTCCTTCCAAGAGGATCATGTTCTTATGATCTCTTCCTTACATAACCCCAGGAAAAACTGTCCATTTTTAAGGGTCATCTATCACTGGACTGGTCTAGCAAAACAGTGATTTGACAGTATAGTGCTTGCATTATGAGGTAATTAATGAATTATGTCATTAATCAGCTTTTCTTGCTGGCATTAGCTTTTTGTGCATCTCTGGTATTTCTGGTATAAATATTTTAGGGGTAGATCAAAAGGGATCATTTTATGTCATTCAAGTCAGATATACTTCTTGGTCTTGTAATTCCTTTTTTAAATTTACCAGATGGCATCAGATTTAAACTCATGTTTAGGCTTTGTACTATGCTGAAGCATATAAGATTGATTAAACCCTTTGATATTCACTTCAAAATGAGGTTTCAGTTAAGTTTCTTGTTTAGAGCATTGCAAACAACCTGTTAAAATGTCCTCAGAGGTATGACTGCATGGGAAGGACCTGACAGTAATTGCAAGTTTCTCTTTCACTGTATTTTTAGTATGGCTGGTCAACCTCTCTTCATGTAAGCACTTCAATTTTTCCGCTGCCAGTGGGGAGAGAGAAGCAGTGTCTGCTTTCTGTTCCTGATTAGGGTCAGTCTTAGAGAAGCCATGGTCACAGTATTTAGGAGCAGTAGATGCATCCTTGTTCATGAGAAATTTAAGGGCATGTCTAGGAAACCAGCAGGGAAAAACAGCCTATAGGAGAGTGACTTTTATAAATATTTTTGTATCTTACTCTTTTCAGTATATATGCTTTTGTAAATAACAGGTTTATTACCTTCCATAATTCTAACTCAAAAGCAGATGTAGGTATTGTTCAAGCTTTGTGTAGACACTTTTTTCCCAAATCACACCTAACTCTTCAAACACTTCAATGAAATGGGATTCAAATAATTAGGAACTGATAATTTGCAAATTGTAACTTTATCCTTATGGAAGACTAAACAATTTGAGAGAAGCAAGTACAAATGATAGAGTAGTAGTTTTAGATTTTGGGGGGAAGAGTATGTAAAGAGAATGTAAAGGTAGATATAGTTAAACTGTATTTATTGTGAAACTGTATTCCTTAAAGATGCCATGGCTGAAAAAATAAGTGAGCTTTAAAATGGACATGATTCGGCCCCCACAAAATACTGGATTTCAAATTCTTTTCTTACAGGTGGTCTCACTGAAGTTACTCACCAGTGTACCTACTTACCAGCTGTAAATAGAATTGTCTTGGCCAGAGCGAAACACAGTTGTGTGGAATTTCTTGTGGGGATATTGGCTCTGAAAGTTTGGATATAGAAGTTTTGAATTTGGTCATGCTTATAACAACTTTGGAAGCCTTGGAAGCAACTTTGAAAAATAAACAGTTCCACAGTAATATAAACTCAGTTGAAGAAACGAAAACATTTCTGAATTAGTTTCTATATTAAGCAGTTGAATCCTACTTGGGCTATTAAATTTTTATTATGTCAATTTATTAATGTTAGTCTTTCAAACTGGTACTAAAATTAAAAAAAATAAAGTCTTTCAAATTTCTAGAGTTCTGTTAACATTGCTTTCTGGAAAGTTAGTCCTCTTGCACCTTGTCTAGATACACTGGAAAGTGAAAAATTGAGTTCTGGTAGAGCCTGTTCACTTGCTCTCTGTTTAATCAGTGCTACCTGTATGACAGGAATACAGAGTAGATGTCAATTGCTGCCAAATCCGTGGATTTTCCCAAATGTGTTTCCATTTTTTAGATGGCATAAGACAATAAAGAGTCTGGTTTATTAAATTTTGCTCACTGCTTTTATTTTTCTCAACATCTTTTACTTATAAATTCTTGTGTCTACTTGCTGAAAACACTGGTTCCTTCACAGATTATCTTATTTTATACTACATATTTTGGTCTTGCATGGGGAATTCATTTAGCTTTCATTATTCAGGAGCTTTCAGAATACTTACCTAATTAAAGTTTGCAATATATAATTATAGGTATTTGTAAGAGAAGAGATTCAGGTAGACATTATTTTTAAGGTTGTAATTAATGGGCTAACCTCTCATCCTTGCACCAAGAAAGAGGATTTGCTACAAGAGAATCTCTAAGTTCTGAATATGTTGTAATCCACTAAGCAACTCAAATGTCTACACCAATGATACTTCCAGGCTCTTAGAATTACTGTGAGTGATCTGCAATATGTGAAAATTTAAGTGTTGGGGGTTTTGGGGTTTTTTTTTGGGGGGGGGTTTCAATTGTTTGTTTGTTTTATTTTGTTATGTTTTTTTGTTTTTGTTTTATTTTAAGAAATGTTTTAAAACAAAATAGATCAGGGACTCTGAAACAGTTCCATATATATAAGGACCCAGTTGGTCTTGCAATCCATAAGCCATCATAAACCTTTCTAAAATATGAAACCCAAAAATCATTCTTTAGGAAATTTTCATTTTCTTTATATCTATAAGTAAAAAACCAAAACTGGTGCAGTTTTGTTTCTTTTTTTTCCCCTTGTATTTAAGTGTGTGGCCCTGTAACAATGCATTGCAAGAACAGTGCATGATAATAGGTCAGCTATTTCTGGGCTAACATGTCCAAATTTATATCAGAAGTATCTGCTTCAGAAACACACATCCTAGATAAGCCTTCACTGACTGTTTTTTATAAGATGGTTGTTTTTTTCAGCTGTATGGATTCAGAAATATATGTATTAAACATGTCACAATGGACCTCACCACTAAAAACCATCAGATAAATTGTATTGAACAGAGCCTCAGATTTTCACCTAGTCCAACCTCGTGCATAAAGCAGGGTCAGTCTCGAAATCAGACCAGGATATTAAAGGCTTTATCCAGTTGGTCTGGAACACTTTCATAGACAACTTTCTGGGCAATCTGTGCCACTCCCTGGCAGTCTTGAGGAAAAAGTTTCTCCCTACATCCATTCTGAATCTCTCCCATTTCAAGTTGTGCACCTCACTGTCTCTCCAGGCCTTGCTGTGAGGAGCCTGGAGGCATCTTTCCAATAATCTGCCTATAGATATTGGGGGATTGCTGTTTGCTTCCCCAGAAACTCCAGGGGGAACAAGCTCTGTCCCTCAGCTGCCTCTCACTGGTCAGAACTGATTTTTTTGTTGACCCTACTGAAAGGAAGGCACAAGACTCTAAACTGTATATTAGTGAATGTACAGGTGATGAACCTCATCAGAATAGAAATGAATAGAAATGAGTGGGGATCTTGGTTCACCTGAAGAAAGGGCTCTTAGTGGCTGAGGGACAGTAGAGTTTGGTCTGGGCTTCCCATGCAGAATCACAGAACCATTTATGTTGGAAAAGACCTCTGAGCTCATTGAAACCAACTGTTACCTCATCACTGCCAAGTTCTCCACTAGCCCATGTCCCCAACTGCCACATCTACTAATTTTAAATAATTAGCAAGGATAGCAACTCAGGCACTTCTCTGAATAACCTGTTTCAGTGCTTGTCAACCCTTTTGCTGAAGAAATTCTTTGTAATATCCAATACCCTGGAATAACTTGAGGCCATTTCCTCTTGTCCTGGAATTTCTCAAAGGGGAGGTAGGATCAGTCCCCACCTTGCTGCAACCTCCTTTCTGATTGTTGTACTCTCTGTAGAGGAAGTTTGGTTCATAAGCTTCAGTAGAAATTTACAATTTTTTCCATAAAATATTCTCACCAAAGCACAAATCTCTGGCCTTTAAAGACCCATTAATATTAATAATGAAGATGTGCTTATATGATTGGAGTATTTTGAAGGAAAGGCAATAGTTTTATGAAATTTCACTTAAAAATTAAGTTGTATTTTTGCCTGTTAATTTTGATAAAAGTGCTGTCAGGTCTAGCTTATTAATTTTTCTGTTTTACTGTCTTGAAAATATTTTCAGAATAGCTTTTGCATAGTCTTCTGTAGTCTTTTTTTTTTTTTCTGATTTTGTTTAATTTTTGCCTTAGATTTCTTCACAATTTTTTAACAAAAATAGCAAATCCTCTGCTCAGAGATCCTCCAGAAGATTCTCTTCAGAACTAATTATACCTGTCCTTAAAATCTCCTGGATTCTTCTGCCCAAAAGTAGTTCTTCACTGAAAGAGAATAGTCTAAGCAAAATGCTCAATTTCTTTTTAGTGTATAACAGTAACACGATGTGACATTTCTGCATTGTATTATTATCAAGCTCTGAAAACTTACTAAATCATGTTCCAAGTGATCAATGGATTTATCCTTTGCAAGCTAAAGCACTCATCACTCATGGCACTCCTTCTTTGTTCTGGTGGAATACAGGAGAGTTCTAATGCATCTTGTCAGGTCCTCATTTTCTTTATTTCTTTGAACATGAACTTTACTTTTCCATAAGAAATTGGATAAGTAGGCATTAGGTAACAGCCAGATAGATTTGTGCTTTTCTGTTTTTTTCTTTTCTCAGAAATAAAGACAATCTTTTTTTGAGGCAGAGTACAGCCAACCACAGCCATTCCATTTATTCAGAGAGTTTCTTCAAAACAAATCCTTCATTTTGGGAATTACATAACACTGAAAATAGCAGAAATTGATTTCCTTTATGGGGAATGGATAAAACAATCAGATGTTGGACTCGGTCCACGCTGTAAATTGTTCAAGTTCAGTGTATTTCTTTGTCAATTCTTAACACAAACAACAATGGTAAAGTGTTTGCTGCACTCACTTTCTGAAAACCACTTTCAAATTTACTCACAGGCTGGAAGTTAGAACAGATTATGATGGCAAGAGGCAAAATTTTGATTCCTCACTGTGATCCATGGATAGCCTTATCATTTTGGATTTAGAGAATTAACTTCAGAAAATATTAGGTGTAATAGTTAGCCCCAAACAAGCAGTCTAATGCTAAAGTATTAAGGGATGGCAGTTTATGTGTTATAAATTATGGAAGTGGTACTGCCCAGTTTTTTAAAATGTAAACATAAAAATGCACTTGGTTCTCTTCATGATTTAACAGCAGAGAGTTTCCCTAACTGTAAGCAGATATAAGCATGTTGTAGGAAAAAAAAGGAAAATCCATCCTGCTGCAAAAGCCAAATGAAACAATATATATAAAAAAGCAAACAGAGCAGCTGTGTCTAATTCTGAAACAGAGTATTTAATATAAAAAAAACCAAAAAAAAATTGGTTTATAAGCATTTATCTTAGGGAGTGTATAAGTAGGCAACACACCTTGAGAATTGTAAGTTTGTATTATTTTGTTTGCAGTCTTATGGTTTCAGGATTTGGAATTTTTTATATGATGAAGTGAAATAAAACCATTTCCCGCTGTTGGTATAAACCACAAATATATGGGAATTTCTTGAAATTCTTGTTCACTTGAAATGAAGAGGTATCCATCACATCTGAGAAAACACTGTGTAAAAGATGAAGAGAAGAAAAAACTCACAGTTACATTTAAAACGTCTCAAAATAGCATAAGTTACCACAAAATAATAATAAAAAAACCCCAAAGAAACCCAACAAAAAAACAAACACTTTTTTACCATCTTGTCCTTTCCGCTATTTCCTTTGTTTCTCCCTCTCAAGCTTTGTTCTCCTGTCATTACTTCTATTTAACTTGAAGTACATTATTTCTGGATTTTATAAGACTGGTAGAGAGCTTATATCTTAAAAATAATTCTTTCCTGTGCAACATTTGCAATCAGAAACAGGCTAATTTTTCATTTTAATATTGCCATAGGTACTGTCTTTCATAAATGTATGCTTCTTTTTCAACTGAAGTGGAATTCTGGTAAACTGAGCTGTTTAGTGTCTGTGTCTGCAAGGGGCTTTTGCAGTCGATGGAGAGCTGTTCAGTGCACTCTGCGTGGAATTTAACAAGCCCTGCTTCCTTGAGTAGACACCTGCACTTGATGAGATGGATAGTGCTTTACATTTTATTGGCTGTATTGACACCCAGCACTAGGTGTCTGTGGGTGTTTTCCCTGCCTCCTGCCTTGGAGATGGCTGTTGGCTCTGGTTTAACACTGATGCTCCTCTGCTGATAGCTGTTTTAGGCCCCTAAGGTCTAGGTCTTCATTCACTGTAGCAGAAATTTAAATAGCAGTCTGAGATATAGACCTGCTGTATTCCATCTGCAGTTAGATGAGATAAATGCAGGTTTTGTAATTCTTTGCATGTACGAAGCTGGTTTTGTTCAGTATGCCCACAAAGTGGTGGTTTTCTTTATTTCAGTTAACTTAGGTCCTGGAAAGGAAGAACTAAAGTGCAGCCCATCAAAGATAAACTGTATTTTATGCTATTATTTTATGTAAGTTTGAATAAAACTAGTAGCACTTGAAATATTAGAATACATATTTTTTATTTACAAATTGGAATGCAGTTAAGTTGCTTTAACATTTAATTCATGTGTGATGTAGGAATTGCCACTCACATTACAGTACAGGTGTACATTATCAGTCATACCTCAGCATTTCATCATTTGGGATTTGTGTGTGGAATGCTGAAGGTAGAAGATATTTCCTACATAGATTACAAAGCCAAATTTGCAACATCCAGTGTTTTAGAAGAGGTGGCCACTGAACACATGCAATTACAGAGACAACTTCTCTGGCACTGGTGACTCAGAGCCAAAACCTCTGGTGGAGAGATTGCAGATCTTGGGGCTCCACTATGGCCCACTGTGCTGGCCCTGTTGTACAGATTTTTTTGAGAATTAGAGAGGGATTTCTAGAATAGAAACACAAACATTTTAGTTCATTGCATAATGAGCAGAGTTTTGCATCTTAGAGTGATATTTCCATTTTAGTGGTAATCTTAGTACTCTGAATTCAGTATTTTGTTACTAATTGTGTTAGTATTGATATGTTTGGTTAATTCCTTTTTCTAAATTGAATTATTGGACAGACAAATCAGTAAATTTACTTATTATAAATAAATATTAATTCTATATTAATATTTATTATTTATGGATGCAATATAATTTTAGATTGAAGTTAGCTCTTTTTTTTTCTTGTACCTCATTCTACTTTAGAAGTTAGAAAAACAGAGTTAAGTCAACCAATCTAGGTATTTCAAAATGTTGTAATAGGTCTTAATAAATCCTTGTCAGAATACTAACAAAGTAGCATATTTTATAAATGAATACATATATTTTCAAACCTGTAAAATATTTGATAATAATTAATCATTAATTATGAAGTAAAGGCTCTCAGAGGTTGTAAACAACCAATTTTTTTTTATATATTCAAAGTTTACATTTAATTTTCAATTTATTTAGGTGTTAAACATTTTTTTTTTCTTTTAGAAAATATGAAATCAGTAAATAGTTTTCCTGTCTGAAAGAGATGACTTGGAGATACAGTCCAAGAGATCTCATGATTAGTTAAAGATCCCACACTTAAGTCATCCCTAGTGATGAGAAATTAACTGAAAGTGTTTATGATATATTTTTAAACAAACTGGAAGTTAATAATACAATGTTTAGAGGATGAGGCTGATTTCAGTTGTCATAACTGTAAGTTCAGCGTAACTAACCCATCTCATGTAAACTGTCTTTGAAAAATGTATACATATATGTGTGTGACAAGTTGATTCAGGTTACTTATTTTTTCTTCTCATATAATATCATTGGCATATTAGTTATGTCTAGTGGTAGCCAATGTCTCAGTATATTAGCAGCTTCTCACATCTTGTGATGCTGTTACTCAACTATGATTTAAAATCTGGATAAATATATAATTTTTAAAAGCATAATGTGTTTGTCCATGAATTTGTAAATGTTGTAGTCTAATCACAAAACACAGTTTCAGTGCTCCCAGTTCAGAATTTAGAATAAATATGAGACAGAAATAGTCCCAGCCATTAATGAGGCCTTGAAGATAGTATGAAGGAGAGGGATGATTTTAGGCATGATAAAAGTCCTCAGTAGCTTAAAGTTTGAAAAATGTTGATATTATACAAGAGAGATTTCTACTCCAGGAGAAGTGTCTGAAGAGCTCAGCCACATCACATCGCTTACAAATCCATTCAGCAACTGGACTGAACAAGTCCCTCGGCTCAGTCATAGGGAGAAGGCTCTCACTGCTGGAGTGTCCAGCCTTGTTTTAGAAGAGAAAACTATGAACAAAATGCAGAGCAGGGTCCAGAGCGGGTTGCTCAGTCTTGGCACCCAAAAACTGATAGAGGAAGATGCCAGACAGGGAACAGCTCTGCTGTGGCAATGCACTGAAGAGTTACCCTCGCTCCTGGGGTCCAGGGAAGTCTTGTCCCTTCAAGAGTGGCTCACACCATATACTCATGAAAAGTCAACTAGAACTGTTCTGGAGTACAAATAGGGATATTATATATATAAATTCTTGAGATGTGGAGTATTGGATGTATTCTTTAAAACAGTGATTAAAATTTCTTTATTTCTAGGGGCAAAGATGAAAAGTCAATTACACTTCTATAATGCAAGTGCAGGGAAGACAAATGGAATATGAGCTTGTCTTGACAATGTAATAGAAGGGGAAAAAAAAGCAACATTACATATATTAAAATTTTGAAATAGCACAGGTTCCTGTGTTTAATCTTTCACTGTCCAAAGTAGAGATAATTTCCAAGCTTTCCTTAGGTATTATTAATTGTTAATTTAAATGCAAAGTTTTTTACCGTTTAGTTTTGTACATATAAATCAACAGCAACAGGACGTGTTGGCTGCAGGTTCCAGCTCCTACAGATGTATTTCAAGGGGGTGTGTCAGAGTCCTTTTTCTCACCCTTGTCTTGGAAGCACAATTTTTGATGAGATATTTACTGGGTGATTACACAGAATATTAAAGAAATTCGATGAGTAAGAGTTTAATTTGGTTTTGAAGATATTCAGCAGTTCATTTAGGGATTCAGAATCTGTTCACAAGTCAGTGTCAGTATCTGATGCTTGCTTGTGATTCACAAACATCTGACACCATGTATGCACTTAGTGAATATATGGTCTTCTGATTTTGAGTATCTCATTCAAATACCATAGTGATTTAAATAATAAACCACTCTACAGTAATTATGACATTCTGAAAAAACAATTCATGCTAAATTAAGCAAAGAAAAGTGGCAACAGCTGACAAATATCTCTTTTAGGAACACTGGAGTTGTGTTGTTCTTCTAGTGCTGATTTTCAGTTTGTTTCCCTTTCTTCAAAGTGCAGTTAATATTTTTAAGATACAAGTGTGGTCAATTATATCACTTCCTATCATATTTAGTGAAAATATCTACAGTTCATTTTTTTTCCTGCTAATAACAAGCTAGCTAGCTTGTTAATTGTTGTAAAATCCCTTAATTTTATAAGATCCTTGTGTGTCTATTACAAAATTAACATTCACCTGGTCTCTTCTGTGATTCCTAATGATAAAATATCCAAGACCTCTGGAGCACACTCATTTTATAAACTCCTGTTAGTTTTCAAAAAATGAACAGAACCCTAAACTGGTCATTTAGATAACAAAGAATTATTTTTCTATTCTGTTTTTAAATTTATATTTCCTTCAGCCCATTACTTTAAGGGTAATAAAACTGATTTTGTGAAATCAGTGAACCATTTTGTCATTATTTTTCTCTTAATGGAACCATTTTTGATGAGAGTAGATGGTAGTTGTAGATATCTCCAGGGAGAGATGCATTCCTTTACTTACAGAATTAGAATTTAATTAAAATTGGAGACTATTGTGCATCAAAATACTACACAAACTGCAGTTTTTGGAAAGAATGGAGAGAATGGAGAGGACAAAGTAATAGAAGTCTAAGAATTCTGTGATTTATTTTGTATCCAAGAGCAATTTTATTGCATTACTGAGTATTTATCACATTGTAGAGAAGTGTTAGTAAGACATTTGTAACCTACTTGAAGGTATCATTCTTATCTTCACTCCATACAGAGAGAAATCTGGTATTGCATTATCAAAAACATATGCTATAAAAGAAGTTGTTTATGCACTCTCTCATCAACAGTCTCAATAGGAGAAAAGAAAGACAATGATGCGTTAGATATATTTCCAAATTTAAAGCTTTAAGACAGAGAGGATTGTTATAAAGACACAGAACTAATCTCCAACACAGTATAGATAACCAGCTCGCTCGTGATTTTTTTTTTTTTTTCCTTTGTCAAGCTCAGAATAGCAATGAGGGAAATAAATTTAAAGTGCAACTGTAATTAAAATGGTCTGCACACTTTTCTACCCCATTGGTTCCAGTTGAATGAATAAAGGAAGGTCTGACAGAACTGTGGTTTTGTTTTTTTTGAAAAAAAATCTTATTTATTTCCTTGACATAGACAAAGCTTCCCTGATAGAATCATGGCTGTCTTCTCCACATTTATAATGAACAAATTGTGAGGAGGAGCAGCATAGCATAAATGGGTCTTGTTTCCAGAACTGGTATGCACATATGGAGACAAGCACACTTAATAAATGGAGGTTATATTTTAAATAGAAAAAGGAGGAGGAAGGTCAGAAGGTCAGAATGTTTGCTGCTGTAGCTTTGAAAACATGAATTTCCCATAATAAAAGGCTGGAGGTTCTGGACTGAGTTGGCAGTGCAGGGTGTCAGCACGTGTGGGTTTGTCTTGGCACAGTTTCAGATTGCTTTAAGTGAAGCCAAGTGACTTTTGCCTCCCCTTTGTGTGAGCAGGAGCTCTGTGAACAGCATGAGTCAGGTAAAGCTCTGTCTGATCTGGGGCAGCACTGCCGTTCAACAGCCCTTGGTGTCAACTGAGGCCAGGGAGGGAAACAATCAGACTTCAGCAGGGAATTGTGAGAAGGAGGCAGAGTGTGATAAGAAGACATATAAATAGAGCTCCAAGTATACCACAGGATAGAAAAGGAAGAAACTCCCACAACTGCGAGCATCATATTCCCAGCAAGGATCTCAGGTTGTTCACAATATGTTCTACTTACCTCTCTTTCTGTTTGAGGAAGACTGTAGGTCTGACCCCTAGGAAAAATAGGAATATTGAATAGACAAATATGTCAAATGAAATTAGTAGATCCTACAAGAGTTTGGTACCGCTATGGTTAATGGGTGCTGTTGTGTTAATCAGATAATTTGGATGCTGTAACTGTTTGAACTAACAGTAAATTCTTAAATTTTTATTTATAGTGTCTTTCTGGTTTTCCATAATAAGATTTGGAGTAAGATGCTATGTTCCATTTTTATGACTTTGAGCAAAGGGCAGGGTACAGTAATGTGGTAAATAGCTGTAGAGAAGTCATCTGGGAGAAGCCCAGTAAACCACTAACAAAGGCAGACTGAAATCCCCAGAGAAATCAGAGGTTTTCCTCCTCTTTTATGGCTGTGGCTGGTACATTCTGCAGGATTTGGAGACAGTAGGCTCAGGAGAGTCTAGAATCAGGTTTCTAATCCTCTGCTAAGTGCTTTAATCCCTTTGATGTGCAAAATACCACTGCATCTACCCTTGCTTCCTCCTCTGGGAGGTGAATGGTTATCCACCAGCTGCAGGCACTGCAGTGCTCTGGGTGGTGAACAGAAGATTGGCTGCCCAAGGACAAGCTCCTGAAAATTCCACATCACAAAGGATAACCACTGAGGGAACTTCCAGGCAACCAGTTATAATACGAAGAAAGTCTAAGCCCTGCCAGCGATGGGCACCGGGTGAGATGAGGGTTGAATTGCTTTCCACACTGCTCTGTCACTGTCTTTGTAGAGGATGGATTGTCCACTATCAGTGCTGTGGTTTATCTCTAGTGCTGTGAAGCCAGTTGAACTGGTCCACTTGGGTGCACTGCTGAGGTTTAGTGATCATAGATCTCATTGTTCTGTTCACATACCTCTCTGGAATGAAGAGAAGTGACTGCTAGGTCACTGAGAGAAGCTTGTTAATGCTCACCAGAAGAGGTAACCAAAATCATAAAACTGTAATGATGTTAAAGACAAGAAAATGTTCTTATTAATATTGTTTCAGCATCTGTAGTGTGGCACAATAGAACCGGAAACTTTTAAAAGGAAGAAGTAAATATGCAATTCCATTGAAATATGGGAAAATACTCAACATGGAGTTGAGTATTTTCAGGAGCTGTGACGTGTTTATAAAATTCTCATGACAATATTAGACTAGCACTAGCTCTCAAATAGTAAAATCTTCAGAGCAGCTTAAGTTAATTGGCCTGGCTAAACAAAATATTTTAAGAGAGAAAAGGTCTCTGTTTAAGCAGAACTCTGCATGAAAATACATTTACTAATTGTCACAGAACCTATGAATAAGCTGATTTGCCAGGCCAAATTGTCACCTTGAAAACTAAGGCAAGAAATGTAATCCTGCAGTGTGTCTAGCATGAGTGGACACTTCGGGACATGACTACAGCACAGTAAAGGACAATAAACTTTCAGGATACTCCTGAATGACCACCTATCACAAGGTGCAGTGATAAACAACAGTATTGGATAATACCTGGCATGACTGATCCTAACTCCAAGGACAGTTTATAGTGCTTCAGAAGGAGTTAGCTGGTGTTTGTTTTTATGATATAGATATGACCTAACCACAAACCTTGATGTAGCCATCTGGAAAGTTGTGCTATTTGGCAATAGGTAGAAGTGTTCATAATCATGAAATCATAGAATAGTGTGGGCTGGAAAGGACCTTTAAAGGCCATATAGTTGGCTATAAGGTCCCCCAGGAGCCTTTCTCCTCCAGGTTGAGCAGCACCAACCCTCTGATCATTTTTGCAGTCCTACCCTGGACTGACTGCAGTGGATCCATGTATTTCCTGTGCTGAAGATTTCAGAGTTGTCTTACAGGTGTGGTATCAAAAGAGCAGAGGGGCAGAACCACCTCTCTTGACTGACTGGCCAAGCTTCCTGTGATGCAGCCTAGGATACAATTGGTTGGAATCGCACCTTACTGGTTCATATCCAGCCCTTCATCCACCAGCACCTCCAAGTTTCTTCTCAGCAGGGCTGCTCTCAATCCCTTCATCCCCCAACATGTATTGATATCAGAGATTTGCTCTGACCCATGTGTGAGAGCTTTTACTTGACCTTTTTGAACATCATGAGGTTCACATGGGCCCACTCCTTGAGCTTGTCCAGGTCCCACTGGATGGCATCCCAACCTTCCTGTGTGTCAGCTGCATCACTCAGGTTGGTGGCTTTGGGAAATGGATTGAGGGTGCACTCAATCACTCTTGTCATAGAGAAAGATGTTAAAGAACACTGGTTCCAGCACAGACCCCTGAGGGACACCGTTTGTCACTGGGACATTGAGCCACTACAGTCTGAATGCAACCATCCAACAAATTCCTTGTCCACCAAGGAATCTACCCATCAAATTAATCTCTCTTTCGTTTAGAAAGGATGTTATGGGGGACTGTGTCAAAGCCCTTAGAGAAAACCAGGTAATATAGAGATTGTTCTATTGCTTCATATATGCTTTTAGTCTGAATTAAGTATTTTGCTGTCAGCAGAACTGCTGCCTGATAAAGAGTCTGTATAAAGTGAAAATCTCTTGATTCAGAATGGTCTTACAAGCTTAGATCTGCAAAGTATGAAATGAGTTCACATTCACTGAGAAAATGAAGCCACAGAGACACAAATAAATGCCAGCACTGCTGCTGAAAAGTTATTTTTAAGATGTGATTGTTCAGCTTTTTTTCTCCCTGTTACTGAAAGGGACTTATTAGATTTCTCTAATATTTCTCAGTTCCTTCTGAAGCTTTCATATGTTAAGGATATTTCAGTGATTTGTGCATGCAGTCCAACTTTTACTGAGAAGAAACCTTAGATAGCTCACTGTTCACATGAGCTTTCATTTTTATATTGCAGAGTTTTATGATGTGGTGTTTACGTACTCAGATCGTACTCCCATAGAGAGATTTACATGCTGCAGCCCTTTTCCCTCTATTTTTAAAGCTTACCAAAGGTTAGTAACAGTTTTGAGGACTCCTAACAGAGATACTTTCAGTCCTTTTTTCTCTAGCTATTGTTATGTGTCTTTATTTTAAACTTAGTAATGAAGAAAGAAAAAGTCTTTCTGAAAATGATAATTTGTCCACATTTTGTGGTTGAGGCTTGTCCAAAATAAATATGATGAAAACTGTGAGGAAAAAATGATATATTTTCCAAATACCTTTTTCTCCAAAGGTGAGGAGTATATTCAGTACTTTTAGGCATATGTGCAGAACATTGATCAGTTCTGTACCACAGTGACATGTCCTGTTGACATCACAGGTTAAGGGTGGTGTATTGTAGGTGCCTGCTTTCTCACATACCCCTGCATCATCACATGAAATTAGAGCTCTAATAGAGTATATAGAACACCAATTTTCAGGATGTTGCAACTACTTGACTCTAGGCATCTAACACAGGAAGATTCAGAGTATCAAAAGTAAGCTCTTCCTCTGTGCCACCCTGTAGAATTGCTAACACCTTTCCTTTTCCTTCACAAGAAAGTGAAGAGTAGCTACCTAGCTGTCAAAATGAAGCTAATAATATGTATCACCTCTGGGAAAAAAATATGATTTGGGGTAAGGGGATAGTCCTTCAGTTTAAGATTGACGACAGCAAGAAGACAAACTGCTTTATGCAAATTTAAGAGTGCCTCTCAGCCTTCTCCAGAGACATTTTTCAAATTCCTTTCCCCACCAGACATCACAAAGTAACACAGTGGCTCAGACCTGTGGGTGAGGTAGATACCATGGTAACAATACCAGGTAAATAAGGCTTTTAATGAACATTTTCATAGAATCTGGATCACAGACTCTATGAGGGGGGTTTGGATCACCATTTTCACTTGGGTCCTTCAGAATTGCAGGGTATTTGTACACCAATACACAACTGGTGTAAATTAGTAATTGTCTGACATGCTATCTCTATTTGTGTCTTAATTTTAGGTTTACACTTGTGGTTTGACTTGGTCAGGAGGCAAGCTTGGTTAGATGATAGTAAGTTTGGCACTCTATCCTGTACTGACAAATGCTGTATCACCATCCTGCTCTTAATAGAAGAAGCACAGTAGCATTAACTGCATGGACATCCTAAAGCATGGACAAATGAGGTTCGTGCACTGGAGGACACTGGAGTATTTCAAGACAGAGCGGTGGGAAGATTTTAAGGCATTGCTTACAGGATGCAAAAGGCTCTGTGATACTCAGCAGGTTTCTGTTTGGCTCAAGGCACTGCCTTAGCAGCACAACAAAATTCTGGGGTACAAAGGATACACATACGTGCATGCACATGACCTGCTTTCCTTTGATTTGTCTTTCTCTCCCTCCTTTTTGATTCTGCAAACGTGAGGAAATTTTTTAGCAAGATGCACAAGCATCTGTTTAGCTATGCAGCTTTTTTCCTCTTAGCTAGCATCTCTGAGATTCTGTAATTACACTTCTGGGTAAAATAGACTGTCATGATAACTTATGCATGAATTGCTATTTAAAGTAGTGGGCCTTATTCTTCTTGGATTTACACACAAAACAGAGGTAGGGCCTGATGGAATACAGCAAATTAGAGGAAATCTGATCTTCCTCTGAGAGAAATAGTTGAAGTTCATCAACTGAGTGTGTCCTTTGTTCAGGTTGTGCTGCTGACCTTTAAACTGCTACATTAACAATAGGGAGGAGTACAGGATTGATAGATGCTGTGGCTCTAGCATGAAAACTTTCATTTCTGCTGGGCTCAAAGATTTAAAGGATAAGAATTAAAGTTTATAGTAATTTCACATAACAGGTTGTAAATCAGAGTGGCTGCTGCGTGTGGCAATTCAACCCCACATAGCTGCTTGCTCACTCCCCCACCAACAGGATTGAGGAGAGAGAGTCTGGAGAGTACAAGTGGGAAAGTTCATGGCTTGAGATAAAAACAGTTAAATAGATAAAGCAAAAGCTGCACACTCAAGCAAAGCAAAACAAGGAATTTGTTTTCAAGTACTCTGTGACTTTCTCTGAACCACCTCACCTGGCTGTTCATATTTCTTAATTTATGCAACTAAATTTTGGTACAACTGCACTTGCCCAGATTCCTGATAATATAGAAAGCAAATCTTGTTTCTAATTACCTTAGATATAAATTTAAGGAACAACAAAAAGAATGTATCATTCATTTCTGTCAGGATGCCAATCTAGATATTTACATATTCACATTATAAATGCATAACTGAAGGCAAAAAGCTGCCAAATTTCTATCGTGATTAGATCACCCCCCAAAAAAATAAAAATATGAGCATTATTTTATAGGCAAAAAATATATATATTTTAAAATTTTCTATGTAGCAATTTGCTTTGAAATAGCAATTTTTTATATTTATAAACTTTCAGTGGGCTAAACTGCAGGAAGGAGAAATTGAGAAGCCTCAGTCACCAACCAGAGACGCTTTGACAGCTGCAAAACAGTAACCACACAACTTCATTATGAAGGTTACCACTTCTTGACTGGGATTTAAAGTAGCATGGATTCCAGTGTGCTGCATTTTAACTGTATTACAGCCTGTACTCATCACTTAGACACTGATCAAGAAAAAGGCGTCACCAGTGTTCCAAGGTGAAAGTATTTCATGCCCAGAGCTGTGTTGTAGTGGCATGCCATTTGTATGAAAGCCACACAACCTTTTACATGCTTCCAACAGCAGTGAATCATTTGAGGACTCAGCGACATGCGAGATAAACTGTAATTCAATTTTCACCTAAGATTTTTTTCTTTATGCGACTTAAAAGATAGAGCGCTTGCTTTTTATTTCTTCTCAAACTATAAAATGTTATTTCCTAGATTTTAAATCTAGTGAGAGTCCCTGTGCAAAGTGTTTTTTTATATATTCAGTTGTTCTTCCACCAGTGTGTTCACACTAAAATTAAGATTAAAGAAGATAACCCGCTAAGATTTGTTTCTACTTTAAAATGTTTGGCCCTATAATTTATGCTTCTAATTTATGATTCTAATTTATTATTATCTAATAACTTCTTCTATATTTAGAGATTACTGCTGTGTTAGTTTTCAAAATATATTAAGAGGAAGAAACATGGAATTTTTTTCTGGAACACTCAATGATAGGTATAGGTCAAACGATTACAGGATTTACATGTTGCTATCAATACTCATATACAATATTTAAAACTCATGGTGTAGCATGTATTAGAAATTTTCAGACATGAATTTCATGGTAGAGTTTTTGCTTCACATTGAAGAACCAGTGAGGAGATGCTATTTCATAACTGGTCAGTATTTTTCTCTATGTTTTCCTTAGAACTGTTTTGGAGAAAAAAAACCTCTTTTCCATAGGAAAGCATAGTTATGTCAAACATAAAATGATGATTTAACTGAAATTTCAGGAAGAAAATCAAGAGAAATCCTTAGATTTTCTTACAGAAAAAAGGTGTGAGAGAATATGATCAGGCTAAGTAATAATGCCTCATTTGGAGTGTTAGCAGTAAAAGGCTAAGATGAGGATGGATAAAAGCAAAACCAAAATAAACCAAAATTATTTAATTCTAGAGAGACAGATGACTATTCCAGTACTTCTCTGCAAAGTACCTTGTGGTAGAATTTCACACAAGTCCATTTGTAGATTGTCGGTCTTTATTTTATTTCAAATAATTGTTTTGACCTTCTTTAGTCTTCAAGATATGAATTCTTCTGAAATATTTAAAGTCTTCTGAAAAGCAAAGGCTTTTGTTTAGGTTTTGAATAGTTGATAGTTTTGTCTTAGCCTCACTTTATAGAATTATGGAATTTTTCTTTTATATTTACTTAAGGTTCCTTCTTTCAGAAAGTTTTTGGATATTTATCATCACAATCAAAGTCTAATTGATGTATCCATGAAAACCTTGATTGTCTTTAGTGAATGAAACTTAACTGCAGATCTCTAGGCAACTGCTATCACCTCTGATTTCAATTCTATTCTTCACAATTATTTTCCTTTACTAGATGTATCTGTATAAACTTTGGCAAACATATAAAGCTTTTGTTATAGTACATAATATATGTAAATATAACAAACGTATGCTTGTAGTGCAAATAAGTAGATAGTGTTCATATCAATGTTTTCTTCACATGTTTATATGCAAGTTACATTCTCCATTCTCTTTGCATCCCTTATTGTCATGTGTGTCCCCACGTTCTCCATATATAGTATTGGATTTGTATTTAGACACTATTATATTATTTCTGTTAATTGGTGTCCTGTTAACATGTATCTTGTTAAATTTCCTTTTTTTTTTTTTTTTTTAAATTCATTCCTTGTCCTTGTGTCTAGTCAAGGAGTTAAGGTAAATTGATGTAAATTGAGTCACCTATTCCGAACCTAGTTCGCTCTTCTTCTTAATCACCATAACTGATTTGAACAAACAAGCAGAACTAACCCTGCTTTAGGTAATGTATTTAATTCTCCTTTACCTTATTGGCTGTGTGCTTTTTTCTCAGAAATTCCAAAGATATATTACTTGAGCACTTGCTATTTATGAGCTCAGCCAGTGCTTGGAATATGGGAAGTATGCCCAAGATTATGGAAAAGCCAGCGAGAGCTGACTCTCCCAGAAAGCAAAATCCATGGCATTGCCATTCTGCTTAGCCTACTATAAAATAATCTGGTTAGAACTAATATCTGCTGATAATATGACAGGTTTCCAAAAACAACATCAGAGAATTTAAACTAAAACAAAGAAGTAAGGGAGGAAACAAATGCAGAAGTTGTTCAGATTGTGTAAAACAGAACTATGAACCCGAAAACTAAGCCATGAAGAAAACTGTATTAGAACTGTAGCTACCCCTATGAAATTGGAGAAAATCATGACTTTGAGAATTTATCCAGTTCTTCCTGAATAAGGTTCTGTGGCTGAAACTAAGTATGCCCTCATTATCTTTTTCTGGGGTCTGTGCTGTGGCATTCCTGATTAAAATTCTTAAGCATACAGTTGGTTGTTCAAGGGAATTTAAATCTTGGCAAACTAAGTTTTTGGAGCCTTTCTATTTGCATGCAATTATTTGAGGATCTTATAAGGGGTTTAGTTAGAAACAGCACATTACTCGTAAGTGCCCCAATTGTAAAATTGTGTTAAATTGTTACAAAATGCTCTGCAAATTTGCAGATGCTGCCTCATGGTCATATCATGCATAAATGATAGCTTTCATCAGTGAAATTCAACCAACAGTTGAAAGTGCATTTAATCTCAGCTTCAAGATTTGTTTTGTTCTTTCTCCTCCATTTCTCCTTGCATTTCATAGCTTTATATATAGTTTTCTAATAATGGTGTTTCATATCTTACCTTCAACAGTACACATAATATGTGAAATATAATTTCTGGACCTATGTAATCACTTTGTGGCTTTCCACCCCCTTTTCCCATTGTCAATAAATCTTCAATGAAGATGAAGAAACATTAGGAATCAGTATTGTTGCTGCAATATTGCATTGTGCTGCTTCTCAAACAACTGATTTCTCCAGAAGCACTTTCCATGTGTATATCTCTCAGATTGCTCAGACAGAAAGATCTAGCAAGTGTAGGCTGGGGTGGAATGAATAAAATTAAAACCTGCTGGTGGCACGTTCATACCATTCCCCTGTGTTTGTTAGCTTCCAAGGTGAAAGGTGAAACACAGCAATAAATGGGCATTTGTTGGAGCCATTATGCAAGTTATCTGGTACTCCCTTCAAATGGTCTCTCTCCATCCATCTATCTGGGCTTTTGTCCCCTTTTTCCTAGATGTCCTCAATTTCTTTCCTTTTCTTCCCATCTTTCATTCATTTTTCTTTCCACTCCTGAGTTTTCTTCTGTTATTCCTTGCTCATGATAATTCAGAATTGTCAGAAAGAGGGCCAAAACCAAGCATCCTTAGACAGAAGCTGTTGGGACCAATCTGACATGAAAACTCAGTCTGATGTGTAAAATCCAATGAAGAAATTGCACAGCCTGGCAGAACAGAAGAAAGGGCACCATAAAAAATCTAATTAAACAAATCACGGAATCACACTTCACCTCATTTTCCCTCCAATTTGATTATTATTATTGTGTGAGAATGTTTTCTCTGTTTTGTCCTATTTTAGAAATGCCAAAACACTAAGTGATTTCCTTAAGGAAAATATATTTCTACTCTTTTACATCCCATTTTATGACATAATGGAAGTAAGTTATTGAATATACATACAATTCTCTGTTTTGTCCTATTGAATTTATGTAGTTTACTGAAGTAAAAACTTTAACTTCTACACAGTAAAATGCTCCATAAAGTCTTCTTTATAAAGTGAAAATCAAACTATTTTAAAATGAGAAATACTGAATCAGTTTGAAAAAACTTTTTATTTGATTTCTGGGTACTTGGTGAAATTTAACCTGTTTCTTTTTAAAAAATAAAATAAATTTAAAAAATTAAAAAAAAAAATCCTATTTCTTAAAGGACTACTCAGAAACCATTTTTTAAAAAGCTCAACCAGATAAGCCAAAAGATTCTTTTGTCAAGATATTCTTGAAGCTTTTTACTTCCAGAAAATAGAATTATGATGCATTACTCTTTAGTGTCTTTTACTACTACCTTGACACCTTTCGGTGAAAGAGAAATGAAACTTTTTTTCAGGAAATCTCTTTTTCTGCTGTGTTAAGTTGTACCCTCTGTTTCAATAATTTCTACCATTTTACCTCATTCAAAGTTTTGCTTCAAAACTAATATTCTCATCTTCCTGTTCATTTTCAAGTACCTGGCATAGTGTGAGGATTGTGTTGGTGGTTCCCTGGCAGAAAAGTGAAAGTGTTTGTTCTCTCTTATGGTGTGGCATAGTATGAGTCTTTCTAGGCTAGAGAGTCATTCTCTAGTGCCATGAATATGTAAGTGGAAGATCTTCAAACAGGATAGATTAACAAATCAGTGTTTAATCTGTTAGAGTTGTGCTCTCAATAATTCCACTGCAAATGAAAGTATCTCCATTGAATCATAATAGATGTAGAAGAGTGGTAAAGGTACAAGAGGAAGCCCAGGCCCCAGGATTGTGTGTTCAATCAAATTAGTTGAGCAGATGGGGTTTAGAGAGGCATACAGAAAACAAAAGGCTCCACAGAAATGAAATTAAAATCCCTAAACCAATGCAAAAATAATAAATAATTATATATTTTTTATTTTAAGTGAGGAGAAGCCATAGAGGATAAAGGTTCTTATGAAATTTCAAAATAATTTAAAAAAGAAAAAAAAAGTTATTAAGGAAAGTGTCACACATGAGCATGAGCATACTAAATGAGAAAAACAACAGAATAGGGAATGTGGAAAACACAAAGAAAGACCAATGGAAATGCCAGTAGTGGAAAGATCAAAGAGAAGTGGAAAAAAAAAAAAAGTGAGAAAATATCTATCCAAAGAGTTTTGATCACTAGCAATTTTTATTAGTAGGGCATGCAGATGTGTATCCAAAAGAGTTGTTCTTCAAGTCTTAAATTTTAATTGTTTGGCACTTCTTTATCTGTATTAAATGGAGAAACTGTCAAACTATCCTAGACACCATACTCCCCTTAAGCAATCAAGGTGATGAACCATTCAGAACAATGGTGTGAAAGCCTGAATTTTTGAATAAATTCACATTTCAGCTTTCAAGACATTTTAGATCAGCTAGTGCTTATCCTTTGGGGGAAGAGAAGTTTTATGGGCAAATCCCAAAGTTGTCAAAGGTAATTTATTGAGTTTGTTGCTTCTTTCATATCAGATACAGGGTTTCATCGGCATTTGGTTGCACATATGACAACTTCCTAAACAAATATTATAATTCCTTTCATTCCAAAGAAGAATTAGAGAAAATCACACTACCTCACTGGAGAAGCACACTATAGTTTTAATTGACTGTCCATTGAAGACTTGAGAATATTTTTGCTAATTTAGTGATATTTCAAAGCCTATTGAAAATATTATCTCATACTTCACGTAGCAGTGTTTTGCTTTTAGCTTTGCAAATGAAGATGAGAAATTTTCATAAAAATTAAGAAAAAGAGGTGCAGTTTCATGAACATATATATGCTGTCTTCAGTCAGCCTTATGCCACCAAAGCCAATAGAGTTATTCACACAGATAATGTGCAAAGCTGTGCTTTCAGTGGGAAACCACACAGGAATACTTGTATTGTCTGGTGCTGCATTAATGTCTCAAAGAACACTCAATTATTCCAGTGGTTCTCTTCTTCTTGGTAATTATCTTTACTCTCATGGTCTATTCTACAGATTGCCCGTGATGCCTCTCTTTAAAGATGTCTAGCTAGAGGGTACAGAAATACTAATGATGGTTTTTATCTTGTAGTATATCACTGAAATAAATATTTGCAGGTGGATGGTACAATCATTACTTGTTCAAGCTTAATGAAGAGAGTTCAAAATGAACTTCATTATTAAATTCTGCTTTGAAATAATTTTGTAATTTTTCACAGCATGTTGAAAAGGTTTATTGTTTTGACTTGAAGATTGAAGAAAATCCCAGTCTATTTCTATTTGGATTTATGGAAATTAGAATTTTAATAACATGCAGTTCACATTTAACACATAAGAATATGTTGTTGTGGGAGAATTGTAAGGCCTGCTGGTTTAATAAGCTAGTTTATGTAAATAAAGATGTTGCTTTTTATTGTGCTGCAGCAAGAGTCTGTGATAAAAGAATAGATAAGGAAATATAAACTGTTTCCAAAGCTGAAGTTCTCTGCCTTCCTTCATTATTTTAGGAAAAAATAAAAAAAAAAAAAATCATAAAATGCTTATGAAGTTGTATTCCTGGTCTTTCCAAAAAAAGGAGGCATATTGTTTTGATGCATAAATTTCAGTGTCTTTTTTCTCCTTTTTCTTTTCCCCCAAATATATACATACATATTATTCCTGAAATATTCTTTTTATTCTTAGAATATCTTTCACTTCCCAGATCATGAAGTGGGCATCTTTTTATTATTTCCTGATGATGCGACCACTTTAGTCCAGCTTCCCCGGTACTGACCCAATTCTGTCCTACTCTTAGAAGTACTGCACTTTTGAGCCCAAATTTTGTGAAGTCTCACGACCTTCTGCGAAAGTTTGGCAGCACTTTCCCATTTCGAATAGTTGATATTTTTAGTGTCTCCCTCGTGGTTTGAACAGGTCTTTCATCCAGAAGCAAAATCAGTGAGACTTATTTTCACTGAGATGAAGACTCCCCACTCTTTCATTATGAATTAGTATATGGCCCTGCTTTGCAAAGATGTACACATCTTTTAATTATGCACTTGAAGAATCTGATTGCTTTTAATGGTGCTAAGCAAAATATGTAAAATGGTGCAAGTAATGCATTTTTTCAGTCAAAACTTTACAAAACTGTATTTGCAAATAGAAAGAACACAACAGAAAGAACATAAGCCTCTGTGCATACTTTTAGAAATAAAACCTTCTCCATTTTTATCATTGAAAATTACTTGTATAGGGAGGTAAAGAATAGTCAACAATTATGGATAATAGAAAAGCCATTCATTTCAGAAAAAAAAAATTAGAATGACACGAGATTTATTTTTCACAAAATATTATTAAAGGTTGCTGTGGTCTATAAAGATCTTTTGCAGACTAAACTCTTATGTCAAAATTTGTTTCTGTGGTCTTACTAGTGTCAGTAAAAATGAAAAGGTCAAACTCTTCACCTTCCATAGCACAGATTATCCCTGTTTGGCTGCGATTTTCTTTTCCACTGTGAACTGTAACATTACATGCTTCTGTTTTACAGGTGGACTGCTGTAAAATTATTATTAGGTTTGATATCTTTAATCAACTTTCACATGCCAACATAAATCAGATCTTTTGGTAGTCTTATGTGTTATTTCATTAAGGAAGTGTAATATTCACTCACCCTGAGGCAGCCATCTAAAATCAGTTAATTGCACCTCTCCAGGGACTGTAGGGGCATGAAATGTAGCTCTGATGCTACACATTTGGGCAGATAAATCCACTGCAGGAATTTTTTTTTTAGCAATTTTTTTTTTTTCAGGGGATAAGGCCAGTGCCAAAATGAAGTCTTATGTTCAGGAAGAGTGGAGTGTGACCATGATGGCACTAGATTTGATCTCTACATTTCCTACTCACAGTTAATACCAGTGAATTCAATACACTATAGTGGGATGAAATTTGGGGGATATAGGAAAGTTAATGAAACCAGAATTTGGTCTATACTAACATTAGCATATACAAAGAAACTGATAGTTCATTGTTCTTCTTATTATTAAGGGCTTGAATTTTATCTTAAATAAAATGTGAGTACTTTTAAGCCAAAATGAAAAATCTAAGAGGGCTCAAAATGCAAATTATGATTCAGTAATTTTGTTTTAATAATCTCCTGAACTGAAATGTATGATTGTTTAATAACATATTTTATAGTAATATTAGTATTAATTTCTCTTGTGACAAAGGAAAATTTGTTTTTAAATTTACTTGTGTGCAAGTGGGATGTCGCAGTGTTACTAAAGACTAATTTTGGAAATAATTTCCTCACATCAGTGCTAGTAGAATTCAGACTGTATTGTGTTAGAATTCTGCAAAAGGTAAAAATTCAGTGCCATGTACTTTGTTAAGAAGCCCTGCTATAAGTATACTTGAAGAACCAATAAAACCATGCAAGGTGAAATTCTTCCATGAGAAAATTCTTGTATGTGCTATGCTTAAGGATATTTTGGCAAGCAGTAAAGAACAGAAAGGATTGATAACAACATCTTCTCTTTTTTTTTTTTTCCTGTGATATAATAGTTATTTCTATAATTAGTTCTATACTGCCTGAACAATCTTGCACTTTTTTAAAGCCATGAGTGGAAACCAGGGAAGTATTGTCCACAGTGATTAAATTCTTGCCTCCTATTTTACCACCTTTTCTAGCATATTTATATAACCACGGTTACAAATGTAGTATGAGCCATACAACACACCACTGCACTCCAGGGCAGAAGATGAAGAAACAAATACTCAGTGTCATGTTGTGTAACATTATATAAAGCATTCATATGCTATAAAATAAAGTGAAATTAATCCATTGCAGCCTGTCATATGTTATAAGAATAAAGTGAAATTAATCCCTTGTAACCTGATTCAGGAATTACTTCCACAATCAGGACAGAACAATGAGATTTTATAATTACAGACTGCTTTCTAAAGAAACTAAAGAATTGCTCACAAATACTGAAAAGTTCTGGGTTTTCCTTTATTATTAACCATAAATGAGTCAATTCTGGTTCCATAACTGTTCTTGAATAGGAACATATTCATAGTCTATGAAGGGGAGGCACACCTGTTGATTCCAATGCTTATGTTTCTAAAGTCAGAAAAGCCAAGACTCTCTCTCTGACTGGAACTTTTTGGAATGTAGATGCATCAGACATTTATTCTACTTATCTTTTCCTAATGGTAGTTTGATGCTAATGAAGTAAACAGAAGCCACTATCTGTATGACTACAGATCTGAATGTCTCAGACCAGACACTCATGACTCCCTAGGACATGGCTGCTATGTACTTAGCCTTGATTTCTGAGTTGAAAGAGGCTGAAAACCAAGGACAGCCTGTTAGTCATATACATTTTTGGTGAAACTCAAAACTTTTTTGTTCCACAAGTGATATTCACCTTGTTATAATTGCTTTTCAGTAATGCCTAAACTACATGAAAGTGGGTGCAAATTACTTGTAAGGGTTTTTTTAGTATTGTTATTAATTTTTAAAGAATTATTTTAATAAAGGGAAAGGCTTCCTTAGAACATTCTTGCAGTTAGTCTCTCACACTACTAGTGCAGGGAATGAATTAGTACGTGGCCCTTGAAAGCCCCACACCCTATATAGTCAAAGTATGAACTACTACAACTCCTAAATCTGTTTTTACCTGAGTGCTGCTCAGGTTTCCTTCTTTTCCTTTAAAAAAAACAAAAACAAAAAAACCCAAAAAACCCTATATATTTGTTTCTCATTTCAGTGCCTGCATATGCCCACAGGAGCCTCAAAATGCCTCTCATAGGTTGTGTCTCATGAAGTCAATCCATAAAAGTACAAATCTAAATGAAAAGATCAAATAAATGCAACATCCAAGTTCAAGAGCATACAAGTAGCTCCCTGACTTCAGCTCACAAATGTTGCTTGATAAATTTTTAAAGCAGTCTTGCTGATGTGCTGGCTTTTCTAGAAAATTAAATATTAAGAGCTGGAGAATCCTCTTATCCTGGTACCTCCATTTTCTTTGCTGTTGTTAGTGAGATCTCCCAAATGAAAGCTGTAGGTGGAATGGGTCTCCACTTCCTCTGAGGTTATAAGAGGAGCGTTGTTATTTTGTCCAATTTGTCAACACCTAAGTTTGCTGCACCTTCCCAAATTGCAGACATACACTATCAAATACTTATGAAACCATGGCAGATACAAATGCCTGAGATGTCAGCCGAAATCTTCTTTTTGTCTATTTTCACTTCTCTTTGTACTTTCTTCCCATCATGTATTACTCTTCCAAAAAAACTGATCAAAAATACTTTTTCCCCATCTCTGCTATGTATTTGCTGGCTGTCTTTGCAAAAGTTTTGTATCTCTTGGGCATTTTCTTAGTTTATTTTCATTTTGACAATGAATGCACTGTGTTTTTTGTTTTTGCTGTGCTACTGCTTTGAACTCTCTCTGCCTTACTGCCGCAGGTTTTTTTGTTTTATATTCTTTTAGTATTTTGAATACCTTCTCATGCAATTCTTTTGTCATTTGTTATAAGCCTAATTTTATTAGACAATTTCTTTTGCTTGGAAAAATTTAGTTTACTTTTTCAAGAGTTGATTCTAAGAATTCTAATTGCCCTTTTTATTCTTACTGATCCAAATCAGAACCTCATTTTTTTTTATTAGGAGTTTCTCTAGTGTTTGCAAATTGCAAGACTATTTTTTTTTAACTCAGAGGAGATTCCATGTGTGGTATCATATGCCACATCAGTTGCAAATTCTTCTTTGGTCTTCTTTGTTTCTCAGAACCAGCAGAGCCCTGTGGAGCCCCATTACTGACAGGTCCCCAGTCTGATGTCCCCCATTCACTATAACTCTTTGAGCCTGACCCATGAGCCAGTTGCTCACCCATCCCATTATGTGTTTATTAAGCCCTGTGCTGGAAATTTTTTCCAGAAGGATATTGTGAGATGGTACTGAAAGCTTTACTGCAATCCTAAAAGATTGCATCAGCTGGCTCCCCTTGATAACTAGGGGAGTTACCTTGTCATAAAATGAGATCCAGTTTGACAGGAAGGACTTTCCCCTCATTAACCTTTGCTGGCTATGACCAATGCAAATAAAGAGATTGTTTTGATCAAAAGTGTTACTGTTGTCTTCCAAGTTCCCTAGGTGTTAGTTCTGGAGCAAACTTTTAGCAGCAAAGCTCTTCCAGTGTTCTTTGCCATTTTCCTTGTGAGTATACCAATTGTGGGGGTAGAATCTCGTTGCTGATTTTGGTGCTTCCAAAAAAAATCTGCCTGGTGCTGTGCCTCTGAAGTATCACTACTGAAACCTGTTCTCTGGTCTTGCATGGACCAAGTTACATGTCTACAGCTAAAAATACTCATACTCCTGCAGGAAGGAGCCTTGTAGTGATGGGAGTCTGTCTAACACTGTCCCCCAGACTACCCAATTTTTTTACAGAAGTAATATCAAACCAGGATGCATCTAACAGCAAAACAGGAAGCGTAGACATGGGGTTGAGTCTGGTCCATGACCCTGTTAGTTTTACTGGAATAAAAGGAGTGTCAATAATATTAGTCAGTAAATTATATGTATGTAGGAAATCTAACTTTTGAAAGATTGGGTTCCTCTGGAGAAAGCTGATTTACTCTCAAGAGCTGAAATAACAGTGTTGCCTCACTTTATAGTTCCAAATAGCAAGTACTACAGCATTCCCCAGGACAGAGGGAATCCCACCTTCCAGTATCTCTAAAGCTTTATTTGAAGCAAAGGTATGAGCTTGGATCTCCTATCTCTGCACCCTTAAGCTTGCCAAAACAGTCAGTCTATATCTGTAGCCCAATGAATATTTAATTATTGAAAAGTGGAGTAGTGCTTACAGAACACATTATGGTGTCTAGTTGCAGTCTTCCAGCTGAAAAGTGAGTAGTTTTAATACCTGACTTCTTTGCTAATATATCTGAAACAGTCTAATTCACTGAGTAGTAGTGGTTTATAGTATTTGAGTGAAAATAGAGGGTTGTGAACACCATGTGCTAGGGTAAACTGAAGGTATCTTGCCTTCCAATTTGGCTTGTACATACAGAATTAAAAAATAAATGCTTCTGACATGTCTCCCTTTTCTGCATTGCTTCAGAACATTATGTGCCTTTGGCAGTTTGTAGTTCTGGTCTAAGTACTGTCATTGCTTTTGCAACGTTAATCTTTTAAGATAATTTAATTTCAGCTGACTTTTTAGATTTTTCATTAAGGCATTATTTAATTGGCATGAGTGTGAACTGGACTTTCCTATGCAATTGAGTGATTTATAATTAGCATTCTTATTTTTTGTTGAACTTCAATAGTACTCTACATTCTTTTTAGTCAGTTTTGTTTGTGATATTTCTTTTTTTCTGTTCTCTTCAAGTTGTTCTCATTTGTGTTCTTCTGGTAAAATGCAGTAATTATACCCTTATGAATCACAACCTCTGCCCTGTTAATTACAATTAAGGGAATCCATACATTATTATATTTAGATTTCTGGATAATTTAAGACAAGAAAAAACAATGTGGTTTTTAGAAGCTTACATTATTGACTCATCCTCTCTATTATACTGCTTATGTCTGCAAAATTCAAGAATCAGATGGAAACTAGAAATAACCAGTTCATAGCCTCCTATTCAATCTTCAAGCCTTTAGAAGAGAGAAGCTTTCTAAAAGAAGTTCCAGTAGTTTCTTTTTTCCAACCCTATTTTAATTTGTGCTCTATAAAGTATTCTGTGCAACAATACTGAGATGACCTACTCTTTTGTGTTCCTGGAACTATCTTGGGAATTCACATAGTGAATATTCTACCTTCTTGTCTATAGGGCTAGAAATAAATCTCTATGCACGTGTGGACAAAAAACAAACTAGCACCACAAAAAGCCTTTATATTCCTGTTAAGCTGAAGATTGACAGATGGAGAGTTGGTTTTCATCTTTTGTAGGAAGTCTTTATTGTGCCAGATATTTCTCTTGTTTACATTTCTTTGTTTCTTAGGATAAAAGCAATTACAAGATAATTCAGGGAAGTACAGGCCTTATTTTTTTCTTTCTTGGGTAACCTTTTGCCTGTAGCAATGGATTTGTGCTGCTTTGGGAGGGGAAGGAGTTGGTGTTGTTTGCCCTTCTTGCAGTGAGCCTGCACCTTCCCCAACACTAGGCAAAGGGGGCCAGACGTACAATAGCTCAGTGGCAGCTCCACTCACTTCTCCTTTCCCCTGAGAGATTGAGAGAGTTTTCTCTCTTCTCCATGATGCATAGCTGGAGATGGACCACGGAGTGCAGGAAGTGCCCTTCTCTGCCCAGCTGGAGAATGGTGTTGCTGCCGTTGGGTGTTACCCTTCTCACAAAGGAAGGACAAAGAACTGGCCAAGAAAGCAAAAAAAGACAACAAGAAAAAGTAATAGAGCACCCTGGAGGAGAGATTTGACAGGAAGATGAAGCACAGGAGTAGTTGCTGTGAAGGCATTTTCCTCATCTACACAGATGGCCTTCCTGCCATCATGTGAAATGCAATGAAGAGTGTTTAGTACTTGCTGCTCAGATGCATAGCTTCAAAACTAATATCCTATTTACTGACTTTTAAACTATGCCTGAAGATGAGTGGAGGAATACATTTCAACATTTTGGAGACCTTTACTCTTATGGCTGGGTTATTGAGACCCTAATGAGTGGACCAGTTCCCTTGGTTACAACTGATTGACTGAGGAATGGACTACTGATTTCCAACAGCACTAACACCACTATTACTTATGGAAAATATAAAAAATACGTTCTATTGAAAATATAAAGCTAATAAGACAGCTGCTATACTTAGAGACATGCTCAAACATATCTGACTACTGACTGTTCTCAAGTTTAGCTTCATGTAATTTTTCTTCTGTTTAATTCTTCTAAAAAAAAACTCTCCCGGTGCCAGCTGGTACTCAGAGATCAATGAATCTCATCTTGATGTTGCCTGCAACCTGAATGCTCATTTAGTAGCAGATATGCTTTTATTTTTTCTATTTAGTCCCTGAAAAGTCAATGAGACATCCACCCTTCCCATAGTTGTGTCCTGTAGATCATAAATGTGTCACATATTTATGAGATATGTTTTTAACTCACAGATGAGAAAACTTAGTTTTTAGTGAGAATTTAGACAGATGTGAAACAACCTCTTCGTGAAAAAAAAAAATTCAACACCTAATACACATTTTACTAAATTAATTAGAATTTGGGATGGCGTGCTGTGAAAGAAAATTCTTATAAAGTCTGATGGAATAAGGTTTACACCTTAGTATCAAGCTCTTTAAACATACAGATTGGATTTGTTCTCTGTATTTATAGTGTAAAGGGGGAAAAAACACTTTAATTTACTACTACACTATTTTTGGGGGGTACTAAAAATATCTTGCAGTTTCTGAGAAGCATCAGAGAAATCTGGCTTCCGAGATCAATAGACTCAATGCAATATTCTTATCTGTATTATTCATGTGATTTCTAATCACAGTTTAATGATGGGAAATAAAGAATGTAAATATGAGAAATATGTGTTTGTTTTAGTATCCATTCTTGGTATTCAGAAGTTTTAATTAAACTTCTGCTTTTCTTCATTGATAATTGGAGTTGAGGATACTCATGAGGTAGTTCTTTCATTCTGATTATCAGGTGGATCAGACAGGATAGGAGATACTGAAATGACAAAAAACCAGATACATTCTTCTTTTACTGATTTTTTACATAGGGATGAGTGACTGGAATGACAAAGGAATTGGCCAGCTGAACATGCTGGCTTGATCCAGGCCTGGCTACATTGCTTCCTTGTCAGCTGGGTTCCCCTGTGCACTGATGTACAGATTTGTTGCACAGTTTTAACTTCTCTGCATGCTGTTGGGAGCCATATTTAGCAACACTGTGATCACCGTGCAACCAGCAAACAAATTCTGGGTATTTTTCCAAAGGATTCCCTCCATTTTGCCATAAAAGATAGCAAAGAATTCCAGGTTTTCTTTTTGTTTCTCTTTTCCTCATCCTTTTCACTTGCGTTTTGAGCTTCTTTATGGCTGGGAAAGTCAGAGATAAATTAATTATATTTAAATATTGTATTACAGTTACGTTCAATAAAACAGTCTGCATTTAAGCATTAAGCAACTCACTTTATGATCTTCCAAAAAAGAGAGGGAGGAAAGAAAAAATCTTGTCTCTCTTTTAAAGACCTCAGTAAGGACTTAATAGCAGATGCTTTAGTGAGGTCTACTACTACTAAAGCTTGATTGCATTTAGTACAGCATATCTGAGCTATGACGTGTCAAATAAATACAGCACAATTGGTGATATCCATGTTTTAATGAGTTTATTCCTTTCTCATTTGCAAAATCTAGTCATTTTTAAGAAGTTCCCTTGACATTGGTGTCAAATGGCTTCATTCTATGTTATTGGACAAATTAATTTATTTATGTAAAAACTCTACACAGTGTTGAACACAGTATCTGAGTGTCTTGGGACCAGTCTGACTTGGTTTCACAGTGTATTATCACGGTGGGGAAGTATGAGTGATCTGGTTTTGCTGAGCAGAAAGCTGCTGTATGTGGATCCTTCAAGCTTTGAGTAATCTGGTACCTGAATGTTTCTCATCTGGGCACAGAACAGGGGGGAAAGCTGAGACTCGTGTCCACTATTGAGGAGAAATCACCAGCACACCCAGGGCTCAGTCCAGACACTCGGACATCGTTGGTGTTTGACTCTGGCAGGGACAGGGTGAAGTTGGAATGTATGTTTTTATGGGACACTCATTTTGCTGCAGTGGACCGCCACTGCCTGTTTAATGCTCTGTGCTGCAGGAGATGAGCCACAGCTGATCCAAAAGTGTGAAGGGACACCAAGAGTGCACAGGAGCAGTGACAGCAGACTCTGGGCTCAGGATGGGGGGGTCTCAGCACAGCAGTGTAGGATGGGAGCTACCTGCATGTTGTTCCTGTGGGAAACCTGGCAAGCCTACACTTAAAATCACAGCCTTTCATCTTCTGTGGCACAAGTCATCACTACTTCATCAAGGTTAAGAATAAATTAAGAGTCAGTTCTTCAGCTACAGTTATACAGAATGCTGAAACCTGCTTGAAGAAAATTATACACTCCCCTAGAACTGAACTGTTTCACCCAATAAAGTTAAGTGGTCACATCCATACCTGGCCCAGGCAAATTCCCACAGTCTGCTCATTGAAGATTGCTTGGGATGGTGTTATTTACATGAGAAAAGACCAAGAACAGTGATCTGTCTAACATTTAAATGACATCAAGTGTAGAATTTTTGTGCCTGAGGGCAATTAAAGCTCTCCTTAATTTGATATGGTCAAAGCCACTGGAGCTTTGATAAAGCATCCAGCTTGTTTAGAAAGTTTGTGCAGACGTTGAAGTTTACCCAGATGTTCTGATCCAAGATAACTTCACCTCTCTGAGAGAAATTACATTAATCCTCTTTATTGCTCTCTTGATTAACTGTCATCTAAAGTAGATCCCAGCCTCAGGGAAATACTACCTTTTGGCAGGGTGGTGAGATGTGGGATGTAGAGATAGATTTGACAGTAAGGGTGCCTTTTAGTTTTACAATGGTAAAAAAAACAAACAAACAAAAAAAAGGAACAAAAAAAAAGAACAAAAAAAGAAACAAAGTTCTAAATCTTTCTAAATCTTGACTCTGCTGTTTCTCATTTTGGTAGGATCTGAACTGTTCTGTTGCTGCTGGAATGAGTCACACATTTAAACCAGCAGATCTGCAAAATAGGTTGTTGAGTTGAATCAAACAAGAGATTTATGCAGACTTGTTATGCTTCTGAATAAAGATTGTAGAAAGCTTATTGAGGAAATGAAGTCTTGCAAATGCTTTCTGCTGTCGCTTTTGATGTTCCCAAACACAGGAGATGTCAACTTGAAAGAAGAAATGTTCTTGGTAGGGAGTGATGTTGACTATATGAGAAATGGATTTTTATTATGGCACTCTATTCCCCTTGGAACATTAGTACAAGGAAGTGCAAGCTATTTTATTAAATCATGGATTCCAGCATGGAATCTGTCAGTTCTGCCAAGATGTTGTATTTTTAGCACTGCAAAGTTGCTTGTCATGCTCCCACATCTTACCTGCAAATTGTGTGTGAGAAACAATGAAAAGTAGTTCACCAGTAGCTTCATGTGTTAGGTGTAAATCTCAATCATCTCATATTAGTAAGACCTTTTAAAATTAAATTTTAGTTTAATCCAAACTGCTATAATTGGTGAGGTTTGCTGATACAATGAGTTTTGGTAATCTAAGAAAATTAGTTTGCTACTTATTCATGACAAATATCTCTTGCAAAGAATTGAGGAGGGTGGGGAGGTGGTATGAGAAACACCAAAAAAACTAACAATACACGATCTTCTTCTTGGAACATGAATTTGCTCAGTCATGAATAACCTGATATTTTCCTATGAATGCCTCATAGCTGGAAACTTTGGTCCTTATCAAGAGAGGCACACACTATAAATGCTTTGGGTCACTTATAATTCTACAAACAGAGAGTGTTTCCAGGTGTCTAAAAATCTCAAGATATAAGTCATAAAAAGTACTTGAGTGACATAAGGACCTGCTGTCTCATATTATAGCTGACTTTTATATAATATAGCCCTCAGATTTTCAGTGTTCTCATGGCTGTTACATACACCATGTTTTTTTTTTTAAAGACTTCCATGTGCTAAATAACTGAGAGAGAAACAGAAATCTGAATAGAAACATGAAACATATTTTGTAGAGCACACAGCTGAGTTCTTTGCTTTTCTTTCAGTGCTTTATGAATTCAAATATTCTTTCTGTAATCCAAATTACTGACATGTTGGGCTAAGTCAGTCATGTAATGGGGACTCTCCAGTCAGTTCTCATTTCCCATCTAGCAAAAGAGACAGGTGCCTCTGAACAGTAAACTACAACAGCAGGAGAACTTTATCTTCCTGTCACTCAACATCAGTGATCCCTTAACTGTCTCTACAGAAGGATGCTGGAAGCTGGTTCTTCTGAGAGCATCCTGTCTTTAGGGGCATGCATTTGCCTTTCTCCCTTTTATCTGGACTGCACATGCATTTCAATCCACCAGTTGAAAACAAACTACCTGAGCTGATCCAACTCCCTGAGTATCATCATTTATCTTATTTCTTAGAGATAAGTCACTCTTCAAAGTTTGGAAAGATCCACATGGTACGTTGGGCGCTGAATTGAGTACAATGAAAAACTTCTGCACTGCAGAAAGATGCTTGACACTAACCCAGTTTCATATTTGTATATCTTACCTGACTTGTCTGAAGCTATTTTTGATTTACACTGTTACAAGGGACCAATTTCATTTTGCAGAATGGTTTTCTTATTAATTTGTTCAATTTTTGGCATTGCAGGTTGTCTTGAGAGAAGTTATTTTGTAAGTCAATATCCCATTTTCAATATCCTTCTAGAAGTCCCAAACCTATCTTCATCCTGCCAAAAATTAATGCCTGTAAGTAATTAGTTTTTTTGTGAGGGCTTCCTTTTAATTCCCCTTATTCACCTATGTTTGAAAAACACCCAACATTTATTGCAGAAGAGACTGCTAGATTCAGTTTTTGTTTTGTTTTTTTTTTTTTATGCTAGACACTTTCTCACACAGAATCTCAGAGTTGCTGAAGCTGGAAGGGCTCTCTGGAAGTCATCTTTTCCAACCCTTCTGCTGAAGCAGCATCTCTAGAGCAGGTTGCTCTGGGCCACGCCCATTAAGGTTTTGAATAGCTCCAAGGAGTGAGACTCCACAATTTCTCTGGGAAACTTGTGCCAGTGTTCAACAACACTCACAGTAGAATGATTTTTGCTTATAATTAAATTGAAATTCCTGCACTTAAACTTGGGGCCATTGCCTCTTGTCCATTCTGCTCTTTGGACTCATCTTTGAATAGCAACAGGCTTCCATTTACTTTGTAGAATTCTATTAAGTCATAAATGCAGGATTTTACAGGCAATAACTCAAATGTTTTTGTGCTTTATAAGTTACTGCCCACATCTTGGCTGTGTAATATTTGCAGCTGAAGGACATGGTATTTATGGAGCTGGGACTGATTTTACTGACCTAAAAATGAGTGCCACTAAGGTCAGATTATTTATTTCTCAGCACTTGAGTCCTTCTTTGTCTCTCTCTTAAACTCCTGGAATTACAACATTTTATAGCTTCATCTTAGTATGGCAGCATTTTTGAAGTACTTGTAATTCAATTTATTTGCATTTTCCTACAAACCATTTTCAGAAGATAGAGCTGGGTGGTCATAAGAAGCTAACAGGTCAGCTGAGTGAGAAAGTGCCAAATTGCAATGTGTATTAGACATAAAGTCAGGTTTCATGTGCTTAAAGTGGGAACCAAAATGATTACTAAAAGTGGAGAGGAGGAAATAATTTTAGGGGCGAGTCAGAAAAGCAGTCCATTTCTTAATGAGCATTTTCAATATAGTTTTGGCAGAATAAATTCTGATCCACAGTTCTGTATCCACAGTGTTCTAAGCAGTTGCTAAAATGGGAAAGCAATCAAATTAAACCATGTCAGAAAACTGATAAGCTTTTAGAATTTTAGTGAAGTGACATAGATGATAATACAAAAAATTACTCACCGATTGTGTTAACATAATATATATTATAATATATCTTGTATTGGAGCCCCAAGATCAAACCAGAAGTACCAACATGTGAACAATTAATTTGAAACTAATTTTAAATTCTATTGTTATGTGATAAAAACATAAAGGTAGTAAGGTAGTAACAATTCTGGTCTTCAGTTGTAAGCTACTTTTTATTTCAAATTTTAATTAGCAAATAAGTATATAATTGGGATTGGAGGGCACTGAAAGGTTATATCAATAAAATGTAATAATAAATCATTCTTTTTCACTGAGAAAAATAAATTATATTTAACAATATAATAATATGGTTAATATATATATTATATATTATAATATATAATATATATTAACTATATATTATAATTAATAATATAATATAATAAATAGCCTTTTGACTAAAATATTTAATTTTAAAATGCATTTCAAATATATTTTATTATCCCTTTTGCTACAATGTGTGATTTAATGTTTATTTCTATGAAAATTTGCTTTGCTATATATAAAATCTGGCTGAAACCCTTGATTCCTTGTGGGTGTGGTCTGTCTTTGGGCTTTGTGAATATCTATTAAAATATAAATTTTAATAAATTATGTTCATGCAATTGTTTTTATGGTATTCTAGTTTATAATTTTATGTAATTTTTAATAGCGTATCTGACACCTGTAAAATGCCTGTTTCCTCTAAGTCACTGACAATCTGTACTAAACCAGTTACATGATAAATTATTGTGGCTAAAGTTACTGAGGAGGTAGGGAACAAGCAGGCACAAACACCTTTTAGAATACATATGAACTGTCTGTGAAAAACCTTCTCTCCATATTTTCCCAGTAACTGCTATGATCCAGTAGAGCAAAGTGTTTCATCACTGATATGTAGTAATTTGTAATCCTTAGGCAGTATTGTACTTAAAAATCACCTCTATTTGTCAGATGTGATGACTGCAGGAAAAGCTGTCTTTTGCTTTGGATTTTTTATTTTGTTTGTTTGTTTCTTTGTTTTCATCCCATGGTTGTTACTTAAAACACTGATCTTCAAGTTTTACCGGTTTGTTCGTGCTTGCAAAGGAATTTGAAAATGAAAGGGACTAAATTTGTCATTGTTAGGCAAGTATTAAGAAGAAAATTTAATTAAGTTTTTGACTTCTGTTCTAAGTAATTTCCCAGGCAAAACCAAAAGTTGCCTTCCACTGACCTTCATGCATTTAGCATTTTCTCCTTTTTTCATTATTTGTCCCAGATGAGGTCTTGCTTCAGGAAGGGTCAGTATTGAACTCAGTCAGAGGATCCTGGAGAGTAACCTTGTTCATTGGAATGCTAAACCAAAAGTGGAATGTTTTTATTCCACTTTGGCCAGTAATTTATGCCATGTTCTTAGCTAGGTCAGTTAACCCAGCTCAGTGCCCTGCCCATCCTGTTTGAAACCTGAGCAGTGGTCACTGATGCTGTTCTTCATCATGAAATGCTGATCTAAGACAGATGTTCTATAAA
>PYHW01010409.1:12064358-12119275 GCA_013186435.1 Turdus rufiventris | reverse complement strand
CAAGTACTTTGTCTGTAAGATATCACAGGTACCTTCCAAAGCTTCACCACAATACATTGGAAACTTCTAAGTTTTCCAAGTGTGGGAGCCAATTAATTTCTCTTCTTCTGCGTCTTAGAGGACATAAACATTTTCTGAATATAATTGTAATTTTACTAGACAAAAAAAAGGTAACTATCTTCTCTCTGCTCCAAATGTCTTGCTGTGTTGCCCAATAAGCTGGTGATGAGTTTTAATGTGTGAACACAGCATTTTTCCCTGGTGGGTCCTCCAGTCTCTACAGAAGTATGCCTGTAAATGTCCTTATTCTACCTACTCGTGAAACAAAACAAATATGAACAGCAGGAAAACAAATGGTCATATGCTTATCTATGATTCATAATATGGAACAATATGATCTTAGCACCATCCTTCTCAGAAAATGACAGTAAGCCAAGCTATGAGCAAACAGATATAAACAAACCACACTGGTCAGATCTCCAAGTCTCAGGCAGGCAGGAGCTGTGCTGTAGCTTGTGCACTTTTGTGCAGAACACAGGCAGGTAGTGGTTGCCTCCACCCAGCTGTCCTGGTCCCTAGAAGATGGAGCACTGCCCAACTCCATGCCTCTGAACCAAAGCTTCCAGTCTGCACCTGGAGTCACTGTGGACAGAGAGCTCTTTGGACCTGTATCTTTTCCCTTCTTTGATTGTTTGCACTGTGCTTAAATTCAACAGGGAGATCTAAGGTTATTGACAGAATGTGTTTAGTGGTTAAAGAATTAATGTAAAAAATCTGAGTGCTATTGATACACACAACACAAAGTTGTTCATTCCCACTGCTGAAAAAAAAATGTTCTAAAATCTGCTTCAGCTTCTTCTATACATCAGCCAAAATGATTTACCAACTGCACATGAGGAGTAAGCTCAGAATAAAATCAGAACATTGATAATTTCAGTTTATCCAAAACATAAAAGCTGTTAGACAGATGGATCCCTATTTTTTATTTTACTTTCTCATGTTCCTTTATTGTTATCTTGAAAAAAAAGAGATTCTGTTATTCACAGACCAACAGCTTTTATTTATATCACTTTAAACTTGGATTCCAAAATTTTTATATTATTTCATAACTTTTTAGCTATTTCAGAAATATATTTTTGTTTCTCTGCAGTAGTTTTTATGAGTGCAAATGCAAAAGGTTTCCTAAAATCCATATTGGAGCATTAATATTTTGTTTTCTCTTTGACTGGACCCTGTTGATCTGTATTTACTTATGATCTTCTTCATAGATACTCTTGTTTTTTGCTTTTTCCTCACAAGGTCTGGAAGTGCTTAGAGTAAGCAAAAGATCTTGTATCTATTTCATTATGAGGGATTTAACATTTGACAATTTAACATTTGACAAATCTGTTCCATTCATAAACTTTTGAAAAATAATGACACAGATGAATCTTTACAAACATTCAGCAAGCTCCTTCACTGAAAAGGGACCCTTGATCTACCACTCTTGGTCCAGGCTTCATCACCCAGAGAAAATTATCCTTAATAAAAGTCTTGTGAGCCAGGAATGGCACAGGGAAGTTGTTGCTTTATAAATTCTATTTATTCTGATTGCAGTTTATGAAAACATCATGATACATTCCAATTAGTTGCTACCTGTGAGTCCCTGTAGTGCTCATAAGCACATAAACACAACATGTAAATGTGTTTTCTTGTTCCTGTTTGTTTCCCTTAATCCTTTTCTGGCAATAATGCATTTTTGCAATGTAGCTCAAACCCTCTGCTTTAATACATGCTGCTTTCATATATTTTTCTACTACCTATCCCAAAGGAAAATAAAATTTATTCCTGCTTCTGTTTGTGAAAATATTTAAGACATTGAATGGATGTGTTTCAATGAGACTAGGATAGTTAAAATATATTAAGGATGCCTAGGTAGCATACATGCCATTTCCAAAACCTAGAAACTCAGAGTCTAAGGCTCAGATTCATAAAGTTCACCCTTTCCGTCCTCATAGGAAAACATGATGAATTAGAGAAAAAGAGCATAATTTCTTTATATTTATTAGATTCTGGAAAATTCCTCTTCTTTCATTAGATGCATTAAGAATAACCAGAAATGCCTTGATATCTATGTAACATTCATTAATCTCCTCTCTACTATGCATTTTACTCAAAGCAATAGTCTGTGCTATGTCTTATATGTGACAAAATGGTACATAAAGTACTGAACATAGAAAAGTATATGAACTACATGGAAAAGTAATTTAAGTGTGTAGTAAAAGAATAACACTGAAAACTGATTAATCAATTTTGTGAGATGCTGCAGTTATTCTACTGTGTTGAAATTCTTAGAGGAAAGAGGGGAGGATCTCAGACTCCTGGATACTTTTCATAGTGAGGTATGCTGGGCTGGATAAGGAAAGTCAATATGGGTGCTATTTGTAGCAAAGAATAAATGTATTGTAAAACCTGGAATTCACACAAACATTACTATGAACTAGAGAAACTAGAGACAAAGATGACTTGGTCCCTGAATCCTCATTTTGATATTCAGATTATTAGCATTTTCCTTTTATTCCCAGCTTTCATTCAACCTTGTCAAAGAAGTTCCTAATAGTTTGCAAATTAGCTCTACATTATGATCTCCCCTTGGAATGTATTTCCTGTAAGGTACTTGGAGTGGGATTTTCGGAGAAGCTGTGGTTAGCACTGACATTAGGAAGGAATGTCATCCCATGGGAGCAGCTCATTGAGGTTAGGAAGGAGGCATCTGAATTAATTAGAATTCATCCAAGAGACTGCTTTAGATCAAGTGTGACCACTTGGTGGCAAGTTAAACTAAAAATAAAGCTGTGGACATAACAGAATAAAAATTTAAAAAAAAAAGTTACGTGAAGAATTATATTTATATCAGTTTCCACAATATGGGACAAAAAGATGGAATATAATTGCAAGCATCATGAAACTGAAGTTGTCCTACTCAACTCTTGCTAAGTCAGGCAGGCTCTAACTGAAAAAGTAATATGAAATGAAATACACTTAAGTAGAGATAAATAAGTTAACTTGGAATTTTTTTTTCTATTCATAATTAAAGCAGTGTAGTTTTAAATTTCCATGCAGGAAATTTAGATTTTTAAATGACAGTAATTAACTGATTTTATTTTTTTACCAGCTCTTCCTGTTGCTACATGTCTATTTTCTAAGACTTCCAAGAATAGCAACTACAAGATTTTCTTTTTGATAAAACATGAATAATATTTTTTAATGAGGGGGAGACAGGGTCACCATAATATTTTATTCTGTCTGTGGGCTACAGTATAATCCTGGAAAGTTGAAATTTGTTCTGTAGCTAGGAAGAAGCTTTGGAAATAATTTCAGATTTGAAAATCAGTGCTCTGCTCTCAGATTTAGCTATCATTTTTAAAAAAATTCATATGCACTGAAATCTATTAGTTGAATAGTCACTGAAGCCAGTGAACTGAAACAGTGAATGCTTGGAATTTAATTATCTTAAATGCCTTATGTTTATATGCAGTAGTTTTGCACAAATTTGATTACATAAATAGTAAATTGTTCAGTTAAAGCGCTGTTAATAACTGAATAATGGAATAAATTAGTGAGGTTTTGAAATAATTTAGCCAGTGACTGAAAAAACAAAGATCATTTTAGTAATACAGAACTTCAGAAAAAATTTTAAAACCCCAAAACAATGAAAAAAAATGTGTAAGCTTAGGAAAGTTCTAGAGCTACATGCATACAGATATCACGTTGGTTTAAGCTTGTTGGTAGAATCATGAAGTGCCTTTGCTGAAGGAGACACTCCCATGAACATGCCTACTGCAAAACCACTTTTTGTCAGGTGAATCATGATATAAATGGAAAGAAATAGGTACCTTTAAAGGTATATTCATTAAACCCTCTATGTAAGTACCTTTCTCCACTAATAAAAATGGTGACCTAGAAATGCCTCGTTTTCTCCACTGTCTGTGAAGGGAACCTGGCATAATCAAGTCCACTTCTTTTAAATATCCTTCTTTAAAAACTGAACTGCTAAGATAAGGAAGGGGTTTGTATTCAATGACAGAGTTATTTACAGTGATTTAAGTGACATTTCTTCCCTCTTACTAATTTCCGTTCCATATTCACTCTTTGAATTGTACTGTCCAACTGCAGTAATCTCACGACTACAAGGCTCACCCTTTTGACTAAAATTTTCCCCCAAACCCGGAAGTGCACCTTATAGTCAGGTGCGCCTTAGGTAGTGAAATTACTGTATTTGTGTGTCCACGAGATGAAAGTTCCCCCAATCCTAATAAAAGCTAAGCCTGAGAAATATTTGATTTTTGCCTTAATTAAGTTCACATCTTACTCAAGTTTTCAGAAAATTTTGAGTAGATGTATGAGAAGGCAGAGGCTTTTTGTGCTGGTATTTTTGCCAGAGAAATACAGGTGAAACCAGAGATCATGATCAAGAGGCTTATAATGATGCATTTTTTTGGGGAAAGAGTGGGGAATAAAGAGCATAAGCCTTCATGGCAATCACAGAAATGGAATGACATGGAATTGAAAATCTTTGTGATTAAATTATTTTAGGTTCCATTGGTTTTCAATGGCTTGAAAGTTGTTTCATTTTTGCCTGGCATATATTGAGCAATGTGTGGCGCATTAATTCTCTTTGTAAAAGTGTGGTAAACAGAGCTTAATCACATTAACTAAAATAAAGCAAAACAAACAAACAAAAAAAAACCCCAAAACCTATACTGTAATACAAACTCATTAATTTTCAGTATGAATAAGCCTGGACTAGGTTAGACACAGGAAAATATTAATATTTCCATTTAGTGGGTGATGGTGAAATATCTGATGAGAGTACTTAAAGATCCATCCAAAACAGTTTTTGACCTATATGTGACTATTTGAGACTCTGCAGGGACAGGAAAAATCCCAGAGGACTGAAAAATCAACAGCACAATTCATAGCCTGGGAATGATATTTTCAGTGGATCCCAGTATTTTTCTTACTGATGTTGAGAGAGAGGGAACAGATATGAAACTGAACATGGAGTAAGGCTAAGAAGAATTGTGAATACTGTGAAGAGCCTAGTTAGAAATCCTAATACAGATTAAAATGTGCTGTGTAAAACCAACAAGGTAAATCTAGAAGGACAAGAACAAGACTACTTTTAATAGGCAGAAATATCACAAATACATAACAAAAAAAACCCCTGCATCAATAAGGCAGAGTGGTATCTGAGGCTAAAATGTACACAAATTCCATGTAAATTAACAGTGTGATATGGTTTCAAAGGAGACAAGTCTCTTCCCTAGATTAACAGATACTTTATAAGAAAGTTGTTGTTTCATCTGCATCCTCTGCTATTAAGATCTCAGCTAGAATTTTGTGTGCCTCTTGTGTGCAAATCTGCTTTAAGAAGGGTATAGGCAAGTAAAAGATAGTGCAGTTGTAACAAGAATGGCCTGTGGGGAAAAAAATAGGCTTCATTGCTCAAAAATACAGAAGATTTAGATATGAGAGCTGTCATTCAAACTGTGGAAGAGCATTCTGATGAAATCCATCTATTGCTATAGGAAAGGTTAGTAAGGGACATTTTCTGTATTCAGGAAAAAAAATTCACCTCTTTGCAAAGATATTAAAATAGTGGACAAGTAGGGTTTGGAAGGCTATCAAATTTCCTTAGCTAATTGTTGTAGCAATGTTCTTAAGGAAAATTTTTAGGCATAAGGAGTTAGTCTAGGCTCAAAGGGTTTTGCATCCTGCCTTAAAGGTTGTAGAGGATGCTGTTTCTGTGAAGCATGATTTGAATTTAAAGATTTAGCTCTGTATTGATGACAATGGCCAACTTATGAGCTTCAATTATAGCAAGTATATGAATACTGTTTAGAATAAACAGGGAGAGTTTGTAGCAGACAGGGAAAATTCAATTTTGTGTGGGATCAGCTGAAGGCAATGGCTGAATATTGTCAATATCAGATGACAAATTACAGAACAAAAATCGTAGAAATAGCAGAAGCAGTGCAAAATGTTAAATTCAGGGGTTTCAGAACTGCTGAAAAATACTCCACTGCTAAAGATTGTGAGTGGATCCACTACAGATTACACATCTGTCTGCAAATTTTGAGCCAAAATATGAAAAGATACAAGCACTGAATAATGTAGCATTCTAATGCATTTTAGCTGAATACATCTAATAAATTCACTTAAAAAAACATTTAACTTGAGATAATACATTTTACAGCAAATTATTTGAAATAAACAGGAAACCACATAGCATCACAGTTTCAGAATATGAGCAGTTAGTTTGCAATCCAGTCAAGTATCTCAGTTTAGACTGTGATAGAAACTCAGCTAATTTCTTTGTTCCCTGCTCCTTTGTCATGTTACATACTTTGGAATCAAAGAAAAACTCAAATAGATTCACACAGGTGTGGAAAATAGCGCAAGTGACATTCAGGGCTTTATCACTTTCTTGTTCAAAATGAAATAAGAAAATCTCAGACCCTGGTAACTTCTGAATTTCAGCACTGACAAAGCCACACAAAAGAATTGAGAGGGCTTCCTATAGTGGAAACCACTTGAGGTAATTCTTGGTGAAAGCTGATAGTTCAAGAAGTGCTTCTCTAAGTTTGCATTTGCTTAGCACAAAGGCAAATTGTCCTCATGGTGTTGTGATTCAAGAAATATATACAAGTATATTTAATGTTATCCTTAATTTGTATTCCCTATTTATATTAAGAAATTATAGAGCTATGTGTAGGTGATGCTTGTATATGTAAATATATATTTGTACTTCTATGTTTATGCATAGATTTATTTATTTGGTATGCACAATGGTATTTTCAGTTTTTTGCTTTTATTGATAGAACCTGGGAAAAACAAGCAGAAACTATAACCTTTTTTCCATTCTGTTTGCATGCAGTAATACATATGGCTGTTCTGCCATACTAGATAATGCTCATACATATGGAAAACATGAAGAACACTGCTGATTCCTAGGAATTTTACCTTGTGTTCTAAGCACCACAAAAGATATGTGTGTGTCAGGATATACTTCTACCTTTTCTTGATCTTAAGTTAAACAGAAGTTAATTTATTGCAGAGGTCCAGAGGAGGTCACAAGGGAGTTTTTATCTTTTCCATTTACCTCTGACCTATATACCATATATATTTTTCTAGACCTTTCTTACTAGGTTTTAAAATGTTTCCTTGGGAGTGTATGGTATTTGTATGCAGGGAAACTGAAGCAGTAGCTGTAGAAAAGAACATCTGGCCCTCTTCGGAAGCAGTATTTTTCTCAAAATTGTATGTAATATCCAATAATAATTTCTGTCTACTGAAAGACTAAGTGAACGCTGATTAGGAACTGTGTCTATTTTAGATTAATTATGTCTTGTGGGCAGTGTAGCATACGCTTCAGTATCCAGAAGGCTAAATTTAAGGATACAGAAATGGCCTCTTAAAAGCAAATCAGTCACAGGAGCAAAGTGATCTTAATCCCATCTGCTGTCAGGAAAGAGCCAAAAATAAGCCAACAAAAGTTTAGAGGTCTCCCTGATGACTTGCCAATGATGCTAGATTACAAGTTGGACTTCATGAACTTAAAAGGTCCTCCCCAACATGAATCATTCTATTATTTTACAATTCTATAGTTTCTTGTTTTATTACAATTATCAGATGTAGCCAAGTGGTTTGTAGGCAGTTTTGAGTTTCTTAAAATTTAGCTTTTCAAGTTAATAAGATGATCTGATACTATGTGTTGTTTGATTTATTATTTCTTTTCCTTCATAGTTCCCTTATTTTGTGTGTGGGTTCTTTTTTCCCTAATATGGAAAAAAGAATATAATGACCAATTCCAGTGAATTGCAGTCTCATAGCCATTTTATTTAATTTATCCAATTTTCTCCTTGTATTTTCCATGCATAGAAAGTATTCCTTCCTGAGAAATTATCACAGGAACATTAAACTTCATGTCTATATCCTTTCTGGTAGGAACATTGCAGGCAATAAATATTGAATAGCGAAGAAATAGCTTGTAAATATATGAACAAATCAATAGAAAGTATCTTCATTATCACAGATAATGAAAGTTATTTCCTTTTTTCTTCAGATAAGGATTAGCATGTATTCACATTTAATGGCAGTCTTTGTTTTAAAATTAAGTAGGAAGTTCTTGTGGAAACAATCCCAATCACTCCCTCTTCCCCAAATTTGGCACATTTTCTTCCCTCCAAAACCTGTGTTTGCAACATGCCTGATTTAAATCAGAAGTAATGTTTGCTGCAGTCCTGGGGCATTTAGTGCAAGACTTCAGAGATTATGAATATGTTTATTATACTGCTGGAAATGGATTAGAGAAGCCCGTGCTAATACTTGAGTTTATTTATAGCCTAGCTTTGATTTTTAAAGTATCTCAACCATTTAGCCCCAGCTGACTGAGAAAAATCTGTGAAAGGATGATGGAGGTTAGAGTTTGACATGTGCACTCAATTCCTAGAGTGGGCTGTGTGGCAGTGAAAGGGAATTGTGATGACCCTGTGAGGCTGATTCCTCACAAACTGGAAAGCAGGAGGAGAATGTGTGATGAAGAGTATTAGCTGGTGTCCCTGCTCTGTAGTTGAAATGGATGTCACACAGCAGATTCTCTCGTGATCTTAAGGGCCCATGGTAGAGCTCTGCTGGCTTTCAGTATTGACCAATGTCATGTAAAGGGGTGACGTGGGCAGCAGGACACAGTAAACTGAAGGACTCATCTTCAGCTGCATAAATAATCTACATTCCATGCATATAGATAGGAGTCCAAATATTCAAACTCTCTCTTGGCCCAAGATACGCCTTTCTTTACGTCCAATCAGTGACATGTTAGGAAGAACAGAGACTACATGCTGGGTCAACCCATTTTTACTTTCAAAACTGAAATTTTTACAGCCCACTATTTGTGATAGTATTGAACACCCATATTTGGTCCAGAGTTCTGTGCTCCCTCCATCTCTTCACAGATACAGCATAGAGACAGCGTCATCCTGTGCATCCTTGGGAGATGACTGAGTTAATACAAAGCAGTGCAAGAGAGACCTTTTTAAAAGTATTTTAGCCTGATAGAATAAATTTTACAACAATTTTTCTTTCAATTCCCAAAGAATTGCATGTATGACCATTTCAGAATGGAAGCAGGAGAGAACCATGCCTTATTGCCCAGCAAGTACTGGTTGTGCCATAACCATTGAAAGGCTGTAGGTTTTGGACTCATGGGACAGTGAAGGCCAGCATGGTGTTTGTTTTAGAAATTGTCTAATGACCAGGTGTCTCATCCTTGTGTGAGCTGAAGATCTGTAAAGAATATGAATGGTAAATGTCTGAAAAACCTTGTGAGGACTAGGTGATCTAGATTATCTTCCACGTCTCGTGATCCTGTGACAATGTACTCAATGTGTGGTCAAGTGTCTAGAACATTGAATTGAAATTTTCAAGTTGTTTCCAACTGATGGCATAACCGATGCCTGCCTATTACTTAGGGCTCTGAATGGATCCTTAAGAGTCAAATGAATTTGATTTTAATGCATCAACCTCATCTGTGTTTCAGAATCTAGAGAATGCAAAAGAAGTTAATGAGGAGGGAGACTTACTAAGCATGCCACATATGACGAGATATCTCTCATAGCATGTGTTCTATGACATAATGCAGAACACATCAAGGTGCTTGTTGGGCTGCTTGCCTTTGCAGCTCTCAAAAACTGCCTGAACTTAAATACAGAGATTAGTCATATTCTGTGTTCTCAGACAATCATTTGAGATCCCTTCAGGACACAGGCACTAGCTTTCTGAAGCTGTCATCAGGTGAATGGAAGAAAGCATTCACTGAGCCATTTTCAGATTAAACAACTAGGGAAGAATCCCAAAGTTAGGAGGGTGAAACAATGCCAGAATTTGAAAAGGTTTTTTTCTTGTTGGCATTAGACCAACATATTGTACTCAAAACAAATGTGCCTGGTTTTGAATTTTCTACTTTATGCTGTAATCACTGGAAAGAAAGGAGCATTTCAAGACTTTGTTGATTTTACCAATATATTGCTTTATTTAAGAAACAGAACACCTTTTCATAAATAGTCCTGCATGATAAGAAACTCCATAGTCACCATTTCTGCATGTGCTTCATTGCACTAGCAGCTCTCTCAGGACCCAGAGCCATGTACGCCCCACAACCTTGTTGCTGTCTTTCCCTGTCAAATCCCCATTTTTACATGCCCTGATGTGAGGACTGGATCTTGCAGCAGTCTTTCAGCTAACAGATGGGCTTGTAACACCTGGTGAGGGCTATTATCCTGCAGACGCAGACCAAATACCTGAATATGGTAAACTGCTATTCATGGCAGAAACAGTTGGTTAATCTGTATTCTCTAAAACTTTCCACAGAGTAAAGGAATTTCTGTTAAATCAACCTGAATTTACCAAGTAAGGCTGTGGGTTTGATCCCTGTATGGGATCATTTGAGAGCTGGACTCAATGATCCTTGATCCCTTCTGACTCAGAACATTCTGTGATTCTTTGAAACGCCCTGAAAAGCAGAGGCATTCTTAATTTTCACACAGGCACTCCCTCTGGTCCTAGTCTCTCTCTTTTCCAATCTGTAGTAAATATGTAGTTTTTCTAGAAAGCTATAAGGCTTCTTACCTGGTTCATCAACTGGTGTCAAGTGTCTGTGTCTCTAAAATGATGTGTTCATTTACAATAATACTTCACAGGTAGTGGTAGTACTCCTTATGGGCTCTGAATTACAATATTCTTTAATAATATCAAATAATGTGGTGACTAATTTTATATGGGAAAATATTATAGACTCACAGAATTATTTAGGTTGGAAAAGACCCTTAAGATCAAGTACAACTGTTAAGACATGCATCATCAATATCACGTTCTTCAAATTAAATCAGACTAATACTTGAAAAAGCACCAAAAATATGATGCTAATATTATTTTGAAAACAAATGATTTTCATGTATAGATAATAAATACCATGTATATATTCTATTTATTTTATATGGGTATTACACCAGGTCAGAGAATGAGCTTTAGATCATAAAAGGTATTACAGTCTCATTTAAATGAAGTCTCTCATTGGAGTACTAACAGATAGGAGCTACATAATGCCTTTTTTTTTTTCCCCAAGTACTAGAAGACAGGAGCTTTTTTCAAGTTTGCAAGAGGGCATTTTAGACTTGACACTAAAATATGCTATTTAGTTGTATCATGTCACGTGTCATATCTTTATTGTTACAAGAATTGGTGAGCCTGTGCTGCAGCATAAAATCTTTAAAATCTTCCTGGAAGGCAAGCTTGTTTAATAAATGTCCTGTATCCTTTTTGAGAACACTACTTGGTACAAGAGCTTTCATAACTCTTGCTCTTCCTTCCTCTGTCCCACGCTGCTCCATTTTGTATTGTTATAGGGTTCTGGTAAAAGTTTATTAGAAACTGAATTTCAGCTGCTCTGTATGCCGAGATACACACAAATTTAATTTCTGTGAGTCTTATTTTGAGGGCAGAGTTCATTTTGATTTTTCATATACTGCTGCCAGTGTGATAACTATGGAAGGAGACCGGCTTCCTGGAATAGTGATCTGCATTTGGCAGGAAAAAAGCAAGCACTGTCCCTGTGCAGAGATAACATCACAGCTGCCTGCCCTCTGAGCAGACACTGCTGAAGGGGTTTATTTTTGCATGGGTCCTTTTTGGCTGAATCAATTGATCTTTGTCTAGATACAGTCCTATTTGATTTAATGTTGAAACCTTGGATGCAAGACTCAGGAAGATTTTCTGTAGCAGTTTCCTGTAACCAGAATGTGAAAATCTGACTAGAAAACCCTTTACCCTATTGACAATCCAGCCAGTTGTGTCTCTCAAGAGCTATTAGAGGCTTCCTCCTGCTAGTCTGAAAAGCTTTTACATAATGGGGTGGAAAACCACTTTGTCAAAGGGCACAAATACCTCTTCAGAGAATTCTGAAAATAGCAACCTTCCTTCCTCATCTGCAGCACAGTAGGGGCCAGCTCAGCAATTAATATGATGACTAAAGTGCTGATAAAACAGCACTACTCGCCCTAAGGAGTCTTCTTGTAAATAAAGATCTCCAAGGCTGTCCCAATCTTGTGTGGGGTAGATACAGCAACAGTCTCAGATCTGCCAGCAGAATGCAACACTCTCAAGTCAGATAAGACTGAAAGCATGATTTATATTTACTGGAAAGCCTATTTTCCTGCTATGTTATCCCTAACTTAGAAAGGGCGGAATGTATGTACTTGGAAATGTTAACTGAGGCAAAAGATGAATTGCCATTGGCAAAACATTCTGACCACAGACTTTTATTTCAGTCACTTGAGTCACTCCTGGACAGGTTTCCAAGTCTCAGTAAATATACTAGATGCTGGTACATGCTCCTATTGCTGCCTACACTTTTATCCATCTGTTATCATGGCATGATTCCTGCTTAGAAGTTGGTCAGACCATTACACTAGATAAGAAGTGCCAAGGGAGTGTGGGTTTAGACATTTGCAAAAGCTCTTCTGCAGGCTATCTCTGCTCTGAGATAGGATTGCCACATTGGTGCCACATGCTTCCTCACCTCATGACATCTGTTGATACTGAAATGCCAAAAAACCCCCTATGTAAGTACAAAATGGACCTTACTGTAGCTTGTATATGTTGAAAAATTTAATTGCAACAGATATGTTTCATGAGATCACATCCTTTTTCAAATTCAGAATCACCTTCCTGTTGTTTTTGAAACAGTTTTATGACTCATTATATCAGCCAGTAAGTCTATTGGTTCAAGAAATCTTCTGTTGGTCCTAAGTCACCTAGGCTGAGTAGTTACCTTAATTAAGACATATGTACCTCAAGGAGCTTGATAACTAAGTCTTGATCATCAACATGCAGTTTTTTAGTTACAATTTCATCACAGAACTATGTTTTTGATGTATTATACCATATTTCTCATATTTGATTTTAGTTTTTCTCTTGGCCAATTCCTTTACTTGACCGGTTTATTTAAACTAATTGCTTGGTAAAGGAGTAAGTTATTTTAGAGTACGTTCTAAAATGTGCTCAAACACATGATCAGATGTGAGTTGAATTGTAGCAGCCTGAAAAACCAAAGGTCAGGTGAGCTGTGGTACCTATCCATGTACTCGAGTACCCACCCTGCTTGATGAGTGCATCCTCAGTAAATTCACAGATGACACCAAGATGGGTGAGAATGTCCATATTCTGGAGGGTAGGAAGGCTCTGGAGGGATCTGGAAGAGCTGGATAGATGGGCTAGAATCAGTGATATTGTGGTTTAACAAGGTGAAGTGCCAAGTCCTGCCCTTGGGTGACAAGAACTCCATGCAATATTCCAGGCTTGGGGGTGAGTGACTGTAAAGTGACCTGTGGAAAAAGACTTGAGGAAGCTGGTTGAGAGCCATTTGAACACAAGCCGGTGTGTGCCCAGGTGACCAAGAAGGCCAATGACATCCTGGCTGTGTCAGTGCCAGTGTGGCCAGCAGGACAGGGCAGTGATTGTTTCCCTGTACTCAGCACTGGTGGGGTCACATCTCAGATCCTGGGGTCAGTTCTAGGCACCTCACTACAAGAAAGACTCTGAGGTGCTGGAGAGAGTTCAGAGAAGGGAACAGAGCTGGGGAATGGTCTGGAGCAAAGGTCTAATGAGGAGCAGTTGAGTGATCTGGGGGTGTTTCACCTGGAGAAAAGGAGGGTCAAGAGGAACCTTGTCACTCTCTACAACTCCTTGAAAGGAGGTTTAGTGCAATGGGGTTGGTCTCTTCTCCCAAGTGGCAAGTGATAAAATGACAAGAAACAGCCTCAAGTTGCAGGAGGGAGGGTTTAGATTGGGTGTCAGGAAAAATTCCTTCACCTAAAGGGGTGTCATGCATTGGAACAGGCTGTCCAGGGAAGTGTTGGAGTCACCATGCCTGGAGGTATTTAAAAGACATTTAAATGTGACATTTGAGGATATAATTTAGTGGTGGACTTGGCAGTGCTGGTTTAACATGACCTTAAAGGTATTTTTCAACTTGAACATTACTATGATTCTATATTGAATATATGCTGTTAAATGACTGCGAAGAAATTAGTATGACATTTTAATGAGTTAGCTTATGTCATCATAACAGCATTAACTGATGATAAGACAATTTGTTACAAATGTGACTGAATATACGACTGTAACATGTTTTAAAATTCAGCCAGAATGGGAATGAGCATTTAGTCATGTGGTGTGCCTACACTGGAAGCTAAGTTCAGCAAGCAATAGCTTCATTGCTTATAACAATATTCTCAGTTAATCCTTACTTTGCATTAAAATGCATTTGACTAAACACTGGTAGAAGTAGTGCAATCACAAGGAGCTATTGTGTTTTAATTTGTACTGCAGTAGGCTGAAAGGGCACATGCTGGTAGTTACATGAGCTTATCTAATGAGAGCTTCTTCACTAAGCACCATATCATGATTGTGTTCATTTGTGCGTGTGAATCCTTGTATATAAATACTTACAGGAGTTTTCTTCTATAACAGGATGTTGCCAACAAGTTTTTTCACTACAGCTTGATAAATAGAAATTGAAGTAGAAATGTAACTACTTTTTACACCAAAGAATAATAAGATCTGTGAGACAGCATTTCGACCTTATTTTCTATTCACTTATTTTTCTGTCTTTATTTGTAGGATCGTTTCTGGAGGCTGTTCTTATTTTGAATTATATTTGAACTCATCATTATTAAGATTTTCATTTAATATCTTAAAAAGAATTTGAAGTTACAACTTGCACTATATTAGATGTTCATTTCTAATGCAAAGTTCAATGAAGAAGTGGCAAGGATTTTGGATCAATTCTGAATTTTCCTGTTATGTTCCTGGTGTTCACTGAGACTGGGTGGGATTCAGATAAAGGTTATTGTCTCTAAATTTAGTTGACTATTGATAGGTATCCATCCTCCAATTCCAATAAGTGAAGATTCAGTCAAACCACCTGAGGGAGCCTAGAGAGGGAATTGGGTATCCTAGAGAGGTACCACTAAGAATACACTCCAGTGTGAGCTCTTGGTAATGTGAACTCAGAACTCTAGACTGGGATTGAGGAGACTGAACACAAGTACCTAATACCATTTAAAGGATGTTAGAGTACCATTTTTTGCTTGGCTGTTTGCAATACAGGATCACAGTCCTTCTGTAGATACTGGTTCATATCTTCCAGCTCCTTTTTGGTGTTTTGGAGTGTCAATGCATATTTTTAAGTGTAAAGACTTCTCGGTAGAAGGTGTTGTCTTGCACTTCTACTTATGTGGCTTTTTCTCATTCTGGCAATATGAAGAAATTACATTATCATTATTCATTTTGAAGTATTTCCCCAAAAACAATCAAAACAATATTTCAACACACACACACACACACACACAAAAAAAAAAGCTGTTTCTTTACATGAACCTACACATTTCCTATCCCTATGCAGCAGTTTGTCAGTTAATCTCTGAGCACCACAAAAATATTCCTTAAATGTCCTGTTGGTTGACAGTTTTCATCAGTGTTAAGTAATCATTTCTTTGCACATTGGCTGTCACTTCAGAAACATAGGATTAATCAGTGCCTTTCATAACATCCTTCTGGAAATGGAAGTTCTTAGTGCACTTATCTTTTTCTCTCACTGTTTTCTTCTTCCTTCTTTCTGTGCACGTCAGTGGGAGAGAAACTGTGAAGACTTTAAGAGAAATGTTGCTGAATTAAATTAAATGCTTAAATAAACATCAAATAAGTTCTCTAGAGTGGAAGTGAGTTAATATTTTCTGAATGCTGGCTAAACAAGAAAGAAAGATTGAAGTTGGGTAGTAATTGTAAAAATTTCTTCCTGGGAACAAAAAGATTTCAAATTTTAGACATGGGAAAAACATTGAAGAAATATTCATTTGAAACTGGGAAGTCTTTGCTACCTTAATCTCTAGACTTTTACAAAATATTCCCAGGTTAGATATTCTGGAATGCTTTAGAAGAGACAGTTTCATATTTAATCTCTATCTGATTCAAGTGAAGGTTTATTCTTCAAATTTCCACAAAGTCTGGGGTAGATTAATTTTATTCTTTCTCAGGATTATAATTTTCATTTGTAATTAACATTGTAAAAATGAGTTTAAAATTTCATTGCATTCAAAAATATAAGTTTATCTCTTTGATATCTGAAGGCTGCTTTAATATGTAGTCATCTCTTGATCATTTAGAGCAAATGGTGAAAGAACTATTTATTAAAAATGTGTCACACAGACTGTTTATCTCTTTCAGACCATAGAACTAGAGAGATGTTTATCATATTCCTTTTTTTACCCATTTAGAATACTATTCATGTCAATAAGTAAGCATTTTATGATATAACAGTTAATTGATTCAGGTGAGAACATGTCACAGAGTGACTCAAGCCCTGTGCATCTCCATGAATGGGACAGTGATTCCAGTCCTGGTGTACCTCAAAGAAACCTTAGATTTAATATAAGTCTTGCAGAAGTGAATTAGAAATTTCTGTAGTCTGAAGTGATTTCCTCTGACCCTATTTCAACAGCAAGAAATATGTGAGAATGACTCTTTCAGGCTTCATTAAAAGCATATCAGCAGATGTCTAAAACAGTGAAATCCTGCAAAACCGTAACTTGTCTGAGCAATAACACAGGAGATGCTAAAGCTTAATCTCTCCCTAGTTATTTCTCTGGAGTGCTTCCTGTTGAAGCCAAGTGTTCTGTGTCTATGAATTACTGGGAAATTGCATTTTGTAGCATGTCAGATGTAAAAAACAGTGCACTCTCAGTAAGACACTATGCACTGTGCAAACTGTTTTCAAAGAGACCTAATCACACTTTCTATTCAACCTGATACACCTTTGATTATGAATGCTGTGAGTGTTGCTGGATTCTGCAGGATTTGTGCTATAAGGATATACTCATTTATCTCTGATTTGTAGTGGGAATTATGCATTCACAGTGCTGTTTGCAGAAAGATTAACAAAGGTAAATATTCAAATGTTTTCTACATTTATTATTCTATGTAGAAAAAACAGTGATATACTCTAAAAGGTATACCCTCCAAGGGAACAGGATAATATAGAATAGTACATTTGGCCATTTTCACTATAGTTTTAAACTTGTTTTTAAAGTATATGACCATAGTTGTATCTCTTGTAAAGCCACATAAAATACAAGCTGATGCTTATGTGTCTCTGAGTGTACTTGTAAAGCTGAATTGAATTCTACCTTCAGTCAGAATCAATTCTGTTAAAATGTATGTTTGACTCTTTGCTCTTCAGTGACCTCTGAACTTCTCAGTGAACTTCATTTCAATGAGCCATGACTAACCTGAAAAACAGCATTTTGTCAAGAATGTTGCTATCCTAGAGGAGTGAAAAAAAAGAAAATAAAACAAAATTTCCATCTAGAGAAATGGCTATGTTTCAAATCTTTTCTGGAGTTGACTTGCAATAATATATGAATGTTTCTAAAAAAGAGATTCTAAAATATTGTTTGCCTCATTTTTTTCAAGATAATTTGAAATAGTAAAATGAATCAACAGAAAATGGAAAAATAGATTAAAAATATTTTCTATAATTGGAAATTCAGAAACTTTTGATGTATTTGTTCAGCTCTACATTCTCCCCCTGCTTTTAAGCTCTCATGTACAATAATTGCCACTGTCAAGTATTTAATTGATGTTTATTGGATTTTTCACTGTTTATGGTCAACAGTTTCCAAATTAGATGTAGGTATTACTGAAGAATTCTTCTACCTCTTGTATATTTATTCAGGCAGGTAGCCAAGGTTATCACCTTTATTGCTCTTCATTGTGGGTTGGTTTTGGTTGTGGGATTTTTTTTTTTTTTAATTTTTTTTTTTTTTTGTTCGTTGTTTGTTTGTTGGGTGTGGGGGAGGGACAGATTGACTGATTGGTATGGATTGTTTTGGGGTTTTTTTTCCTGAACAGGAGAATTTCTAATAGAAACTACAATTGTGCAAGTTAAGTCTAGAATTTCTTCTATGCTCTAATGTATTAGAAAGCTAAACTAAGCAACTAAGCATCATGGTTTTTCTTTCACATTCTGTACTTTTGTCATAATCTTGTATTCCTCAATTTGGTTTAAATTTATAAATGCTAGAGACAGATTATGTCCACAAAATCTGAATCCTGATTTCAATTATTGGTTATTACAGTAAGACCCAATTGCTACATTCTGATCCTTTTCAATGCAGGTGTTTAAAATAATGTACTTAATAAAGATTATCACAGCTCTTGTCTGAAAATGGATTCAGAATCATGGAAATGGTCTCACAGACATAAAATTAGATTTTAATTAATTATGAAAAGTTGTTCTTAAAAGCAGATTGCAGATTTAAACACAATTGAACAACATAAAAGTATAAGAATTTACAATTACATAAGTACCAATTTGCAAATCATAGTAATGGCCAAAATACACTCTTTTAAGAGTTGGTCTTTAATACAAATAATTGATGCTATGCTATTTTAGAGATTTTAATTTATTTGTATCCAATTAAATATGAGTGAATTCATTCATAGTGTTTATTCAGAATTAAACTCTATTCTTAGAGGGAAGAATCTGTTGGTTTTTATTTTCAACTACATTTCTTAAGCTGGTCAGACAGACCAATTCCCTTTAGACTTTTCTAAAACATAGATTTCTCTAGAATACATTGAAATATTTCATAGAGTAGTGTAAAAGAAAGTGTTACTGCTGTATTGCAACGATGTTCTTGCCCAACACAATGTATATGATGCGACCATGAGCAATATAAAATATTAGTAAACTAATCATGAGTTGTGAAACAAGTTATAGACTGAAACTGCTTGTACTTTTGATCAGCATTCAGTTTCCTGGAATGTTTTTAGCACACAATTTATAATAATACAAGTCAGTTGATGGTCAAAATTTGCATAATATCTTGCAAAATATTACCCCAGCCAGTCTGGGTGGAATCATTCTGGTGTGGGCTAAATTGCTTTTAGGGGAAAGGGGTCACAAAGACTAACAGACAGAAGCTCTGCCGTGCCACCTGAACTGAGTTTTAGAGAACAAGCATCCATCCATTTGTTTTAAGATGTCCAATGGGGCGCTACCCATTAGGGAGGCTGGTGGCCCAAAACATCACAACTCTCACCTTGAGAGGAAATGCTGTAAGGGCTAAGCAGGGTACAGATTTAACATCTAATTTTCTCTCTTAAAATGTTTTAGGCCTGTGTTGTATTAAATTTTAAGATGGATAAATAAGACAATGACTTGTGTTTGTGAGAAGCATGATCCTTTTGTACCATGTAAAGTTAGTTGTACCTAGCTCGGGTATATTGTATGGTATTTCAAGTCAGGTAAGAATAATGTCCCACTGACATTCATTTTCTTTTTTCTCAGATGGTATTTGTTCACTTGAAGAGAGGGACATAGATTTACAACTCTGTGCTTCTTTGTTCTTTTTTGTATTTTCCAGAAGAGTTGCTGAGCAGCCTGAAAAGTTGTCCTAGCATTTTTTTTCCAATCATCTTTTTTTATTAAGTACTAAAATGTGATCTGCCAAATGAACTATTTATAAAATTGAGTGGATTCCAATTAAGATTATGGTGAGTCTAGGTATTAAATTAGAATATTTCATTTTTATGTCAAGGTTAGGTGGTGACTACTACTACACTACACACCTAGAAACTTTAAATTTGCAGTTAAACAAACATGAATACACCCACAGAAAGCATGTCACATATTCTGTTTAGACACTATGGGCTGAACAGATATGATTAACTTTAGTTGAAGTCTGCTATATTCAAGGAATAGTTAATCCTTCTGCAGTTCAAATTATCTTTATATTTTCACAGGTTTTGCACAGGAAAATTTTGATTACCTTAAAAATATTTTTATCTTAATTTTAAGTCATCTGTTTAGGATGAACTTCCAACAGGCCTACCTTAAATTACAGTGAGTCTTTAACAGTTCAGAAGTGTTTTATGGGAAACATATCATCTCAAATTACCATTGGTTTTTTTTTTTTTTTTTCCCAATGGCAAATATTGGTGTGCATTGAAGAAAATTAACAGTTTNTTTTTTTTTTTTTTTTTTCCCAATGGCAAATATTGGTGTGCATTGAAGAAAATTAACAGTTTTTGAATGTTACAACAGTCACCAGTGTGCATCTCTTCTAGATGTGTATTGCATAAGTCAACAAATGCTCTTTATCACATCAAGATTGGAGAGTGTTTATCATCCAGAAATCTTTTATGAGAGGGAAATAGTAATTCTATTCCAACATTTTTAGAAAGCTAGCTGGAGTTTGTGCAAGTTCTTTCTATAACCCTGGTATTTGGAATGGCCACAATTTAAATTTAAAAAGGCCTTAGAAGGAGTCCTATTCGTAAATGATCTATACATTTTTTTCTGCCACTTTTCTGGAATACCATAGAAAGCAGGAGTTTATAGCATTTACCATCAAACTTGGGGGACATTTCCTTTTCTACAAATATAAAATATAATTTCGTCAAAATTAATGTGAGCAGAGAGTAAAAGGAAATATAGACACTAAACCAAAGATCACTTGCTGGGCTTTTGTCTGGTTCACTAAACAGTCTAAACTAAATCATAACTTCTCAAAATACACTTTGATTATTCTACAGAATGCTGTAATGGTTATTTTTCTTATAAGCATTGTGAATTAAAGTCTGAGCAGAACTCTGACATCCTGAAATGAGCAAACTCTCTAAATGCAGCTTGTCATCATCTGCATCAGACAGAAGAAAGAATGGTAGAGTCTGGAAAAGAAATAATACTTTAGAAAACATAACATAGCTCTGTAGAAACTGATCTATAGTAAATAGCCTAAATCAGACAGAAAATCTAAAGAAAAGAGAGATAAATGTATATTTGCACTTCACCTGTTGTGGCAACAGATCCACAGGGGTTTTTTTTTGTATCTGAACTCTGAATATTAGACATTTGCATAAATTGACAAATGTCTCAGTTTTACTGAGGGCACTTGTAAATCTCACCAGACAAATGTGAGATTAAAATCAGATATTGCTTACCTACCTAGTGGATCTGTGCTCAGAGTGATAAACTGTCAGCCATGAATGCTGGTATGATTTATTCTTGTAAAAATGATTGTGAAAGGGGTTGAAAATGGCAAATTCATAATGCCTTCTTGTCACATAGATTGTAATGAAAACAAAATAACACAAACTATTTTTTTCGGTGAAAATCATTGAGCTGTAATTTGAATAGAAAATAGCACAATAGATGTACCACTTTTCTGAACTTCCTAAAATGTGATCTTTCTGTTGCCCTCAAATGGCATTTTCCAGGTTCTTTTAGTCTGCTCTCTCTGCAGTGGTTTTTTTATTCCCTTAGCTGTTTCTAAGTGACTCATTACAAATATGTGCAGATTATAAAAATGTAATGTGGTCGTGCAGTTTTTTCACAAGACATTATAGAAATATTTTATGCCTTTCATCTTTGGAAAAAATTGTAAGATTGGGACACTTTCCGGCTAAGCATGGAGAGTTGAAACCAAGTAGACTCAGTCTGGGTCAGCTTGAGGAGGTTTGTGGGTGGTTTGGGGCAGCAAATATAAACTGCATCACATTATTGAGTGGGATTTAAGAAAAGTAGCTTGAGTCTAAAATGCTGCTTTATGTTTAATATGACTTTTAATATTTCTCAAACTTTCATTATGTCTTTTATGTATTTATAGTCTTTTTATTAAGACTAAGTATGACATATTTTCTTATCTCCAGAAATTCTGGAAACTTGGCGAGTTAATTTTCTAATTGGTGGCACGAATGACTCTATCAAGCATACATGTCCTGGATAGTCCTTTTGACAAAAAGGTTTCATTTTCTGACATATCGATTAAAACATATTAATATTAAAAATAAGCTCTTAAAAATTATATTTGGGCTCCTGTGATTCCATTATAATTTTTCAAGCCTTCCTTTTGCAGACAGAATCCTTTTACAATAGATCAACAATGACATGTTTTTTAAATCAAACTAGGAAACATACAACTTCCTAGAGGCTTCACCAGGTTTCAGAGAGGAAGCACCAAAGGCAAATTAGCCACTCCTACAAAGAAGCATTTTTATTTAAGTGTGTTTTTACCATACTTACTGCTGTTACATAACTTAACGTGGTTACCAAACCATGCTAAGTAGAGCAGCACTCATTTCCTCTTTTTTAAATCATATTTTTTTTCTGAGCAGGATTATTATTGATGGCATGAGAGTAAAATGTGTTTTTTGTAAACTTGTAGCCACCCAAGTCCTTTGGGTTTTGCTGTGCTTCTTCCTCCAGCTGAGTTTCCTTTTTGTGATGTCTGTTTGTGAGCATTCATCCTGTCAGGCCTTGCACTGTGGAACAATCTGTTTTCTACAACTTTTGTAATTATTGGGATTTTTCTGTTTTTTTCAGGTTTTGTTAGACTCTTAAACTGTTTCCTACTTTTTATTGGTGTGTCTGCTTTTTAAATTGGTTCATGTAGTTTGTTGATTTAATTCAGAGAGTTCTTTTACATAAAACCAAACAAAACCAGGCTTATTTCTTCTCTGTCTTTATGTGTTCAGCACAGTTTATGCTACAATTTACTAGATAAACTCCTGTCATAAAATAACCAAATTCGTTGCAGATATGGCTTTGTTTTCCTACTTCATGATCAGCACTGTCAATTAAATTCATTAATGATTATTGGCAGCAGTACCATTCCTGTAAGTCATTTCTAAGGAATGTTTTGGCAATATTATGCATAATCTGCAAATTAGTTCTGTAAGATGCAATGTCCCATGAAGAATTTATTGGGCAAAACTCTATTAAAAAGAGAGAACTGAAAAGAACTGATAGTATCTGAGTGAGCTACACACTTGCTGTAATACATTTCAGTTGTAATGTACATTTTTAACTATGATGGAGAAGTAGCTAATGAAGCATTAAGGGATAATGTTTTTTTTCTATTTGCCACTGTAGCATACTCAGGGTGATTGAAGAAAAATCTTAATAAATAAATGAAGCAAGATAAAATGAATATGTCAGATTGGTTACAGAGGTCAATGTTCAATCAACAATAAGATCTCTTACAAAAAACCTAAGATGGTGAATTTTATTAATTGAGGTTGGCATTTTGGGTATGATTCCACTTCCCAAAAATCACTATGGAATCAACAGTCAGCTGAATTAGTATTTGTACTTTTTTTTTCTCTGATACCAGTGCAATCTAAACACTATTCTGTTGCAATTAATTTTTTAAAATTGGCTTACACAATTCTAAATTTATACTACATCAACACAATTCTAAATTTATACTACATCATATCTGAAAACATAGCAGTAGAAATTCAAGATTTTTCAGAAAAAAAAAGTCTGCTTATTTTTCAGAATAATCAAAATGATTGCATCAAGTTCTATCTTTAAAGAAAAAATATTATTTTTGAAATACTGGGTTTATATTAAATGTATATGATTGCAGGACATAATTTTAACTGTTTTGATGTGCAAAAAAATTCACTTCTGCACACTGGAAACTGCTTCCAGATCTAACCTTGAAGACAGATGTGAACTTTCCACTTCATTGCCTAGAGATGTCTTTTTGAAGAGAGCCCCATAAATGGTTCATTTTACAAGCAGGCTGCATATAATTCTGATGTCAAGAGCTTGGGAATTGATTACATGGACTGTAATACAGATATGACGATTTCTGTTGTGTTTGAGGATGCAATTTGAATTCTGTGCGCCATACATCTGGAGTTATGATCTCTGTAATACACTCTTCAGGCTTTTAGATCTGCAGCTCTCCATAACCCACATTGACAAAGGATCTTGCTTTCTGAGGTTATTTAAAATTTCTATCTAAAATTAAAGTATAATTGATATTTTTGTTGTTGTTTTTGCTCAGGCAGATGCATATTTTACTAAAAGTTTATTCTGTAGTTGTTGTTTTGTTGTGGTTTTTTTTTTGGTTTGTTTTAATTGGCTTACATGATATATATGATTGAAGAAAAATAGAATGCAAATTTGAATTCCTAATTTAAGCTATAAAGCCATGAGTAAGTTTCTATTCTAAAGATAACTTTCTTTAGAATAAAAAAAACAAATTATATCCTGGTTTTATAAATTATGAAGTAAGGTGAGAATGAAGTAATGAAATTGTTCAGGTGCCACAAAACCAAGAAATGAAAAATTATTTTGAACAGTTTTACCAAAAGGTTGTTGGGGTTTTTTTTTGCTTTTTGTTTGGGGATTTTTTTGTTGTTGTTGTTAGTTTGGGTGGGTTTGGTTGGTTGATTTGTTGGGTTGGTTTTCTTAATTCTTTTTGGGTTTTTTCTGATGGAAATGGTGATCATTTTAGGGAGACAAGGAGATTTAGAGATCACCAACAAAATCCATCCCACTGTTTTGTTTAAGGACTTTTTTTTTTTATTATTTTTTTTTTCAGTAGGGTGCTATTTCATTAGATTTTTGACTTCCTTATAGGAGTATCCTGAGGTGAGTGAGGTGAGTGGAGAGCTTGTAAGTAGCAGAAAAGTGTGGCTCTGTCTCTGAAGAAGAATAAAATAACAATAAGTGTGTAAGAATAAAATAACAGTAGAAGTGGTTGTAACATTTTTCTGAGAGTTGTTACACAAAAAGGGGAGCTGCTGCCTAGGGGAGAGCCTTGTCTTATCTTAATCATCAGGGCTCTGTGTCCATGTGGGGACAAAGATAAGGAAGAAGTTTGGGGCTTTGATGTGGGTTTTTTTGGAGTTTTTTTCATTTTGCATTTTTTGGATTTTTTGCTTTTCATTTTTCATCAAACCATGGAGACCACTATTGACTTCCTTGTCATTTCTATCTCCAGCTGTTTGTTCTTGATTTACAAGAGAACATACAATTAAATTATTTAGAAGTTGACATTAGCATCTCTCATTCTGGAAGACTGAGGGTTAGATCATGTTATTTATGATGTAAACAGGTTCTTTAAGAGAGTATTTCAAGGATTGAGCACATACTTCCAAATTAATTAAGACTTGAAAATTGACTTTTCAATGAAAAAAATAAGATCAGTCTATTTTGAATAACAGCAACACATTTGTCAACATAAAATTTCAAATGAATGTTGCTCTTATTTCTTTATTTGCTATTTTTGTTAAGGGTTATTTTTTGCCATTTTGAGTTTTTTAATAAAGCATAAAAATATATAATTTACTCCAGGGTTTGGAGAATTAATTTTTTGTTTGTTTTTGTGGCAGATGTTAATATTTTGGGTTTTGAAGTAAAGTAAGAGAGCTGTGTGCTTCTGAAATGACCAAGTAAAAAGAGCAGTTATCTTTAGAACCCAGTAACACTTTGTATTAAAAGTATTTTCAAATATTTCTAAAACACTTAAACAATTTTCAATTTATCTAAAAGTTTTACTAAGAACACTTTAGCACAAACACGCTTTTTAAAACATGGTTCAAGGCAGGCCATGCTTTCAGGATAAAAGTTAAGCTTCCATGCAGTTTCTGCTGTCATTGTAAGAACGATACAGATACTAACCACAAGAATAAGATTTGTAAAACTTGACATAAGGTACAAAACTATTAAGTATGAATACACCATGTGTAGTAAGAAGAAGAAGAATACAATCAATGCAAACAGAAAATGTGCTATTTCACACAGTAGAGCTGTGTTTATTATATTTTTAGCATTGTTGTAGAGTGTTATGTAGCCTATTTTCATGACAAAGTAGCTGTGATATTTTTTTACAAAAGGGTCTAGGAGTATAACACCCATTTACAGTTCAGCTACATGTGTGGGATAGTGCTGACCCTGTATCAGAGCATCTTGGTCTTGCATTACTTTAGAGATTATATTTTAAAGTTTTAATATGGTTCTTTAAAAAAATAAGTACAATTAAAATTCGTATTTTCTCTAGCTTTTGTTTTTGCATTTTTATGCCATCTAAGAGCCAACAACAACAAAAAAATCGATGAACAAATAGACAAATTATTGGAACAATAATCTTTGAAGCTAGTGAAATTCCCCCCATAAATTTTATTATCTTTCTAAAAATGCTGAAAGGCTGAGAATAGAAAACTTTGTGAAACTAGAAGGATTTTGGCATTAAAGAATCAAATCTGTAGAAAATAATTGCCCCTTCTGGACATAAAACTCTGTGAATATGTTTGTTTGGCTTCCTGTGTACTGCATGTATCTACATGTGTGTGGATGTCAATCTATCATTCATTCATATATGAGCGTAAAATTATAGATTTGCCCTTTCCATATTTTTGGAATGTATGGAGGGGTCCTCTGTCTTCTTATCAAGGAGAAATTCTGGATCAACTAAACTATGTAAGTAACTGTGTAATTAGCATTAGACCTGAGCTGACTAGTTGATATGAGAGGTTTCTTTTTTCTACTGAAGATAGCAAAAAGAAGTGAAAGTGCAACTAAGGAATTCAAGGAGGTAATTTTGGAGGCACTTCATTTTTCACTGTGTGTGTTGGGGTTTTTTTCCCACTTTGTAGTACTGTGTGTATTTTGAGACATGTGAAAAACTTCACTTTAGAAGGATAAAACAATTTTCAAGCATAAAGTGTCTATTACTTGCTTTACAAGTCCACTGGGAAATGGATTACTCCTACTATGGTTCAATATTTTGGGGCCTTGCCCTTCCAAGGAGCAATGACAAATTTATTGACACTAATGAGACAGAAAAATAAAGTCCCCAGATTTCACAAGGTTGAAGGTTTTTTTGTTTTTTCTTTAGTTGTTGTTGTTCTGATTTGGTTTTGGTTTTGCTTTTGTTTTTTCCTAGCAGTTAAGAACTGTCTTTTCCTCTTATATTTAATAGTTACATTGAGAATTAGCAGTACTTTTGTTTTGGGCAGATTTACATGGGTTTAGATTATTTGGTATTTTCTTTGTGTAATTTAATGGTGTCTCTTGAAAGTAAACTCAGACTTATTATGTGTGATTGGTGGAGTATGTAGGATTTATTTGCACATTAAACACCAAGAAAACATCTGCTTTAAGTCATATTGTAGCATCACAGTATGTTATACTTTTAAACAGATTGCACTCATTGAGAAGAATTTTTAAAGATTATACATCTGAAGTTTTCCAAGAAAAGTATTTTATTTGTAATTCTTCTCGTACATATTTGCCAAACTGTGGGAGAACACAGCAGGCTCACCTTTTTTGACAGGAGTTACAGTTTTGGACAGGATTGTCTTACTGGCTAAATGGCATACGCATGTTTAAGACAATTTTTCCAATACTTTCTATCATGGGGCGGCACAAATGCAAAATTGTAGGCAGGAAAGTGCAAGGTCCAAACAATGGGCAGAACCCACAGAAAAGATTATTGTCACTTAAAATGTGTCACCACAGTCTCCCTGAGAGCTGATCAGCAGCAACCTCAAAAGAGGATGAAGCCAAGAGACTAAATACCTTGCTTTACCCTTTGTGCGCCTGCACCTCATCTCTCCCTTTGCCTTTCCCCAGACTTTGTACTGTGTTGCCTCAAGGCTTGGGAATTGGCCTCTTATCAGTGGAAATGGCCACACCTGATGATAAAGGGTTATTGGGCCCATGATTGCCAAACCAAGCAGTGACTATTTCTGTACTCAGCAATCTCTGCACACTGCCCATGGCAGGGGGGTCAGCATGGTTTTCACCTCCTCACTTTGGGTGTTCAGGAGACATTTCCATTGGGAAGAGTTCAAGGAGGTGCTGCAAGGTTTGTGTGCTTCTCAGCATGTGCCATATGACACAAAGCCATGGACATTCTGCACAGATGTCATATCTATTTCCTTTGTTTACTTCTTTTATCTCTTTACTGCTATGACAGCTGCCACTGTATCAGAAAATGGTTACATGCAAACTTCTTATTGTATCTGTAGCTAATAATTAATTTAATTTTCCAAAGGCAGCTAAGGAACCTTCCTTCCCTTTCTGCTGGACCAGTGTTCTCTACATCGAGAATAGTGTGTTTCCTTTACACTGAATTATCCCCTATTTTTTTTATCTGCTTGTTTCTTTGCCTGCCCCTGCCTCATTCTCAGGACTCAGATATCTTTCACATGACACTGAAATCAAACATTATACATAAATCGTTGCTAATAAACTGAAATTATAAAGCCATGTAAAATGAAAATAACTTATAAAACAGATGTGTAAACTGTGATTCTGATTTTAAAAATTCAAACGAAGAGACAAAGTGAAAAGTGGAAAAGAGTCAGTGAAACTGTCTTCAGGTATTTAGAGCTTTTTTTTTAAGTTTCACACAACAGATTTAGGTCTTTTCTTCAAGCTACTATTTTAAGAAAGGTTTATCTTTGAACTTTAGTGTAGGCTCTGAGCAAATCTCACATTCCTCCTTGAAGTGATGTCTGTGTGGAGCACACGCAGTTTGCTGCAGGCTCTCTCTCTAATCAGGAGCAGATACAATAGTCAGACCACCAACACTGCTCATATCTGGAGAGAGCATCCCATAGCCTGCTGAGTGAATCTGAGTAGCCAGGGTCATAACTTTATGTCCTCAGTTAAGTATTTAAAATTTAGGTTAGATGAGACTGGATGGACCTAGGAGTTATAAAGAATATAATTTAAAATCATCTTTTATTCTTTCAATATTTACATCTTTGTTGATAGCATTTCACTTGAAGCCTACAGATCCCTCTTAATTAAAAAAATAATGTATTGATAGGGAAAATGGGGACAAAAGACACACATTTCAATCTCTTAGCAGAGATTTTTGGTTTTTCAAAGCATATAAGCATATTTTTTGGGTGAACTGCACGTTAGTTTTAGGATTATCTGATTTGCGAGAGCAAACAAAATGCAAAATGAATTTTCAAAGCAATGATGTGTATCAGTTGTGTCTGTATTTCTATTGGGGATGACCAAAATAAAAAGTTTTTACAAAGAATGATTAAGGTGTTTATATATATGATCCATTAAGGTTCAGATAGAAAGATTTCATTCATAGTTTATAACTAAATATGTATTGTAAGATGTAATGAAAACAAAAGTTCTCCTTTTTGCTACAGAAGCTAGTTCCATAGCTAAGATCTAGTTTTTGAACAAAAACAATTTTCTCTAGACTGTCTTTAAAAGATCAGCATTGAACGCAGAATTGAATAGACCACAAACTCTTCAGGGGATGGTGCTGTTTGTTGTTTTAGTGCCATCTGTGACACTAGACACTTTGTCAGTTCAGAACAAATAATAGCGATGGTGGGATGGGAATACTCACGTGCTGTGCTGACCAGTTTGTGGGAAATCATGGTACAGCTGCAAGGAGGCACAGAAAACAGTTATTCTTTGAGACTGCTGTAATAAAGGCTACAAAGGAGCATAGTGAAGCTTCTCAACATCTACATGTAGCCAAGCAGGATTACAATAGCCTAACATCTTTAGAGTTCTGACTAAACTGGTTTATAAGATAACTATTCACTAAAACTGTATTTTTACCATAAAGTTATTACTTCAGACACTCTCCCAACCTTGGATTTCTTTGGTCTATAGGATCTACAGAAATCTTTAAGAACTAAAATTCTCTCAAAGCAAGTTAAGAATAGTATTAATAAAGGTCACGTGCTGCTGTTCATCAATGCACAACAGTGTGGTCATTCATCACGTATGCAAGCAAACAGAAATTGTTTTAGTCATCTAACTGGGAATTTCCTTAAAAGAACCCATGAAGGAGAATGTCGCTGCAACAATTTTTCTCTGACTCTGGTTGTCACAGTGAAATATGTTTATGAATGTAACTATTATCTTCTTATCTTGCCAGCAAATTCTCTACCTGCAGTGGGTTTTGTGAGTGAAATAAGATACCAAAATAATACAGTAACCACTCTGAGGTGGACTTAGTAGATTAGAAGACCACATAATCAAACAATTGTATAGTCATTGTCATTTAAGGACAGAAAGCTGATTTTCATGTGTATTTCATTGTAAAAATCAATATTATAAAGAATCATAAATGTTAAATATAAGGTTGGCTTTTGAATGATGCCCATATCCACTTTATTGCTTTTTCCTTCACTGGGGTTTTTTTTGCCATAGTAACAGAAGTGGTCACCAGGGGTATTAGATTGCTCCATGGGAATTTTTCTGTGTAAGACTGAGGAGGAAGGATCATGCCTTTGTCTTGGGCAACAGCACCCCTACAGCTAAACCTGCTAATACAAAGGAGGACTTTCAGTCATCTTGTTCTAATGATGCATGAAAAAAAATAACAAACATATTACAGTGCAGTTTGATGCAGAGTAAAAACAAATACAGTAAAGTTCGCTCCTCCTCAATAAAAATGTAGTAATTTTTCCACAGTTTTTGGTTCTTTTGCATCTGATGGTTTATATATACACTAGGGATACATTTTGGTGCATTGACAGCATAATTCTAAGACTCTAAGGATTTCAGCAAAATAACTAAGGGAAATTAAAGTATACACAGACACTATACACATAAAAATCCCATTATCTATTATATTTAATTGCTAAAATAAAATTCCCATGCAACAGAGCAGTTGCTGAAAAAATACAAAACTTGAGCTTTTTCTGTAGGTGCTAAGATGTATCTTGAAATAAGGTAAGGATGTACACATTTCAAAATTGTCATCACTTGAAGAAGTAGGTCATCTTTGTGTTGTCATACTCTGTATTTCATCTGTACATAACTGAGAGAAATATGCAGCAATCCAAACCCCATTAAATTAAGGGAGACACATGGAAGAAACACCAATTCCTCTGTACTTTTCTGGTAGTCTGCTGCAGTACATACAAATCTCATCCTTTATCTGTTGGTATGGAAGAAAAAGAGATCATTGAAAATAACTTATTTCATATTTGTGACAGCTTATAAGTAAACGTATCAGTTAGTAACAATAATGACCGGCTGAGATATTTAGTCTTCCTCAATCACATAGTGAAACTCTTTATCTGAGAAAAAGGTAAAAGATGGTGTTTTGTTTTGGATTGTTCAGATAACAATCTCATCTTTGTTGCAACTTCAGCAAATTTTATAAAACACATTCTTAACATTACTGAAAAGGTAATCCCTTCCTCCTCCTCTAGACAAACTTCTTTATCCTGCAGGGATTTTTAGAGTTGTTTTTTCTAATGTGATGCTTTAAATTCATCTAAACCAGTTTTTGGAGATTTCTGTTATCTCTCTTTGGTGGCTAAAAGACACCTTGACGTTTAAAGTCAACTAAATTCTATGAATCTATTTAATGCTAATGATAATGATAATGCTTACGATTACTATTACAGAAATGAAGTTTTTAAAGTTGGTAGGATTTCATGAATCATTGAATGATTTTGTTGGCAAACATATCATATATTGAAATTAACTGTGTTTCTCTGTACCACACTCTTATTGTATCATTCTCCAAACTTCAAATCACTACTGGCAAGGAAGGTGTTCTAATTTTAAAGCTAAATTTGCCCATGAACAATTCATATCCATTTGGTTTGCAGCGAATATACCTTTCCTTCCATATAAGTCAAATTTGTTGAATTCATTTTTCTAGGTTAAATTAGCCACATTTTTCTACCTTTTCTCCAAAAATCAACCATCTGACTAAGCATTTGTTTGCACATCATTTCTCCACTTGGGGTGGAATCCAAAAATAAGTTTAAGTTCCTAAGTGACATTTTAGACAAAATTTATGTGTAATTCAGGAGAATGAGCCTGGAAAACTGCCTGTGACCTCCACAGAAACTGCATCTGTGGAAACCTCTCTACATTTTTCCTAATTCTGGATGCCATAGAAGCTCCACTGTGGACCCTGTCACTGCCAAATTGGCTTCATTTAGACAGTTACCTCCTGCCTGTCTAACACTGTTTGGATAGAGAAAATGTGAGATTTTAGTATTTAATTTTTGTATTTTTTTCTTCTTCCCGATCTAGTCTAATTTTTTGGTCATGCTCTGAATATTTATGTTTCTCTATCAATGTAGCATAGGTGGTAACTTTTTTGCATGCAAGTCTAGAAATTTGAATAGTTCTTCTAGAGGCAGAAGATCTAAGTCCTCAATTTGTGTGGGATTTGAATTTGTAGACCACAAATCCCAAAGGAATGCTGAATCCAGCATTCCCATTCTAGATGGGAATATAGCCCTCCCTCTCTGCATTTTGTTCAGGCAATGTCTACCACAGGCAGAGTGACACAGCAAGGAGGAGGTACAGACTTGAGGAGTACAGAGCAATTTGTGGATGAATACACACAGCAGACAGGTACCAATGAGGAGTTGTTCATATTAACACACCATCTCAGTGAGGTCTGTGTATATTGTCTGCTGGCCAGACTGTCACCAGTCAGCTCATCAAGCATCAAATTCTCCACCTCCTTGGAACATACCAGCCAACCTTTGCACTTGCTGGGTTGGTACCATTCACTTCTCTGTATTTTCCCTTTGGCTTTTTACCTCTTCATGTCAGTATATTTTTTCCTGATTTTTTCTCCCTGTGACATTATGTGATTTTGCTCTTTTTTGTTTGTTTGTTTTTGTTTGTTGTTTGTTTGTTTGTTTTTGTTTTACATTTTCTTACCTCACCTGGCTTTCTCTAAAATACCATCTCAGCAGCCTTTTTCTCAATAAAATTTGAGCTGAGGACTCTCAGCTGTGCTGTACCAGCCTAGGCCTTGAATCAGGCATCTGAATTTCTGAGCTGAGCCTTTCAAGAGTTCCTTCACTCCTTTTGTTTGCAGAAAGGACCATTCTGTAACAAGCTGGGCAGAACTCTTGCGTGATGACTGAAAACCAGACATTCACAATGAACTTTAGATGTATGCCCTTTTCTTAATGGCATTTTTTTATTACAAAACTGAGTGAGGAGAGCATTGTGAGAGAGCTGCTTTGTTCTGTCCAGCAGTATTGGGACGTAAGGGCTGCTGAACACTTCGGGGGAGAGCTGTGGATTCAGGGTATTAAAGCACTTGTATCACTTGTAGTGCCAATCATGATGTCTACAGCCAATTCAGGAACCAAAGACTGTGAAGAATTCTGTAAAGAACTAAGAAGATTTATCTAGTGAAGACTGCTGAAAGAAGATGATGTCCATTTCCCAAGTCCTAATGAATTTGGGTTGACAGGCTAACTGAAGAGATAGCCTTAAGGAAAAGCTTGCATTCAGGGCATGAGGTTAACTGAGGAAAAGACAAGTCTAAGACGGAGGCATATGACTTCATGGTATAAAATTTGATTTTACAGAGAAGCATTTTAACAGAGAATCAGGAGCTAGAGGCCTGGTGCTATAAGATGATTTTTTTAGGCTCTTTTGTGACCAAATATCTGCATGATAATGAAAAACCATTGCATGAAACACATAGCTTTGGGACTAGTATATACAATGCTTATACAGCAGCACTGAAAAATAAAGTGGTAAATAGATGCAGATATAGCAAAAGTCCAAGAGGACAATGACAAGGTTCATTAAATCACTGGATATCTGGAAAATTCCAGGTTATTTCCCTACTGTCACATTCATCATTAAGGCAGAGAGGCAGGTGTGGGAGTTCCACCTTTCGGCAAAATTTAGTGCAATCATCAAATTCCTTTCCTCATGTTAATTGTCATTATTTTCATGAGTTTTATTATGTGCTTAGCACAAAGCATAGTCCTTGAGCTGCAGAAATTTACCCCAGGGAAAAGACATTAAATAGTGACAGCAAGTAGTGGAAACAGTGACTGGGCAATGTTTTGGGTCTTAAACACTTAATACTGTTAATAAAGTCGTTGAAGTTCTTACAGGCACTCAAAGAACTGTGTCTGTGAAGGATTTAAATGAGGGAAAGGGAAGTGATGATGAATCTGAGAAGGAGCAAGGGTGTGAGCAGTGAGTGGGCTGCAGCTGAGAGGTGGAATGCAGATGGAATCTGCATAATCAGAAGAGCTAGAAGAGCCAAGTGTAGATCCGCCACCAAAAGTAGAGAGGAAAGAAACAAACACAGAGACCCTAGAAACTGGATATGGACATAAGGAAATAAAAATATAATAGGTCAAGCAAATGGTATTGCAAAAATAACATGAATAATAAAGAATATCTATATAACAGTAATTTTTTGAACCATAGACACTTCATTTTGTTTTTATATAATTGAAGATGGCTAAGGCTAGATTCTGAGAAGCTTAACTTGTTTGAGTACTGTCTTATTCTCATACCCTGTGCTGACTGAAAGTATATTAGCACAAATGATAATGGCATTATTTCTGCATTATTTCATTGGGAAATGAGCATGGGAGTTGGCTGAATGGATAAAGCAAAATCTGCCCTTTTTTTGTGGGTTTAAAATCTTTCTGACCCTCCAATAAATTTAAAGAAATAACTATGATAATTATTTTGCCAACTTTTTTATATTGATCTTCACAAATTGTGTGAGAAAACAATCAAAGCTATTATGAAATTGGATCTTTTTTTCAGTAGTGTTTTTATGCTAAATGTTATCTAGTATTTTTAGTCCATTGTAGACATCTAATAATAATTATAGCATGATTTCTGTGGGGCAAATTTGTTTCCTGGAGCATTGCTTCTATTTTCAGTTTCTAAAAGACAGTACACAACATATTTATAGTTTCCAATACTGTTTTCCAGGAAAAGAAAGGAAACTATGGTAAGAATTCCAGATAACCCCATCTAAATAAAATACTTGCAGGAAAAATGAGTTATATTTTGTTTGCATAGTCATTAAAAAAGAAAATATATTTAGGTTTCTAAATTATTGCTTCTCAAAAAATAACGTGTAGTTGGAACACTGTAAGTCCTAAGGAGGAGAATAATAGATCCTGGAGATTATGTTTAAATGCTTTTGTCAACAGGAAAACTAGGTCTAAATTATATTTAATAATCTGATACAGAGCCACATTCAGTTTCAATTTGCAAGGGATATATAAGTTTTAGCTGATTCAGCTGATCAATTGCATTTATGGAGACAATATTGCCAGGTACTATTATGAATTTTTTTTGTGTCAATTACTAGCATGCTCACTTGTTTGGCCATTTCTATAGAAGTAGAATAATAAATACACGAGACAATTGATGACCTGAATGATAATGCTTACATTCTTGTTTTGCTTGTGCCTCAAACTATTTTTTTCAGACAACTTTATACATTAAATAGCCTCTCCTTAGTTTCATTCCCATAAAACTAGCCCATGTGAGCTGTTCTTGCTTCAGATTTTTGTCATATCATCTGTGTTTCGTGTCATTTATATATCAGTTATAAAATAGCTGATCAGCTATTTTTAAATGTAGATTTTATTGTACAGTATACACCACTTATCCACCAGCGAAACTCATTTTGCACTAGTGAAGTAAACCTACATTAACTATTCTAGGGTCCAGAAGAGTCTGGTTTTTTCTTTCCTTTCAGTGTCTTTCCATGCTTAAAATTTTCTTTCACAATTTTAAAGGAACTATAAACTAAATCCCACTGGAAACAGTGTGATTACTCCTCTCATGTAGTAGCTAAGCAACTGGCATTGAGATCTCTTGCACAGATAGAAGCACTTGTCCTTTTTCTGATTTTCTGGTAAGAAGAGTAAAAGGAGCCCGTGTGCAGCAGGGATTTAGCAGTAAAGTGAACAGAGAGGTGATCTTCCTGCTGAGTTACAGCCATAATAAATTTATACAGATACCTGTATATAACCTCAAGAGGGGATTTCCTGAGAGAAACACAGAGAGTCACGAGTGCCAACTGGTCCCCTTTTCCTCAGGCTTGCAAAATTACAGGGAACTATTGATAGATTATAGAGGCTTTAGAAAGAAATACATGGTAGAAATATGTAAGTAAACTTTGCACATATAGGTCATCAATACTTTGGAAAAATGTTGTTGCTGTTAGTTTTCCCAATGTCTTTTTATATTTGTTCATCTTGGCTTTCTGGAACCTGATATCTTCCCTTTCTGGAATGGTGTTATGGATCTTCCTGCAAGAGCAGGAAAGAAAAGAAATAACTTATCAGTATGCATAACATTCAGATTGAAAGAATTCAAGTGTATCAGCTGAAAACACTGTGTGATTTTGTTGTTACTTTTTTTCAACTAAGTAACTTCATATGTTTGTTGTATCACAGGTACAGGAATGGCTGTGCTTAAACTGCCAGACCCAAAGGGCAATGTCAGGACAACTTGGAGATATGGGCAAGGTGCCACTTCTGAAAACAGGCCCTTCACAACCAGCATCCAAACCACCTGCTCCTCAAAAACGGCCTCTGCCTGCTGTCTCACATTCCCCTCAGAAGACTTCCACACCTCCCACTCCAGCAGCAGCGAAGCCGAAAGAAGAACCAGGCGTTCAGAAGGAAGCTCCAAAACTTCAGCAGGGGAAATTGGAGAAAGCATTGTCAGCTGATAAAATCCAGCAAGGAATTCAAAAGGAAGATGCAAAATCTAAGCAGGGAAAACTTGTCAAGACACCTTCAGCTGATAAAATCCAGCATGCTTCTCAGAAGGAAGACCCAAGGATTCAGCAAACAAAACTCACAAAGACAGCCTCCTATGACAGAGTTTTGCATGAAGTTCAGAAGGAGGATGAGAAACTACAAGGAACAAAGCTGGCAAAAACATCCTCAGCTGATAAAATTTTACATAAAGTTCAGAAGGAAGACATAAAACCTCAAGAGGCAAAATTGGCAAAGATGCCCTCAGCTGACAAAATTCTACAGGGAATTCAGAAAGAAGACACAAAACTCCAACAGATGAAAATGGCAAAGGCACTGTCAGTTGACAAAATCCAACCTGCAGCTCAGAGGGAAGATACAAATCTTCAGGAGGTAAAATTGCCAAAGGCAGCTTCAGTTGATAAAATCCAACATGGAATTCAGAAAGATATAAAACTTCAACATGAAAAAATTAAGAAAACTTCATCAGTGGATAAAATCCAAGAGGAAGGTCAAAAAGAAGAAACAAAACTTCAGCGAGGGAAACTATCAAAGACACCTTCAGCAGATAAAATTCCTGCAACAATTGCAGACCAAAAGAAACCCCTAAGCACATTGGAAGAAGGTAAAGAACCTGTGCTCCCAGAAAAGAGCGCACCACATCCAGAAGAGAAAAAGGAAGAAATTGCAGCTGAGATTAAAGATGGTGTTGCTGAGAAGAAAGCAGAAGTTGAAGCACCTTATAAGGGACTGCAGACTAAGGAGAAAGAAGATGTAAAAAAAGAGGATTTGACAACTGGGATTTCACAAGAGGTTTTGAAAGCTGAAAAAGCTCAGGAAGAAGAAATTCCTGTTCAAACAGCACCTCTGCCAGGAACCGACCAAGTGGAGGTAGTGCGAGAAAAAATAGTAAGTGTTTTTCTCCCTCCTACTTCCCTTTCTCCAACTTAGAATCTGATCCTTACAGACCCTCTCCTTCCTGCTTTATTGTTATTCTCTTTACAAAATTATTCTAAATTATGAAACCCACGACTCCCATTGAGTGAAAGTTTCACCAGTTAGTCCTATGCTCTACACACACATTTCAAGATTATTTGCCTGATTTTAAGTCTCAAGCAATTAAGCATTTGAAACTGAGGCAAAGTTCCTGCTTAATAATTTTTCCAATATTTCAGATTTATTTACTTTGGTCTCTAGACTTTTCTGACTTTGAAGATTAATTGTTGAAATTGGAGCATTTTCATTGTTCTCAGTCCCAAAAAGGGAATAATCTGAAAAAGTAAGGTGTACAATACTTTGCAAAACCAAAATATAATATAAATTTCAGGAATATTTTGTGATGCCTGAACATGGTACATGAAAGTATGCAGCCTTTACTTCTTTTTACTATTTAATTGGTTTATCTCATATAGACAATTATAATAATAGACATATAGTACATTCATGTGGGGTTCCTGTGGGCTCTCAAGTCAGACAAATGGGTAAGTTTATGGTAACATGTATTAGAGGTCTGTATTCAAGGCACTTTATCAGCTGAAGAGAATAACATGCATGCTTTGTCGAGAAATGAAAAATTAGGGGTTTTGTATCAGCCCCACAAATCAGATGCTGATTATTACATTATGAAAGTAATATGTTATGAAAGTAGGATTAGACTTAGGGAAAGTGTTTAACCTTTACCGGAATTACGTTTTCAAATAATCCAAGTCAAATGGTCAAGGGTTTGGTTGATTTTTGTTTTATGTATTTCCTGGTGGTAATTAAGATATCTGGATAGAAAAATGGTCTAATTCAGAAATTTTGTTTTGGAAAATACTATTTTTATGAATTAAGTCTCCAGTCTGAAATAAACTTCCTATCACAGGTTCTATTTACCTCTCTTGATCATATCTAGAGTTATGGTGCATGATTTTACTGAGGGACTCCCTAAATTATGCTTAGAGTAACATAGCCAGAAATTCTACCCTTGGGACCAAATAAAAAGGAGATCTGGGAAAATCTTATTTCAAATTGTTCAGCATTAGAAATCAAGAAGGTGTCTCACCTGGCTTGTGTTTAGTAAAATTAATTCTGATTTATTTTTCATTTTTCTTCATTGAAGTACTTCAGTGTTGTCTGTACTGTTCATCAACCATTGGTAGACACAGCTCTTCCCAAGACAGCATGTGATAAAAGTGGAAGTGGTGATACCAATTTAGATATCACACATTGCTTCCATTTCACTAGGTAATAGACAACATGTAGACATTAGAGAATATAATTTACAAGTATTTCAGAGTAGAATCAATGGAGGATTTCAGATAGGTGTATTTTTAATTAAGGATGCAAAGGAAAACCTTTCTGCACTTGAAAAACTGCTGTCATTTTATATTCAACTCTGTGAAAATGGTGGTTACGGACTCTTCTAGTTTTCCAGTAAAAGATAAGCAATTATTACTGTCCTAGTTTCACTAAAAAAAATAATAATAAAAAAAAAAAAGAACAAAAGCAAACACATGAAAAAGCTGCAATACCCCAATAAGTCTGAGTCAGTACAAACAGTAGCATAATCTATGAAAAATCAGAGAATCATAGAATAGTTTGCATTGGAACGGACCTTAAAGATAATCTCATTCCAACACCTCAGCCATGGGCAGGGACACCTTCCCCTAGACCTGGAGGCTCAAAGCCCCATTCAACCTGCCCTTCTGCACTTTCTGGGATAGAACATCCACATCTTCTCTGGGTAATCTGTGCCAATGATTCACAACTTTAATAATAAATAATTTCTTCTTAATAGCTAATCTAAACTTGCCCTCATTAAGTTTGAAGCCATTTTGCCTTACCCTGTCCATACTCTGGTAAATGTTCTCTATCCTTTTTGTAGGCATCTCTTAGGTTCAGGAGAAATCACAGATATCAATTGAATATAGAGATCTGGCATCCTTTAAAAAAAAAGTTACTTTAATATTGAAACATTTTAAAATATTGCAGTCTCAAAGTGTGATTTAAGGAACCATAAAGCTTTTTTTGTTTTTTTTTTTTTTTCAAAGCATTTTTTTCAGTAATATTTTGAAATATCTTCAAAATGTTTTTAAAGAATAAATTGACTGGTCATGTTTTACAGGTCCTTTTTCTAAGAAACTGTCTTGTAATATTGACTATTGACATGTGCAGCAGCACTTAGCTGTTCTAGCAGAAACCTAGAAATCTTGGAGGTTTAACACATACTTTTCATCAGTATCTAATTGCTATCTTGGAACTCAGAGAGGTAGTTCAGCATATCTGTATGAGCCCATTATCAGGTTGTCTATTGGCATACATTTGTAATTTATTCAATATATTATGTAAGTTCCTTTATTGCTAGCTTCTTATAATTTCTGAGGAATGATCATGGGCTTCAGTTGAGTGACTGGGTAAATATTAATATTTTGTTGATTGGCATCCTTATTCTAACACATGCCACAAAACAGTCTAGAGAGACAGAAGAAGGATGATAAGACTTGTCCATAAGCATTTTTTCTGGATACAAATAAAATTATTAATTTTTAAAATATAAAATTNTTTTTTTTTTTTCCTTTAGCCATATTTTTCTTTTAATAAATTTCTGGTTTGATTTAGTAACTGATGGAAATTTTTCATAGGGTCATAGAAAAAGACCTCCAAAATTGTGAAGCCCAACCATTAGCTCAACACTACCACCTTCACCACTAAAACATGTCTACAAGTATCATATTCAGTTTTTTGAACCCTAAGTTTTATATTTTCAAATAAGAATAGTAAAAGTGAGGAAGAGTATGAACAAATAACATTTATAAAGCTAAAATTTCTAATACAAAGTAGTAGTGTAATGGATCAACTCCTCCATCACAGAAATGCCACTGGAATAGCACAAATACAGTTGACATTGGATCATTTTTAACATTAGTTAAAGAGTTTTCATTTGCTCTTTTTAAAGCCTTATCCAGACTTCAGCTTTTGTAAGTCTCTTTCTTCCTCATTTCTCAAGAAGTTTCTCCCATCAATGTCTGTATAAGAGCTAAATTTGTCCAGTATTAAAAACACACATTAGGCAAACTCAGAGGAAATGCCGTTGAAATACTCAGAAAATCCCGGTAATTTGGCATGTATCACAGTACTTCCTAATTTACAAGGAAAACAAAGTGGGTTTTTTTTAATATAAGTGCATTTTTTTAATTCTCAAAGAGTTGTGGAATAAATATATAGTCCTTATCAACATTGTTTCTGCAACATTTTGTTATTTATCTGAAATCTTATGTTTATGATATCTTTGAAAGTTTAACAATGATGCTGTCTTTGTGGATGTGATGGCCAGCACCACAGAAAATAAGTTAGCAGTCCTTTAAAAATAGATGTAGCTAGTGACAATATCCTAAATCTCAAACTACATGAAATTTGGAAAAAAAGCCCAGAGGTTTTTATTGTAAGTATTGCTTATTTTAGATTACATGCATATTGATCTCAAAACATGATATGTAGGATAATTTTAACACATACCGTGGCACAGGCAATGATACAAACAAAAATCTTAGAAAATATATTTATATTTTGGAAACCTTAAAAAGAAAATTGGATTTTCTCATTCATTTTATTTCTAGTGAGAAATTAATTCTGTCCTTGTATATATTTTTCTTCTCCTTACTGTACAAACAGCAGACTTCCTCATATTCAGTTTGCTGCCATTCATAGCAGTCATTTATGTTATGCTGAGGTTTAGCACCAGGGTAGGCAACAGTAATATTCATTGCCATCTCCTCTGGTAAGCTCACAGTAGGTATTAGACATTGGAATCATCTGGAAGGACAATGGCTGAAGCTGTTCCATGACCAGTTGATCTCTCCCTTTTTCTGTGCTTAACAGTTTGGCTGATGCCTTCTGTCTCTGCTTTGCAACCAACAGTATCACATCATCTTGGAGTCTGAGAGGTTCACTCTCACAAAATGAATGCATTCTGTCCATCAGCTCCTGGGAAACCTTCTGAGCTTGAGCAATGTTTGCATTTTTTAGTAGTTCATCTAAATTGATCATAGTGAGTTTTGTTGGCTATGCCTTCATAAGTATGAACATACTGGTCATAAATGAAAAAATAGCGATCCAATGTCATAGGTGAAGTTTTAATGAGGAGCGTGCTATTTATAGAGGGACAATCACTTGGTTTTAATGATACATGTATTTTATAAACACAGCAAAATAAATTCCCCTTTAACAATTTCTTCTTTAATAAAGGGAACAAAAATGCAAATATAACATACAAAACCTGAAATGTTTAATTGTGCTTCATTGCTGACTTTTTGTAAAGACGGTACATAATTCTGTCCTTAAGGCTGGAGAATATCCTAGAGTTGACTTTTCAGAATATCGAGAGCTGTAGGCTCCAAATGGTGATGCCTTTCCAAAGTTCTTTCAAGTAATACAGGTGTCTCCATATTTATATATTATTCACAGCCTTATAATTCAAGAAGTCCTTAGAAATGTTTGTTTTCACACTATATTTTTATTTGCAATGGATTTTGCTGTAACATCAGATATTTGAATCTGGAGTATTGCTGATAATGTTAGTAAGAACAAATGTAGATTATATTCATTTTAATATCTGATTTGGCAAGCCATATAATAAATCATTCCCATGAATGATGATTAATTAATAAAATTTTAATTAGTATATTGCTGTAATAATAATATAAATAATTTAATACCAATATAAATATTAGTGTTTGAATGTAGGATTATGTCCAAAGTGATATGTCTAAAAGCAAGAACATGTAATCTAAATGTAAATTAAATCTAAACCTGGCTGGGTTTAAAAATAAAATGACTGACTAAAAAATATTTGGGTTTTGATATTTTGACCCTAAATGTAACTTTAGTGTGAATAAACTTTGAAAATACTTGCAGTTGACAGCAACTTAACATAAGTCTAAATGTAACTTTAAATTATAAATAACAGTCATGATAATTTTCCTAGTATATTTATTCTGCAGTATTTTAACTACTTTTCAAATAATTATGTTATCAATGAAGTTGATAAATTAAACCTTTAAATGAATGTTTTTCTCTACTTCAGAAATTGCTTACTTAGATTAACAAAGCTATTAGATACTACCTACTTTTATTATTGAGAGCCCTAACAAAAATATAGATCACGTAATATTATTAAAATCGTGAGACTTTGGGATGCTTGTTCTCAAATTGCCAGTGGATGTGGGGGCAACTTCTTAAAATTGTCAGCCCAGAGTAGAGCTATGGTGACCTGTATTTTGGAGACTGAAATATGTTTTAGCTGAACAATGAGGTACTTTCACTAGGTACAGAGCATTTCACAGCTGTGAGAAGCAGGAGTGAAACTGGTGCAGAAATATTCGCTGCAGGAAATTTTTAGTATTTTTGTTATTTATAGAAGAAGATAAAGATGTTTGTCAGTCAGAATGAGGTAGAAAGATCTTGAAGGTAGGATGATTTCAATTAGGGATGAGAAGGAAAACATTGGTTCTGATGCTCACTCAGGAATGCCTGCCTTGTTTGCTTCCTTTAATCAATGGCTGACCATCGTGCTTTCCTCCCTGCAATTACATTGTCCTGCCAACAGCTTACTCTGCACTACCAATTTATCAAGAAACTTCTTTTTTATGAGGTGCTCAAAAAATATTTGTACAGTGCCCAGGTGTAGGGGACACTCCAATAAGTGGAGACATTCCAAATGTTATTAAATCATGCTTCAGTACTCTACTTATTCTGTTGCATGTTACAATGTGTAATACTTTAATCAACAAAATTAAACCATAAAGGCAAAATTTGAGAGGATTGACATATTTATAGATAATTATAAAATGTTGAATGGGCAAAGAAAGGAGTGGACTCTAGAAATTCTGCAGACATTTGTCAAGCTATATTACTTTGTATCAAAACCCATGTAGGCTGCTTTGAAACACAGTAAATCTTCAAATAAACTCTTGGGCAACATGAATATGTGATCAAATGGCAGGTTATAATTAATAAGCATTCTTAAAACAATTAATTTTTATATTGAAAAATTGAAGTTCATCCTGAATCTAGTAAAATCACTTACCAGTGTGGACAGCCTTGCAAAGCCTAGTTGGAGTCAATGCAAAAAACCAAAATTTGAGAAAAGCTTTTGTATTATTCTAATAGCTTTGAATAGTAAAATTACTCAGTCTTCATCTGAGGCATGAACTCACCCTTTAGAAAAAAAATAAAAATAAAACCACATTTTTTAATTGCCAGGAGGCATTAAGAATTTCTATATAAATATATACACACCCGTTATGTATTTATTTTTTTAGGAAAAGGAGGATGAAAAATCAGACACATCAAGCTCTCAGCAACAGAAAAGTCCGCAAGGTCTGAGTGACACCGGGTATTCTTCTGACGGGATATCAAGTTCACTTGGTGAAATTCCAAGTCATATCCCCACTGATGAAAAGGATTTACTCAAGGAATCTAATAAAAAAGACACTATTTCACAAGAAAGTCCGCCAAGCCCCTCAGATCTAGCTAAATTGGAAAGTACTGTACTCTCAATTTTAGAAGCTCAGGCAAGCACTCTTTCTGATGAAAAATCTTCAAAAGACAAAGAGCTTTCTGAGTCATATGGTGAACAGACAAAGGATCAACTTAAAACAAAGCCGTTGCCTGTCACTCCAGAATCTTACAGTTCAGATGAGGAAGATTTAAAAGCTAGCAAAGAAGGTGAAGGAACCATTGTAGAAGAGGGCAAAGGAACTGCTTCCTCCCAGGCAGACTACAAGGAAGAACGTGAAGGAGATGACATATCAGCAAGAAGACAACAACGCTATGACTCTGTGGAAGACAGCAGTGAGAGTGAAAATTCACCTGTTCCAAGGAGAAAAAGAAGAACTAGTGTTGGTTCTTCAAGCAGTGATGAGTACAAACGAGACGACAGTCAGGGATCAGGTGATGAGGAAGACTTCATTCGAAAACAAATTATAGAGATGAGTGCTGATGAAGATGCTTCAGGTTCTGAAGATGATGAATTCATTAGAAATCAACTCAAAGAGATCAGTGCAGCTGAAAGCCAAAAGAAAGAAGAAGTGAAAAGCAAAGCCAAAGGAACAGCTGGAAAACACAGAAGGATGACACGGAAAAGTAGTGCAGGCTATGATGAGGATGCAGGAAGAAGACATTCATGGCACGATGATGATGATGAGACTTTTGATGAAAGCCCAGAGCCAAAATACAGGGAAAGTAAAAGTCAAGATGGTGAAGAACTTGCAGTATCTGGAGGAGGAGGCCTTCGACGTTTCAAAACAATAGAACTAAATAGTACAATAACAAACAAATATTCTGAAGTATCTGAACAACAAAAAGGTATTTTATATTTTGATGAAGAACCTGAGCTAGAGATGGAGAGTCTTACAGATTCACCAGAAGATAGATCTAGAGGAGAAGGATCTTCTAGTTTGCATGCTTCTAGTTTCACACCAGGTACATCTCCTACTTCAGTGTCATCACTTGACGAAGATAGTGACAGTAGTCCTAGTCACAAAAAACTGGGAGGGGAGAGCAAACAACAGCGCAAAGCAAGGCATCGGACACATGGTCCTCTTCTTCCCACTATAGAAGATTCTTCAGAAGAAGAAGAACTACGGGAAGAGGAAGAACTGCTAAAAGAACAAGAGAAACAACGTGAATTAGAACAGCAACAAAGAAAAAGTTCGAGCAAAAAGTCTAAAAAGGACAAGGATGAACTCAGAGCCCAGAGAAGAAGGGAACGTCCAAAAACTCCACCAAGTAATCTTTCTCCTATTGAAGATGCATCTCCAACAGAAGAATTACGACAGGCTGCAGAAATGGAAGAGCTGCACAGATCATCTTGTTCTGAATATTCACCCAGCATTGAGTCAGAACCTGAAGGTTTTGAAATCAGCCCAGAAAAAATAATAGAAGTGCAAAAAGTTTACAAATTGCCTACTGCCGTCTCTCTATACTCACCAACAGATGAGCAACCAACTGGACTCCCAAAAGAAGACACTGGTCAAAAGACACTGAAAAGTGCCGAAGAGGTATATGAGGAGATGATGCATAAGTCCAGATCTTTTCAAATGTCAAATGAAAAAGATGAAGTATTTGAAAAAGAATCTTTGTATGGTGGAATGCTAATAGAGGATTATATTTATGAATCTTTAGTAGAGGATACTTACAATGGAACTATTGATACTAATCTTGTTATGAGACAAGATGAGAGCAGTGAATATATACAGAGGGGAAAAGAGAAAAAAACAAGAGCTTCAGAACAGGTCTATGATGAACCACAGAAAATTAGTGATATAGAGAAAGACTACTATAGTGTTGAGACTTTACATACTATTGTGCCTCAAGAAGATATTGTTTCTAGTTCTTACATTATCCCAGAAAGTCATGAAATAGTTGTATTAGACAGCACAGTAACTTCCACCATTGAGGAAAAGCATTTGTTAGATGCAGAAGCTGCTTATGAAGAGCTTATGAAAAGACAGAAAATGCAGCTAACCCCAGGGTCTAGTCCAACACAACCAGCTTCAGATTTCATTCCCACATCTGATACAAAGGTATCTGGTAGTGGAGAATTAGTGGATAGTACTTCTTTAACATCCAGCACTACTTCAGCAATCTCAGATGTATCACCTGTCAGTAGCACACTTTCTATTCCAGATGTTAAAATAACACAGCATTTTACAGCAGAGGAAATTGAAGATGAATACTTGACAGATTATGCCAGAGAAATTAAAGAAATAATTTCTCATGAAACATCAATATTGACATACTCTGAGACATCAGAAGGTGCTGCATCAGTTTTACCTTCTGATACAGCTTCCTTAACATCATCTACATCTTCAGTTTGTACCACAGATAGTTCCTCACCTATAGATAGCACAACCACAGGTTTTGTAGGTCCAGCAGAAGGTGTAAGTAAGCCAGCAGATTCTGAAGGTGTCAGGATGGTAACACAGGTTCCCTTAACATCTGCAAAAGAGTACTCTGAAGTGAGCATGCCTTACGAATCTATTGCGGGAGCCACTAAAAAAACATCTCTTGAATCAGATGCAGAGAGTGTGGAGCAAACTGCAGTTTGTTTGCCTGAAACTGTACCTTTAGTAGTGGCAACTACAATTACAAAATCCAAGGAATATGCAACAGATACAATTACCTTTGATACCTCCAAAGCAGAGAAGGAAGCAGCTAGAAAAATTATAAGTACAGTAGAGGCTGGCAGTGTCAAAATTCATCCTGAAGAGCCACACAAAGAATTGGGTGTTGATATGACAAGGATTGATTTGACTAATGCTGCATCTGAGCAGCCACCTATATGTATAGCACCAGTACCAGTTACAGAGCCTGCATCAGAAACATCTGTACTCCCTCCCAGTGTTGTAAGTAAGACCAGCATGGTCTCTGTGCCTTCCTCAGCTCCTGCTGTTTCAGCCAAAGTATTCTCTCTTTTTAGAAGCTCTTCTTTGGATTCTTCTGCACATCCTTCTCCACCCCCACCTCCTCCTCCTCCTCCACCACCTCCTCCACCACCATTACCACCACCACCTATTTTACCTAAGCCAGCTATTTATCCCAAAAAGAAGTCACAGATTAAGGCTCCAGCAGCAGCAGCTCCCACAGTACCTTCAGTAACAAGTGTTCCAACACTAGAGTCCACAGCTGTATTAAAGGATCATGTGGTACCTATCACAAAAACATACACCCCAACACCACCTCCTGTACCACCCAAACCATCCTCCATTCCAGCAGGGCTCGTTTTCAGTCACAGGCCCCCTGAAGTAACCAAACCTCCAATTGCTCCTAAACCAGCAGTTCCTCCACTCCCAATAGCTGTTCATAAGCCAGCGGAAATACAGCCCAAACCAGTAAGCTTGTCATTGACTTCAAGTATGACTCTGAATTTGGTATCCACAGCTGAATACAAAATACCATCTCCCACTTCCCCTTTGTCTCCACACTCAAACAAATCTTCACCAAGGTTAACAAAACCCTCACAGGAAACTTATGTTGTCATCACATTGCCATCTGAGCCTGGAACTCCCACTGAAGCTATAACTAGCCAGGCTGTTACCAGCTGGCCTCTAGAAGAACCTTCTAAAGAACAAATTCCCCAACCTATGCAACCAGTTTTTACCACATCCATGAAAACTATGGATATTCAAAGTATGACAGGTCAGAGTATGTACATTTCAGGTGCACTGCAAGCTATTCCTGTGACAACACAAGCAACTTTTGAAAAAATACCTAGTTCAAAATCAGAAGTAGTAACAACAGACATAACCAAGACCACAGTGTCTGTGATCAAGGGTCCAGTGCCTGGTTATGGTTTAGGTAGTGTTGCTATTACTATACCTCCAGAGCCACTACATATTGTAGACCAACCCAGACACAGGGAGAATGGAAGATTCCATCCTCTGGGCGATGTCATAGATCTTCGCACTTTGACTAAGATGGACATTGAAATGAGAGACAGCTGTATGGATCTCTCTGCTGTTTCCATGGATGTAAGACGGCAAATGCCAACAAGTGACACAGGTGGACGACCAGTAAGTACTGTCCAGCCATCCATAATAAATCTTAGCACTGCGTGTGTTGCTGATACTTCTCTGCCTGTAGTCACTGAGACTGTAACTGTAATGACCTGCACTGCCACTGTGAGCTACACCACCAGCACAGACAGCCTTGTGGATCTGGGACACGCGATGACAACACCTCTTCAACTAACAACATCAAAACATTTTGAGCCTGCATACAGAGTAGCAGGCAGCCAGGCCTTTTCTGTAGGTAGAGATGAAGTGCCAATAAATTTATCACTAGGTACTTCAACTCAGGCAGTGACATGGGCTGCTACAAAGCCTGTTACTGTGCCACCTGTTGGTGTTACAAATGGTTGGACTGATCTCTCCACTTCTCAGGAGCCAGCAGAGAGTGGAGCAGTTGACCTTAGCACTACAAAATCCCACAGAACAGTAGTAACAATGGATGAAACTACTTCAGGTATGATAACAACAGTAATAGAAGATGATGAAAAGCCTGTAGATCTGACTGCAGGGAGAAGAGCTGTCTGCTGTGATATGGTTTATAAATTGCCATTTGGTAGGAGCTGTACAGCACAGCAGCCTTCTACTACACTTCCAGAAGATCGCTTTGGCTACAGAGATGACCATTATCAGTATGATCGTTCAGGGTCATATGGCTACCGAGGAATTGGAGGTATGAAACCATCTATGTCTGACACAAATTTATCAGAAGCTGGACTATTTGCATACAGAAGCAAGAATAGTTTTGATTATCGAGTTGGGGCAACTGATACAGCAGTAGATCTTACTTCTGGAAGAGTAACTACAGGTCAGTATGACACAGCAGCAGATCTTTCTTTGAAATATAATTTTGATGTTCCTCACCTCATTTCAGGATAATTTTTTTATTGTTTTTCCCCTCCTTCTGTTGTTTTGTTTTCTTTTGGACAGTGTGACAAATTATTCCGGATTACACGTGTTTTTCATTTCTTCATTTTACGTATGTGTTTGCACAGAGGTGCCTGCATGTGCCTGCATGTTCAGAAATGCTGTTTCCTTCACATCTAAAGTAGATCATTAACCTGAAGATTTGCATGCGGTTTCCCCTTCCCATTTATTTCATCAAGATGGGATGACTTTCAGAATCCGCAAAGCAGCATTCTTTTGTGGGACTGGACTGTAACTTTGCCCTGTAATTTCAGGTGAGGTTATGGATTACTCAAGCAAGACTACAGGTCCATATCCAGAGACTCGGCAGATTTCTGGCCTCGGGCTCAGTACACCACAGTATTCCCAAGCAAGAATGGTGTCTTCTGTGGGTTCCCAGTTTGGCGTTGGAAGTGTTTTAAGATCATCCAATGGTGTTGTTTATTCTTCAGTAGCGACTCCAATCCCATCCACATTTGCCATCACCACACAACCCGGTTCTATTTTCAGTACAAGTGTCAGAGATCTACCTACTCTCCAAACAGTTGACTCAGTGCCCTCTTTATCAACTTTGCAACAAACTCAACCACTCCCAAGATCATACAGTTTCTTGACAACTGTGGCAGCTGAAAAAGATAAAGCAGTTACTGCCGTGGGTATGGAGACAGGGTTACCACCTCATTCTATAGAAACTATTACCACTGAGCCAACCAGCTTGATACCTGCTTTAACTACAGCATCTGAAGTTTATACAGATGTTCTAGATGATGAAGTTGCCCTTCTCATTGCCCCTGAAGAAGGCAAACAGCAGCAGCTTGATTTGGAGCGGGAGCTTCTTGAGCTTGAGAAAATTAAGCAGCAGCGCTTTGCAGAAGAGCTGGAATGGGAACGTCAGGAAATTCAAAGATTTAGAGAACAAGAAAAGTTTATGGTGCAAAAAAAGCTTGAGGAGTTGCAATCCATGAAACATCATCTCTTATTTCAGCAGGAAGAGGAACGACAAGCTCAGTTTATGATGAGACAAGAGACATTAGCCCAGCAACAGTTGCAGCTCGAACAATTCCAACAACTTCAACAGCAGCTCCACCAACAGTTAGAGGAGCAAAAACTTCGTCAAATATATCAGTATGGTTATGACCCTGCAGGAACTGGCTCACCACAAACTACCACAGATCAAACACTTTTGGAAGGACAGTACACAAGCACAGAAAATGGCCAATTTTGGCCTACTGATGACACAACTACTACAGCTTCAGGAGTGCTGGGTATTGAAATTCCACAAAGTCAAGCATGGTATACAGTTCAGTCTGATGGCATTACCCAATACATACCCAGGTCTGGTATCCTAAGCTCAGTTTCAGAAATGTCTCTTAAGGATATTGATGTTAGAGAGGAGAAGCAATTGAAAAAGAGAAGTTCTATGCCAAAATTACGTGGCCCCTATGAGGAGTTTGAGGAGACCCTGCAAGAAGAGCCCCGTTGTTTCAAAAAAATAGTGGACAGTGGAGTGCAAACTGATGATGAAGATGGAGCAGAAAGAGGTTACACCAACAGGAGACGGAGAGCTAAGAAGAGTGTTGATACAAGTGTTCAGACAGATGATGAAGATCAAGATGAATGGGATCTTTCCAGCAAATCCAGAAGGAAGCCTCGTGTAGGGAAATACAGCGAGAGCACCACTGAGGCAGACAAAGCTAAACCATTCTCCAAGGTATCTAGTATTGCAGTTCAGACAGTGGCAGAGATTTCTGTGCAAACAGAACCTGTAGGAACAATAAGAACACCTTCAGTCAGGGCCCGATGGGATGCTAAGGTTGAGATCATAAAACATATTTCAGCTCCAGAAAAGACATATAAAGGAGAAAGTCTGGGATGTCAAACAGAGACAGCATCAGACACTCAAAGTGCCCAATATCTGTCAGCTTCCTCTCCTCAGAAAGATAAAAAACGTCCAACACCATTAGAGATAGGATACTCATCCCACCTTCGTCCAGACTCCTCCACATTACAGGTAGTCCCTTCCCCTCCCAAATCTCCCAAAGTTCTCTATTCACCCATTTCACCCGTTTCACCAAGCAAAGTTATAGAGTCAGCATTTGTACCTTATGAAAAACCCATGACTGATGACATCAGCCCTCAGAAGATGCTGCATGCTGACATGGCCAAGGTTCCTCCATCAAGCCCAAAGGCAGCAAAGATGATGCAACGCTCTATGTCTGATCCTAAGCCCCTGAGTCCCACAGCAGAAGACAGTTCCAGAGCTCAGTTTCAGTACACTGAGGGTTTTATGGTAAGAAGTATTTGCTTGCTTTTTTTTTTTTTTTTTTTTTTTTTGATATATAACATGCAATTCTATAGCTATCAGTACAGCATGAGGACACACACTCATTTCCAATACTTGTGTATATAGTTTTTTTCACACCTTGCTGAAAAGTCCAGAGGAATATCTGCTGTCTAAAGCAATGGTTATTCCCTTCACTGCTTTGCCAGGCAGCAGAGAAGCACATATTTCAATCCTACTAATATTCAGGATGTAACACAACACTGTGTTTTGTATGGCAATTCATTGCCAGTATAGGAGTTACTGACAATGCTTCAGAGCATTGAAAGCATTTCCTTTCTAATCATACAACATCCAACTCTTGTGGCACAGTCTATAGTGTCAAGCATTTACCTTGAAATCACTGCATGTGCCTTTTGAGAGGCAGATAACACCAGAGTTATAATTGCCTTAGTTAGCTGTCCTTTTTGAACCTCGTGAGGTTTCTTAGCCATGTGTGATTCTGGGGATAATCTGGTGTCCCGGTGTGTACAGCTCTTATCTTTCCCAGACCAAAAGGTCTCATAACAAAAATCCATTTTTAATTTGTTTGTTTTGGATAAGGAGGATTATCAGGAAGTTATGCAAGTTTTGAGGGCTGTTTCTTATACAGGTCAGAGCGGAGGACATCAGTAGGATCAAAATTTTCATTTCATTACTTACTTGAGAAGTAAGATTTCATATTTGGGAATCAGAGTGATATTTATGAATAAGAGGAATAAAAACTACCTTTATAATAGGATATATTTGGCAAAAAAGTACCTTTATAATATGATATGTTCTTGGCTTTCCTTTTATCTGAGACCATTCCTGTCTGTCAGTTGATGTGTCCGTATCTTTTCTGAAGTCTGGAAGAGTTACCATTCCACAATATTTATCTTTTATGTTCAGTTATCTGTGAATTCAAGTGATTAGTGCAGACTGGATTGGATACAGAGGATTTGTTCTCTCTGTTTGATAATTTGTGGTGGCTTTCAAATGCAACATTATCTGGTTATACCCTCCAAGGTTCCCACTGTAAATAGTTCCTGCAGCTTCATCTATTTGTGCAGTATTAAATGCTTCCCATGCAGTTACTGCTTGGAAAAAAGTATTTGGAAGTTTGAAGGAAAAGCCATAGCTATGGCATTGGCACTCTGTATAAACATCATTCACTAATGAATGATAAGCACAGTGGGGGAAGCTAGCATGAGCACTAAAGTTTCATGTAGAGGATTTGGAACAGCATCCTGAAGTGCTCATGGATTGTAAGAAAGTATTGGGTTCTATTTAACATTGGAGAGTAAGTATAATATTGTAAAATATTATATAATTGTAAAAGTATAGTAAAACTATTTCTGAGAACGAATATTCAGTTCACTTATTTCACAGATACATATATATTTGATATAAACTGTAGCCTTCTATGATGGATGATGTATTCTATAAACAAATCATTGTTTAAGGGTCTTTACAGTAGAGTTTGAACACATACATTATTCTTTAATGAGACATGAAAGCAAAGAGCTTGTACACCATTGTTTCTTTTTGTACCAACATGTTCCCTACAGCAATGAGCTATTTGGTTTTCACTGATGGGCAGCTATCAAGCAGCAAATAGCCCATGTCTCAAAGCAGCCTAAATAAAGGAATGTGACATTTTTATAGAAGGTAAGGTTCAAATAGAAAAGCACAAGGATATTAAAAAAAACAACTTCCACGGATATAAAGTGGACTGCACTAACTTAGCCATGCAGCAGAGGGTGAGGAAGCTCCTCTGTAAACTTCCCAGGACCATCATGGCTAACTTCAGCTTTAATACTATGTTAAGCATTAATTTTCTTATACTTTCTGATAGAATTTTTTTCATTATGTGTCTGAGGTTCAGTTAGCTTATGCTGAGATCAGATACATGAAGTTTAGAGAAGGGAAAGGGACATGGACAACAAGAAAGAAAATATTTACAGTGATCCTTGAAGAATGTAATCTAGTGACTTAATCAGCATCTGGAAATAGGGGCATAAATTGCTTTTGCAGTTTCTATATCAGTTTCAGTTCTCAATTAATCAGTCCAGTTATGTTATGAAGGAAAGTTCTACTGTACAAAATCTAAATTGTCTAATTTCCACAATGTCCATTTGTTTATACCATGGGCTTAGGTCTGTATCATATCTAAGCACAGTAAAGACTGGACAGTGATTTATTTTTATCACATTCAAAAGTTCCATGAAAGCATGTGCACAGTCATTGTCAACAAAGTGTAAACCTCGTTGACATTTTTTCAACTGTACATCTTTGTTGTTAGAGCCACATGATGTTGTTATACTAAAGTTTAAATATAGGATCACTTTTGGACTATCCTTCTAAGTATAAAAGTAAGATGCTGCCTTAACTTTGAAATATTTTTGGCACTGGGACTGTTTTTTTATTCATTCCGTGTATCTACATTGCCCACAACAGCCAAAGTCTTTGTTAATTCTCTGTGCACACTTTTCTGTCTTCTGGCTGTAGAGTTCCTAATTTCCTAGTCAAAAAATGGATAGGCAGAAGGGGACAGTTATGTCATTGAAAAGAGTGAAGTTCAGTACAGAAAAAACTTATAAAACTGCTCACTCTGAAAAAGAGAATTACTAGAGCTGAACGTAAAAGAATAAAATGGAAATGAAAGATTGATCTTTCACTGCCTTAAGGAAATTGAATGTGTATATGAATACTTTTTGCGTGAATGAATATCCCATCACTTTTTTAATAGTTCATGAATCAGGGTTATGTCTTTGTCTGCATTCATAAACATTGCAGGTGAAAAGGGTGTTCATGTATTCACATATATGATTCACGGGTGCTTTTTTCATGACAATTGAGCAAGAAAAAGGTTGATCCTTACAAAATCGGTGGGACTAAAAGAGTAAAAATAAAACTTATCTCTTTCTAGGATTTACAATTAAATGATGACTTGTACTTCAGACAGTGCCCTTTTGTCAGTCATGCACTTCTTCCAATGGAAAATGTTTTTTACAACATTTCAGGGAGAGATATTATGGAGACTATGACTAAGATAATTAAATTATCTCTCTATGTCTTAGAACTGTTGCTTTAAATATCATTTTCTTCTTTAATGTAGCTTGTAAAGAAAATTATTGCAATATTTTATCAAATATAGTGTAAGTGAAAGGCTGAAAAGTAACCCGGTAGCTAATCACATAATAATAAAAAAATCCAGGTAACATTACTTTCAGTGGTGGTGCATTTAATTTTTTGACAGCAAGCTGTGGGGTTACATTACAATTCCACTTGCTTTTCTGTCATAATCATTATCTCTGTGTGAACACTAGAAAGACTATAGATGGTGACTTCCTATTCATTCAAAGAAAATGTATTTCTTGCCACTATGCCCCCTTTGGTAGTTCTTATGAAGTATCTATTTGTGATACATATTAATAATCAAGTATAGCCGAGTCAAGAAAAATTAGGAATTTTATCTTGTCAGCACAAAAAAAAAAGTTGTGAAAGCCACCCATTGGAATTGACATTTTGCAAAGATGCCCAGTTTTGCTGTTTTGTGAGCTTTGTTTCCTTGCACTCCCTGCAGCAGTGAGCTCCCCAACACTGATTTTATTAGACTGTTGAGTAGTCCAGCATGGTAGGGTTCAGTAGAGTGAATAGCCATAGGAGTGGTTTCAGTCAATAGAGTCTGGAAGTGAAGAAGTGAAGATTGCAATTTGTCCATGCAGCCACAACAATAA
>PYHW01010409.1:12043674-12064308 GCA_013186435.1 Turdus rufiventris | reverse complement strand
AAAAAAAAAACAAAACAAAAACAAAAACAAAAACAAAACAAAAAAAAACCACAAAAAAAACCCCCAAAAAAACCAAAACCAAAACAAAAACAAACAAAAAAAAAAAAAAAACCACAAAGGAACAGCTTTACATCAGTGCAAAGAATCAAGTCACATGCCAGTCACAGTCATCTTTGGCACTTGTATAGATTGCGTGTGTGTAATCAACGATGGGAGTTTTCTTCCTCTTGCCTTTGGATGCAAAATGTCTGTTCAGCTGAACTGAGGCAAATTGCAGAGGATCTTGCATATGACCTGTCACACACATAAAGCATCTACAGCTAAGCAATGCACAGACTCAGCAGAAGTGTTTGTATTCGTGAAACTAATGCAAAGACACATCTGTCAACAGCCTGTCAGCTTTTGGGTAGAAACTGTACATTTAAGCTTTAACACTTAGAGTAAATCCTATCAATATGTTTATTATAAAAGACTTTTCTTGACATTTTTATCTGGTGTGATTTACCATACTTGTAAGACAAATATAAACCAAGTCTTCATAATGCAGTAAAAAAAAGAAAGTAATAGTTTCAAGCAAAATCTCCCCAAAATGTGTCTTTATTTACATAAGAAAGGCAAGATTTCTTCTACTGCTATATTAAGAGCAGAATTATACTGATTTTAAGTGTGAAATTTCTTTTAGGTGGCTTTATTAACACATCAATGTGTATCATCTTCTGTGGTATTCTGAATTTTTAAACTTTAAAACTAGAAGATTGACTTCACTTATGATTTCACAGAATCACAGAATGGTGTGTGTTGGAAGGGACTTTAAAATTCATCTAGTTCCAGCTTCCCCTGCTGCCTGGGACACCTTTCACTACACCAGGTTGCTTCAATCCCCAACCCACCTGGCCTTAAATATTTCCAGGGAGATGGAGCATCCACAACTGACCTTTACAGTGTCAGATATGCTGTATATCTGAGCACTGAGAAGGAAAAACAAGGTAGCTGTTCCCAGTAGAATTAAGACTTTCCATCAATTATATCCATGATGTTTTGCTTGTTTATTTAGAACTAAGCTGATCACCAGACTTACAGTTCAGCAAGAAGTGTTCTCCCTGGACAATGAATAGAGAGAAAAAGGGAGGGATAATTACGCTGTTTGAAGGTGGATGTTTTTATTTGATTAGGTTCCTCAGAAGCAAGGGAGTAGGTTTATTTCTTAATGTCATGTCAGAGTGTCAGATCACATAATTCTACTGTTGAAGCACATACATTTCTTGTTACCTGAGCTTAATTCCAGCTAAAAGAAGTTGGTACTTGTAATTTCTTAGTTACTATGAAATATTCAGAAGTGATTTTTGGTCTGAGACATAGGTGGTCACATCATTGTACTTCAAAAGGCTTGATTCAGTGACTTTAATTTTCCATTTTAGTTCTGTGATTCAGCCCAGAAAAAGGGAATGACATTTTGATTTCTGTAAAAACTATGCTTCCATATAAAGGAGGAATTACCTTTTGCAGAAACAGCTTCTATTTAGGTCTCAGTACAGATTGGTGTTGAGTGAGGAACCATCTTTGGTAGTGTCTAAATTTAAAGTGCCAAGGTTTTTTACCTTTACTTCTAAGTGACGTCGCCAGTCTGTGGTTTAATGAAAATTCTCCAGACACTGGTGGCAACCGGTCTTTCATTTTGAGTATGCATAAACCAATCCTAAAGAATGGTCTGGGAGAAGTCTGTTTTGAATCATTCATAGGACTTTCATGCAGTTTGTTAACTGCAAATGCAGGAATGTCTGGCAGTGTGTTAATACACTTAGCAACAGACTAAGTCACTAGGCTGAATAATACTGGTTCATTGCCTGTGGGTGGGAAATATTGAGGCTGAATTCAGGTTAGCAATCCAAAGAAGGTGTAGATATTCCCCACCAATTTCCTTTTGTGCTTAAATATTTTCACATGCTTTTTTGTGTGTACTTCAGACAAACTTGATGGGAAATTAGTTACAAAGACAACATCTGTCACATTCAAACAATTCTCAAAATCTTATACTTGTGTAAATAATGAAATAGAACTTATCTGTCCTTTCCTTTAACCATGTGGTTTTAGCTAGATTTAAGATTATTTTTTTTTCCACCAGTGGTCTGAATTATTTACAATTTAGAATTCTATTAATACTTCAAGCTACTGTTTACTGTGAAGTATTTGAAATCCTTTGGAATAACATTTATGTGACTGAAGTGAAGCATCTTTTTTCCATCTGTCAGGTCTTCCAGAGAGACAGAATATCCCATATTTGGGCAACATGTCATATTAACATTATTTTATAAAGCACGTTTAACTGGGTCAGTCTTTTCTGCCTGATACTTTTGTATTCACTGGTTTCACACATTCTCTATTCAACCAAGGGACATTCATGCATAATAGAAAATTATTATGGTGTTCACTCTTTTTCTTTAACATTTTTTTATAAAGGATGAGATTTATGGCAAAGTTGACAAAGAGCCTTGGTTTTATGTCACTTGGGCCTTTTCTCACCTACTTTCAGATTATCCATCTTCCTCTCAAGCCAGTTCTTTTATAGACATTAAGAAAACCATCCCTGTCCACGAATCCCATCCCTCAGTCTTTTACCTTCCATAAAGACAAACAGAGGTACAATAGTGTCTTTATGTTCATTTCTGCCTGACTTGGTTCCTGTGATTATCCATTTTAAGAAAACTTGGAATATTTGGTGTGGAAATAGGTAAATATCACGTTCCTTGTTTCAAAATAATACATATGGGGTATAAATTTATACAGAGAAACCAAGCAGGCACAGAAGATAGACAGAGGGGCATGTACCCATGAGCAAATTTTGGCCTACTTCAACTCTGTTTTGCTTCAGATCTTCATCTCCTCTCAAGCCACTCATTACTGTAGTTAGCATGAATAGGAGGGTAAATGTTCTACCAGTGGAATTGTCTGACTGAAATAAAGAAGAGGATTTCTTTGACATGTTCTCCTGATAATTCTAGCTTCCTGCATTTTATCTTGTCTACAGTTTTATGAGCATCTTTGACTGAAGCTCTGAAAGATACGCTGATAAAATAAATGTACATTCTCCAAAAGAGCAGAAGAACAATGTCTATCAAATCTTTGTTAGAAAGAAAGTGTTGTCTGTGCTTTATTAGCAAGTTGTTTGGTGCAGTAAAATCTGAACAACAGACCAAATTAGCTGATGTAAATCATCTGCTGTACTGTGATTTTGTCCAAAAGGAGACAGTCATTGGTTTGGACTGATTTTCCCTACTGGCATTTGAGCTTGTTTGAGGTTTTGTTTACACTTAGGACAGAGCTTCCTACTGAGTTTTCTACTGAAGAAGGCTAATTTGTTTGTAATAATTCCTAACTTATTTTCACCATATGAGATACTAAAAATTTCAAAACTCTACATTATTCTCTTAGGAAAAATACGAAAAATATTTGCTGAGCTAGATATACCCCGTATAGTCACCCCAAAAAATAAATATAACGAAAGGATCTTTGAGCTAGATGTGTTTCTGTTGTAATACTCTTCACAGCATTATTAGCTTCATAAATTCATACCAGATCTCATAATGTTTTCTCCTCATATGTAGAAATACTGGCTAGACCAGATCCTCTTGTGTGCTATCAGTGTTTCAAAATGTAATGTGTGCTAATAACGTCTAAAAGTTTGTTTACTTGCTTGTTTCTTATTTTTTAAATTAACAGGCTTGCCTGTGTTAGAACTAACTTTGCTTTGATTCTGATCCTCAGTATCCTTCTAATCAGGCATTGCTTTTCTGAGACAGTGATTTCATATTAAAAATAATTTGTTAAGGTACACATATAGTTTTACATATTATTGCGTCAAGATCAAATTTTATTATTAAATATTTAAAAAGTAGTCTGTTCTGCTGCACTTCTTTACATTCTTATTCCAGCACAAAATTACTGCTATGCTATTTGTTTTTCAATGGTGATTTTTAAATGGAAGTTTTCTTTCTATCTGTTGGCTGGAAGTGAAAATCTTAGGTCAATATGGTCACTGTCAAACAAGAAAATAGTTTTAAGTGTATCAAACAGGGGCTTGTCCTAGGCTTTACTCTTTAATAATTCAATTGCAATTTAAAGTATGAAGAAATTACTCATATAGGATTTTTAGATTGATGAAGGAAACACCATTTGGAAAGTAGAATTGCAATTCAGAACAGTGTTCCAAAATTTCAATAATGACACAGACACTAGAGGCGCAGAAGAAAACAAAACAAAACAAAACAAAACTGGAATATTGCTGATTAGGCAATAGTAGTAGTGAAAATGGTTCAGTGTAGCAACAGTTCAGACTTAATATGACTTTAAAATATCAAGTGCTTGCATGAAAGGTAGTGGTAGTTCTTGGGAAATACTGGCAAGTGGTGCCTGTGTAGGATACGTGTTGCAGTTGTTCTACCCTGCTTAGTGGCTGGTGAAACTTCAGCTTTAACACTGAATGCAGTTTAGCTCAGCACCCTGAAGAGTTAGAGGATGAGATGTTTTTTCAAAGGTGAGCATAAGAGAAAGGATAAAAGATTTAGACAATGTTGGTTAGATGTCTGAAGGATCTGGCTGTGTTGATGGAGAAAGACCAAAGCTGGACAAGATGTTTTTCACTGTGTTAAACATTATTTTATATAGGAAAAATATTAATCACTCTTTGCATCCAGTAGAGGCACAGGATGGATTATCTCAATCTGTGGCCTGGGATATTTAGTAGATATGAAGTTTATAACTGCAATAGCACAGATGTCTTAGACGTGATATATTTTAGTGAAACTATATTACATCTGAATATTGGGAATAACATAAAAGGGTGCATAGCCTATATGACTGATTTCCTTTCCAAGGCAAGAATATCTTGAGCACTAAGAGTAATAGAATTATGCTTAAAAATTAAATTCGAAAATTATTTACAACTTTCTTTAGTATTCATGGCTCTTCTTACACAGTATCAGGCACATCTTTGTTGTTAATTTGTATCAATACAGCACTTGTACATCAATACAGAATACTGAGTAAACAAACCCCTCAGATATATATATGGCCCTTTCTGTAATATGAGTGACTGCAGTGATGCAGTCTTAATTTAAAAGATGGGAAGCTGAGAGAGGCATAATCAAATAGCCTAAATGTCCCCGGTTTTATTCATTCATTTCCTTAGCTGAAGAGGCATTTACTCCCTATTTACTTTTCTCTTTCCATTTCTCTTCTGAAGCCTGGAAGTCTCTTGTCTTCCTTGGCTGACACGTAATGCCTACCTAGCTGAGGTATGAAGGACTGGAAATAAAATATTTAACATTTGTTACTGATGATGAAATATCCCACCTGATCTGGTCACTGTATATTCTTGTTATAATCTACAGGCAGAAGTATTTCAAGGGAGAAGTAGTTAATCCACTTATTTTATGGTTTTACTTTAGAATAAGATTAATCCCACTCATTTTCAAATGACTGCAGTAAGGTTCTAGATGACTGAGACTGCTTTTTGTCCCATGTTCACTCAAAATGCCTGTCTTCTGAGTTTTCTGTGTTCTTATTTTCTGTTTTTTTTTTTTTTTCTTTCGAAACAGTGAATTACTTTATTATGTATTAGTTTCTTTCAATTCTGCACAGAAAAAGTTATGATTCAGTTAAATTTAGGTTTATAAATTGTTTTCTAGGTGCTAAAGCTCAATTAAAGAAAAATAATTTAAAAAAGAATAACTTAAAATAACTTTAATTCACTGAAAGGTCTTTATAAAAATTTGTCCACTATTTCCTGGTCTTTTCAGAATGCTTTGAAGATGAATGGCTGCTGACAGAAGGGAATCATAGGGCAGAAAAACTTCTTATTTACAGGACAAGTTTGGCTCTGCTGAGGCCAATTCAGAATTTCAGAAGCTATTCTGTCAACAGTTCTCAAAGCTCACTTGGAGAGAACAAGTTTTTCATTTGTGCTTATCTTCTCAGTTCAATTTCTCAAAATAATTTTTGGTTTTATTATCAAGAAAGAGCTGAACTCTGGTTAAAAAAGTGATTTACTTGCTGCAATGTTCAGCTCAGGGAGTGGAATCCATAATGGATGGTAAGTGCTCACAGTCCCTGCGTTTAAAATGAAGATATGATAGAGGAATTAACAGTAGCCAGGGTGGTTAGTGCTGTGCTGCCTAAATCAACTCTTTAGAAACTCTAAATACAGGGGTTAGTCTATCACAAGATATCGCTGAGACATCCTTGTGAAATTTTCATGCAGAGCCTGAAATTTCTCCCTTGGTGTGAGACTGCAGAGGAAGCGTGCCTTTTGGCTCTCCTTCAGAGCTTCATGCATTTTGTACATCATGAATTCGGGTCTTAGTTCAATTTCTGTTCACATTCTCCATCTGTCCGTATCTTCCCTCTAATCTTGCTAAACCCTGCTTCTCTTTCCCAGCTGGTCTTTCTTTGACACTCTCTCTCTCATCCAATCTACGTGGTTCCTATCAAAATACAGCTTTGATTTTCTCACCTTACTCAGTTTGCAAGCTGTTTGCTGATGCCAAATCCAGCTCAAGCATGAGGTGTGCTGGTGCTCTTACACTGCCTGGCAAGCCTTTTCTCTGGGGCATTATGGCCAAGTAGGCTAAATGGGCCAGCCATTAACTAAGATTGAAGGCAGGGTTTGAAATTTAATAACTAGTATGGAGAAAAGTCTGAAGGAGGATTTTATGCTGAGGATTTCTTTAGTGTGTGTGGGATGAGTTTATCAGGTTTGATTTCTCTAAATCTGGATAATTCCTTGATTTAGAAAGTCAGCAGTTACCAAAGGTGAAAAGATAGTCAGGAAGGGTGATGGATGGAGTGAATCAAAATGAGAGTTACCCACCTAAAAATTAAGTTTAATGTAGGGAAGATTATTTCAAGACTGGCTCTTTTTTTTTTTCTTTTTTTTTCAGTTGCTGTACAGCATTATTAAAACACACTATTATAGCATTATTAAAATACGATGACATAAGACTCAGGAAGTCATAATGTAGTTCAGAGGTAATATTTACTTAATTAGTTGGTGGAACATATTTTCTGTAATTCCTTCATAGCTGTGGATTTGCTGTATATATACGATGTAAGGGGGCAAAAGTGAAAAAAATTATGCTTGTTGTCTGAAGTGATGTTAGAAGCAGTTGCTGGGTTTTCTTTAGAAAGGTTACTGTCTGGGTTAATCACTTACATCATATTGATGATTCTTTTATGATTCCCAAGTTATAACCAACACAGAAATATTGTGGTCTTCCAGGAAGAATGGAATGGAATGGAATGGAATGGAATGGAATGGAATGGAATGGAATGGAATGAGTGAGTTTGTCCTTTGCCCATTTGATCAGGCACACTGTAGTATAGAGAATTTTATTGTAATGCCTTTAGATATTTCTTTAGGCAATAAAGGGGATTATTTAGGCATCTAAAAGTGATGTGACAGTGGTAGTGTAGGCTGTTCTGAGTCCTTATGTTCTTACAGCCTGTTTGAGCATTGCTTATATGAGGAAAGATAACTTAGGAACACAGTTTTCTTCCTGTTTATTCATCATTTGGCCCAAAAACTCATGATCAAAACCAAGAAGTTTTGACAATATTAAGAAGTATAACTTTTGCATGTGTACAAACAGACACACACACAGACACAGGTACATATATATCAAAAAGCAAACCGCTTTTCTGGAGGGTATTTTTATCTCAGACACTCTGCAGTTATGGAACATCAGAGCTTTAATTTAATTAAATGTTGAAGTCCCTAATCTTTCACTCCTTACACAGCTCTGTAACAGTATATCCATCAAGATGTTGGTATCTTTATAATATTTTGAAAACATTTCCTATCTAAACTCTTCAGTCATCACAGATCACCAAAAAAATCAGGTCAGAAAGGCGCTGTGGAGGTCCTACAGTCCCACCTTGACCTCAAAGCTAGGCTAATTTCTAAGTTAGATTAGATGTCTACAGGACTTGCCAAGTTGAATTTTGAAAATCTCTGAGGATGGAGATTTGACTGTCCCTCTGTGCATTCTGATCTGAGAATTCACTGCTCTCATATCAGAGTGCTTCTCTTCCCTTGCGCAACTTGTGCCTTTTGTCCTTCATTGTGCACCCCTTAGAAGAGTCTGTCTGTCTTCTCAGTACTGCTTCATTTCAGAGTTGAAGACAGCAATTAGGTGTTTTTTTCAAGCTCAATTCCCTTAACTGCTCTTCTTTGAACAGACACTTACCCTCAAGCCCTGACCATCCTACTGGGCTTACACTGGGATCTCTAAATGACATTTTTAATGCTTTTTGTTGATATAAACCAGGGTAGGGAGAGTTGGGGGACTCTCCTATCTGAGTCCTTCTTTTTCCGTTAACATTGTTGTTCTCATTAGCTTGAGTGCAGACACGCTCAAACCGCTGTGCTGCTTCACTTCAGAAACAAATTACATTTCCTAAATCACTTCCTATTCAACTTTATAAAGAAATACACAGTACAGTTCAGGAAACACTAGTCTATGCCTCCCCATTAACCTCTCAAATCCTGTAATTAGGTTGTAGTAATTTGGTAAATTGCTGGGTTTGAGTTTTTGGATAATTGTGGGGTTTTTTTCTGCTAGAACTTCCTCCATGTTTTTTCTAGATTTTTAAAAATACAATTTAGTTTTAAGAAATCATTGCTTCATAAAAAGACCTGGTATTTTTTTGGGTGCAGGTAGCTCATAGGTGATGTATACATTCTTAATATCTCAATGTCTGTCACAATTACACATAGAAAGTCTTCCATAAATATTGAATACATTTCTGTTTTTTCCCATGTTATGTAAAGAAATTCCTCAGAGTCCAGTGATAGTATTCTGTAAAACCTCTCTATGAAATACTTCTTTAGAAAATATAATATAAAAATATTTCTATGTTTTATACACATATCATAAGAAGCTACAGTTGAAGGCTAAGTGATGTAGCACTGCCAAAATAGTTGTAAATTACATCAGATTCACAAATTCTAGTTGGCACTCATTAATGTGATTTCTCTTTTTTAATTACTTAGAACATCACTTTTACTATCTTAATGTTGTAATATTTTGCTATACTTGGGAAGATTTAGAAAAATGTTTACAACATTATTGCTGAACCCTTTGTCATCTATTATGATGAATCTACTATGATGTTCAGATCTGAGCATTTCCCTTGAATTTTGATAGTGGCTTGGGCTTGTGTTGCAGAATCACTAATCTGATGGCTCATATAAAATTCTCTGAAGCTAACAATACACTCCATTAATTCAGTCAGCTGTGGATCGTGACCTGAGGAAATATTTTTTTTTTTCTTTGAATTGGTAATTCCACTATTTCAAATATAAAGAACTTTTTGCACTTTCTTTAAAACAAAATTTCTCTGTTGTGATTGTTATGAAAAATGTCCCCTAAATGGACAGAATGTGGGGAGCAGGAGGGAAGGCTATTCATTTAAATTATTGAAATATTACTGCTGGAAATTTTCTAGTAGAAAATAACCTTTAAATCTGAATTTTATATTGAAGAAGTTCAAAGTTTTCACAGGAAGAAAGAAAAGGGGTTTGTACAGTAGAGAAAAATTCAGTGATAATTTTTCTTTGCCTGTGCAGAGAAAGAAAAAAAGAACCTGGCAATTTTAAAGTTGAAAAAATAGATAGTGATTCTCCACATTTTTTTTCCTATCTCATTTACAAGAAAAAAAAATAAAAAAACAAACAAAAAAACAACCCAAAAAATTAAAACAATACCCCATCAAAACCAAAACCAGACAATCATGGATTGTTTTTTTCCTCTACTACCCATTCCTACTGCAAATATTTTATAAACAACAACAACAACAAAAAAGAATGTTTTTATTAATGGACAAAGATTTTCTGTCTGACTTGTTCTGGAAGTATGGACAATACAGTCAATAAAGTAAATGGTAGAATAGGCAAAGTGACAGACAATGATAATCAGCTCCATTTGCTCCAAAGCCCAGAAGTAGTTCAATACATAGAAAAGTTCTGAATGTGTGCACTGAGCTGGAGATATCAATAGAGTCTCATTTTTGCATCAAATTTTTGATTCTTGGTTTTATTTTAGTAATTTTTGATGTGTATCCTAACCATGTTGATATGATATATTACACAGACAAATCAGTAATAAATATCTTGCCAAAAGTAGAAATTTGAAATAAATTATGTTTTAACTTCAATTAACTAAACATAATAAGCTAACACATCAATAAACTAACATTTAATTGACTTCAATGTCCTAAACACTTTGTAATTATGTAATGGGAGAAACCTGTAAATATTTTCAAATACTTCTGTGTATTTCTAATCCTTATTTCTAAAAATCTTTGTCATCAGTTGTAAGTTTTCTGCTGAAACGACAGGATTACCAATAATTTAGTATTAAACTTCAAAGCATTTAAAAAAAAATATGTTATAAATAATTTTTCCTGCAGTTCAGAATATTCAACGTTTAAACACAGTTTAGAAATCTTGTAGCGAACTGAGAATGAGCAAATTGAAATTTGTGCTTTAGAATTTCTCCTGAGCTGGTTATACAGAAGGAAGAATAGACTTAAGGACAAGCTGAAGGTTTTCAAGTGTTCGTTTTTTTTTCACATACAGTTCAACAACTGGAAATCAGTTTCATGATGATTGAATCTGCAACAAATTTCAGATCAGAATCCATCCAATTCAGCTCTTCCCCCATGACATTGACTAAGTCACATTTTCAGTTAAAAATGTGATCGTCAACTGATCCAAAATGATTTTATCTTTTCCAGAAAGAGAGCAGAGCAGATAAAGAAAAAATGTTTCATCATGAATTCAGTACTTAGTGTTTATGTGTAAAATGATGTTCAAACAGCACACTAACACACAGAGCTCCTAGGTGATGTAAATGCCATCAGTGCCTCGCCATTCGAGATACTCTTCATCACTATTCACAGCCTGGTTCCTGGCTGCTGGAAGTACAGCAAGGTACTAGCATGATTGCTGTGCTTTTAGAAGAGGAATCTAAAAATTAAATTATTTCATATTTCCTGATTAAATACAAGCAGCTGGTGCTGCAAATTTTATAAGTTCTGTAATGTTTATAGAAAGGCTCTTTTGTTTATAGCCTTATCAAAGATCTATGAAAATAAATACTGCCATCTGAAAATTAAGTAAAGACGTACAGATACTTGATGACTTAGAAATTATATAAAAGCAATGTTCATCATGGAAGATGACATGATGTTCACTATCCTAGTCTTTCCACGGCTCTAAAATCAGTGCATGATTGATGCTAAACAATATTTTTTGTCAGTGTTAGCTCAGAGGCAAATAAATGCATGGCTTAATAAAGCTGAGAACCTTTAAACATTAACTTTTTGCAGGATCAAAATAGTTCAACTAAGAGTTTTTGTTTTGCTTCAAACATATACAATATTTATATTTTAAGTAATATAAATTAATGCAAAAATATTCACAATTTTCAAAATATGAAATAGATTTTTTTTCTCATTAAGATCTTTAAGATCTAGGCTCTCCTAAACTGCTAACAATCTTAGGATGACCAGAAAATCAGATTTGACTCAAAATTATACAAACTGAAACAAAATCTCTGTACCCATTGATTTTACATGGGTGAGCTAATGACCAAACTATTTTTCTGCATCAGACACTGTCTAACATCCAGTTATTTAGTGTTTCAAGCAGGCATTCCTCATCTCTATGATGCTGTTAGACATCCCATTATGGGTTCTTACTGGATGGTGACTTTCAGAATTAAACTGTTTAAAGTTTGTGTTCTTGTCTTTCCATCCTAGCTGAAGTTCTCAGTGGTTGCATTGTGCAATGAATGCTTAGAAGAATCATTTTCATGGTTAGCCATTTTTTCTTGGTTTCTAACTAAATACTAACTAATAAGTGTTCTTGTCATGTTTATCCTGATACTGCACAGTCCTCGCTTGTTCTTTTTTTTTTTTGGATTATAATGTTTTCTTAAACTTTTATAGTGCTGGAACTGTGTCTCCAGAAACATTTTCTTCTGACATCCTCACCAGCTAAAAACCATTAGTTACTCTGTCTTTTTCAAGACAGAAACAAACAAATCACACTCACACACAACAGTTCTGCTCTCAACTCATAAATACTGTCATTTCTTATCTGTAAGGGGATGTATCATCACTCTGTGCCTCAGGCAGCTATAGGTCCCAGTGAGCATCGGACTATTTGAGAACTCAGAGCAATCATTTGACTTTCTGTTAACGTCTCTGGACCCAAAAAATATCACTTACATGACTGCAAAGCCTGATAACTTGTGTAGGTGTCGCTAATACATTCAGCAGTCATTAGTTTTCAATGCTTTGGACTAATTTTTTTAGCTCTTTGTCTTCCACAGGTCTAGAATGTGCATTTGGATGATTACATGCATTTCAGGGTTTCATTAATTTTCTTTTCTTTGTAAACTCTGGATTTGCTGTTTATTTCCTGTGTTTCTGTAATGAGAAAAGTGATATTGCATGTTCAGGGGTGGGGCATTTTTTTTTGTTTGTTTTTGGTATTTTGGGTCTTTTTATTATTATAATTTATGGCAGCAGTGGACAAAGAATGGTTTGGAACAAGAATAATAGGAGAACTGAAAATGAAGAGGAAGTAAAGAACCTTTTTCCTCTTGTATGTGCAGCGAATATATTTTGATATTTCGTACATTCCAGGCCAAATAAGAATTTTAATTTTTATTTTGTCTTAAAATATTACTGTGCATTAAATTCTGTTTCTCATTTTCCTTTTTTTTTTTTTGTTACAAATGTAGGTTTAGAATCTGCAAATGGCACATCTTTGACATTACTGATTTTTCTGCTGCCTTATCTTTATTTTTAGCTTCATTAGTGTTTAAAAGTAGTCTTTTCTAACTTTCTGTCTTCCTGTCCTGCTTGTCACAATAAGCAGAAATGGGAACAGGAAGGTCATGATTCTAAAACAGTGTAATTGCTATTAAAATAGTAGGAAGAAAATTCATTAAAGGTCATTGCTTTCTTCTTCCTCTGCCCTACACAGTTGCATTAAATATCACATTGCATACAAGGTTGTCATCTGATGCAATTTATCTAGGAGTGGAATACTTCCTCCTCTGGAAATGAATATAGATTATAGTGCTAGTAATAGAAATTATATTTAATAACTAGTAATATAATAAAATATAAATATTATCTCCATGTATGCCTTTAAAGAGGAGAAAGAGAATGTTCTAAAAATTCAGTTTTATTCAGTTGAGCTAACCAAGCTGAGTTCCTTGTCTGGATTTCTTTGGTAAAGAGATGGAGTTGATGTCCAATCTAGTTTCAAATACAAATGATGAAGACCTGCCACTTCTCTTTCCTAGCTCCATGGATTAAATCTGGTGCAATATCCACAGAGAGTAAAATTAATATAAAAGTAAACAAACAAACAACAAATAAAGTAAATTCTGAAAAATGTGATTTCCTATATTATACAATATTAAATAATAATAAAAAAAACAGGTAATCTTTTTCACTTTGGTATCTGTTTAAACAGATAACACAGTGAAAGCTTTTACTTCAATGAGAAGATACTCTGTTTTGTATCAGCATAGCAGATTTCTGTATGTATTTATTCAAACATTAATCCTTTCTTTAAAAATTGGCTTTTTGAAGGTTAGGTATAAGTTGGAAGGAGAGGTTAGTTTGGTTTTGTTTAATTTGTGTCACTTGGAAATAGATTTGTATCAAACTGGAAATGCCATTTTTATATGAGAATAAGAATAGGAATATGGAGTTTTGTGTGGTCTGGCTAGTGCATGTTCTCACTGTAGAAAAAGTGTAATGGAAAATCCGGACATACTGTGAGTGATTTTCACACCTCCCAAGTTTAGCCATCTGTGGCAGATGATCTGCTCTGTGTGTTTGTTGTCAAGTTCAACTACATTTCTTTAAAAGGTGTGAGAATTACGCCTGCCCTGGGATCAACTGAGCGTATTTTAGGGGGAATTTTTATGCTTGAGAAAATGAGGGATGGAGGGAGAGAGGAAAGAAAAGTTTCAGGCAGAAGGAAGTTTAAGAGAGACACAGAAACTGCTCAACAAGAGCTGAAGCAGAAATCAGCTTGTCCAGTTGAGGCAGAGGGGTTTGTGCAGACTCTACTGCAAGACCTCAAAGCTGGTGAGTTCTTGGAATGGATTGAAGCCTGGAAGACAAGTATCAGCAATGAAGGAGAGTTTCCTAAACTTCTTTTAGCTTTTATTCTAGTCTAACAGTGTGTAATATTGGGACCATGGCATATAGTACCAGAACTGAGTAAGAAATACTCTTTCCATCAACAGAATATGCTGTATTGATAATTTTAAGGTACTTTTAGAAAGAAGGGGGAAATTTGATGAAGACCATTCTATGGTGCACAGCAGTATGAATGAAGCCAGGGTTAAGCAGAAAAGACTAAAAGAAGGCTTAGCTGTGAGGGCTGTAGAAAGGCGTGAATTAGGCAGGTGGGCACTTGGTGGGTTTGTCCAATCTGTGCCTTACAGAAGCAGCTATATGGCCATTGTTCCCCACATTTAATATAAATGAACAACATTTTAGAGAAAGTTATTAATCAGGACTCCTCACTCTGCCACCTTTAATCTTAGACCAGGGAAGTAAAGCATCATGAGTACAGAATAAAGTAAATATTGCCTGAATCTTCAAACTAAGCCAAACCCAGAACCCTTTGCTGAGGAGAGGTGTAATTTCTGAAGAATTGAAGAGGTGGTGATTCCCGCAGAAAACAAAAGGATTAAAACTCTGCTTCAAGCAGGTATTGCATGAGGAGGCAAAAGCAGGAAATGAAACTCCTCTAGTTGTGGTGAGTGGGAATGATCTCCTGTCTTGAGGCATTTACAGGTGGAATCTGTGTTACATGCAGCTCTTTCCATGGTTGTCAAGAGAAACAGGTGTGATTACGGAGCGAGCTGAAGAAAAATTGCACTTTATTTCAGTTCAGTAGTCTGGAGAGCTGCTCAGATTAACTCTGCACATGATGCCTGTGCTTGGGCAGATGATCTTGTGAACAAATAAGGGCTGTGGCACACCATGTGGTGTCTCGTCAGCTACCATCCTGTGGAGAAAGTCTGTAGTGAAGGAGAGGCAGAAAAAGCCAAGATTTTCTCACAGCATTTTTGTCTGTTTTTTTTTCTCTTGTGAAAAAATGCTGGTATTTCCTTTCTTTCAAAGATGAAGGGGGGTTTAGTATTGATTGTTTGAAGATTTTTTAGTTGTTTAGTTTTGGAGTTTTTTTGTAATTGTCACCAGAAGGTTGCAAAGTAGCATGATATTTGTTGAAAACAGATGCTGCTAATTCAACATATGCATATCATACTGATAAGTATAAACTGTTCTGAATTTTTCTCATGAGTATTTTCTGGCCAGGACCCCCAGTTAGATTGCAAAGGAAAAGAAATTAAAGTATATTCTCATTTACTGGGAAAAGATTCTTTATAATCCTGCAAAATTTTCCATAGATGAGATCTGAGTTTCAATTAAATATTATTCTGAGTGAGGGGTATGACACATAATGATTTGTGTGTTATATGGTGAGAAAATGTGTATTATTCATTACTATTAAGGCTACTTCATTGCATGCTGAAAGACTTATTCCAAGGATTTTGTTATTTGAAGGTAAAGTTGACTGATGCCTATCTCTTCTGCCACAAGTAGCTTTGCAATCAACAAATCTTAGAGCTATCAGTTAATGTTTTGGTACAATATCCTTTAATATAGTTTGCTTAAATTACCGGTGGCAGAATTGCATTTTCTCTATATTGAAACACATTACTAAGGTACAGTTCTTTGTTATTACTTAGCTAAATCCAAAAATGGGTTGTGTTGGAGACAGGGCTCATCATATGCAAACAATATCTCTGTCTTAATCTATCACAGGCATCAAATTGTCCATCTACATCATAGAAATTTTGATAACTTTTCATAACTTTTGATATCTTTTGTTAACAGATAAGGCAGAAAAGTTCTGAGTATTTTGGTTCTATATTTATGTAAAATTATTTTTAAATTGTCAGTGAAACAACAGAGGGGAGAAAGAGAAATGATGACTGATAAAGAAACAATAATTATGTTGTAGTATAATGTACAATATTTTGGTATAGTACACAGTCACCATGAATCTACAGCTTTGTCTTAATCATGTTAAGCACCTACCTCAGAGGAATTCTAGTTTTGCCATTTTTATTTCTCCTTATAGTGAATCTTTCACTTGTTCAAGATATTGTTATTCAATACATGGACTCCTACATAGACTTTGTCCTCCATTTTGTCATTTATATCATAATCTTTTTTGTTGTCAATGTAAAATATGCTTAACAATTCTCCCCTTCAGAAACTTTCCTGAGTCATGTGGAAGACATATAGAAAAATCCATTCATTTTGTTTCTTTTTTATTTTAAACAAAAGTTGGATATATTCTTAAAAGTAATTAGCAAGTGAGCATGTATTTTAATTCACAGACAGAGGGACTTGTTTTAAATTCTTTATTAGGCTTTGGTCCTGGAGTTGACTGTAACACTTTAGCTCTCAGAGGATGAGCTGGAGTTGATGCTGAAAACACAGTATTGAAACAAGGGTAGAATAGTATTTTCTTTCTGTGAAGTCCCTCAATAGTCCTTCTCTTCTTTCTCAGAAATTGAATGATGAGGAAAATATTGAGCCTATTTGGTAAGGACATTTAATGCAGAAGCAGTACTCAACTCTGACAATTTGACTCTTTCTATTGGCTTGACAGATACCCATTGTCTGAATCAATCTGCCAGAGACTTTTTCCTATTGCAGAGTAACTGAGATACCTGTAACTCTGTATACATTTAATATAATTGAACAGTGAATCTCTCACATAAACTGTTATCTCAGTACACCTTGCAAAGGCAAGTAATATGGTTGTAAAGATAAATAGTAAAGGATAGCAGAGAGAGAAAAGAAATTAAAAATAAAAAAGAAAATTCATTTTGAAGGTAACATTACTGTGAATTAACCAGAAATGTTTCCCTTTTGCATAAGACTTAAGCTATAAAAGAAACAAAAAATTACAAAAAAAAAAGGTGAATTGTACTTCGGCAATTGGGAAAAAACACTGTCTTAAGTGAGCAGATGTAAGGTAAGAGAATTAAAATGTAAGCTTGTGAATAATGTGTATGTTTTCTAAAATCATTTGAATGCACATACACGAAATGTTGTTCCAATTACAATATTTAAATCAAAGTTTCAAAACAATGGATTTCATTTTTTCTTAAAACCTGATTTTTCAATGATGTATTATTACTGATTTAAACTGCTATTTCTAATTTTTAGAAATTGAAAAAGGAATTTCCCCATTACCCTTTATTAGCAAAATTTTCAGTCCTGTTCCAAATGGATCACAATTCAGTTAGTCTGTGTAAAACTGTCTTCTGTGCAAACAACTAGGAGCAACTGTTACATCTGTTCTCATAACATAGATGAAATATAGATTTAGAACCCTTTGAAAATCACAGTGTAAGGGCCACATCTGTCTGCAGTTTGCATATCAAATTTCCTTTGAATTTCTTCCTTCTCCCCTCAAGATCAAAAGAAGCATTTGAGCTTTTATGTTTTAACTGAGGATAGAAGCTAATGTCTCACATCATGTCAGCTGTGAGGAAGTGCACTGTGCTGTCCCCCTTGCATTTGAAGTGAAAATGGCAATTTCAAACAATTTCACAGAGAAAATGAAAGGCATAAGGGGATGGAAAGTACAGAAGTGTTTATCTGCGGAATGAATGTCTCTGACATGAAGGAAAGCAAAAAAACTGAAAAATGTTTATTGTTTTGGAATAGACTATTTCTAAAAATTGTGTATTGGTGCTATCTTTAGAGGCCTCCAAAGGAGTTAAAAATAAAAAAAAAAAAATACAAAAAAAAAAAAAAAAAAAAAAAAAAAAAAAAAAAAAAAAAAAAGAGAGAGAAAATCAGACTGACTGGCATCTCTGTGCTGCTGTGTAGTGATTTAGAAACTAGTTTTCTGCCTGACTGCTCAGTCCCCAGAGCAACATACGTGCAGAAAAGAAAAAGACAAGAGTTACATTGAGGGAAAGCTCTGGTATATTACTCATGAAGCAGGGTATTTCACTTCCCAATACAAGGCCAAATTCAGCTCATCAAATTAATCTTCCACTATTGCCAGCAATGGCACACAAACCAAGGCAGTGCTGGTTGTATGACAAGGTTTTACTATTGGTTAGAATTTGTTCAGAGCATGTGTTCTCCATTCTCAGTACTGCTGATGATTCCAGTTTTTATTAAATACACCTTTCTATGTATTTTCCTTACCATACTCTTCTGCTTCCCTTAGCCTGATGGCTTCACTGGTTTCCCATTTTCTGTGGTTCTTCATGCTGTAGAAGTGCCCCTTTGTCAGCCTTAGCCAGTGGAGAGAAGTTGCTCAATATTCTTGCTCTAATGTTTGTTAACCAGGGGTTAAAAAAGGTGATCCCTTCTCATCAGCAGTTACCACATAATAGATACTAACTCCAGAAGTGTCCGAAAAACTTACATGAGAAATTTTCTTTGCATAGGACAAGTTACAAAACATTGTTCAGGACCTCTGCACCTATAAGAACATGCAGTTAAAGATTCCATACTTGAACTAATCTAATACTAGCTTATTATGTTAGTATCTTGAGAAGCTGAGTCTCATTTGCAAGCAATTTAAAAGATACTGTTAAATTACGGAGAAGTCCTTAATGAATAATAATGGATTTTTAAGAATTCTTTGTAGTAAATTAAATGTTTAAAATAATGTATTGCCGAAATTTCTGACTGTTCTGATAAATTTCTGACAATGAAGAGCACATGCTGTAATACTGAAGAACACATTCCAGCCCTTTATAATTAGACCAGAAGTCTTACAATTGCAATTTTAACTGCATTTTGGGACTTTGGAGGGGTTGCAGTTGGGAAGGTTTTTGTTACATGAAAAATCCAAGATGTGAGATCTGGAAAGTGAGCTACAGCACAGGCTTCACCTTAACAATCTGCATTGGTACCAACCCTAGGTGATTTTTTTTTCTGAATGGGAGAATAATTTCTATCCCTCCACTGCCTGCCATGTTATCCAGTGAAGAGATTTTATTCCCAGTAATTTCATTAACACATCAGCATTCATCTCTCAACCTGATGCTAGTCATAAATTTTCTGAGCAAGTTTATTGACTACATGGTCCTTGTTTGAAGGCAAAAAATATTATTTGCATTATTTTTCTGATAGCAGAAAAACAGAATACAGCAAACTTTCTGCTGACATTTCAAGTCTGTTGCAAGTTCGTGACAAATGTTTCAGTGAACATAGCCTTGCAGAAGCTGGGTTTTATTCTTCTGCAGTACAGAACAGGATTTTCACCGTGCTGCTGTGTCTTCTGAGGAGTAGTCTCACCTATAATCCACTTTACCTTTGCTTTTCACAGCACCACAGGCTGTAGTAGTCTGACATCACTTTGTCTACTATATACAGGGTCTGGTGATGACAAACTAATAAGATGCTGTCATCACAATTGTGATTGACTTCTGCAAATGCATGCATGTATACATATTGTAGACATTATTTTCAGGATTTTCCCTACTTATACAAAAAAAATGATAAAGATAAATGCAGGTCTGTTAGCTCTAAAGAGGACCAAACAAGAAGTTGAAGTTTGTGTTGTGAAAAAAAAATTTAAAGAGGAGTGTATAATAAGGATTGCAGGAGTTGTATGTTCAAGTGTGAAAGCGAGCTTCTGAGCAAATGAAACTAATATCCAAACATGGCAACCTGAATGGAGAGCAGCATATCATGTTCAAAAACTCATTTGAGAAGAGGACAAGAAAGATTGCATAGCTAGAATCAAAAACAGTAAATAGAGGTAGAAATTCATCAGAATATCTTGAGCCATTCAGTCTCCAAAAGTAACCTATCTCTGTAAAACAGATAAAGAGCAGCAGAACAGATGAGTATTTCCTAGTACTTGACTGATTCTTGTAGTGGGTCAGAGTCTTGCTGGCTTTGTCAACAATGACATCAAATTAAAAGAGACAAAAATAAGTAGAAAAAGGTATTTTTAGAAAGATACATAAGGAGCACGATGGTCATTGCAAAGGAGTTATTCCAAAGTGACCAAATAGTTTAACAGAGTTCACAAGCATTTGTCTGGATGACCTCTGTAAATTCAAACTGAGATGATAACTCACATAAAGACTAATGTGTATTGGCAAGGCAGAAAAGCAAGATTTTGCTAAATCTCTTTGCATGCAACCTTCAGCTCTGTCTTTTAACTTCCTCACTGTGATGTTATCTTGTCACCGAACTGCAAGACTGAAAAGACTTCCTCCTATGGTTTTTCAAAACTTTGTTAGGATTAAGGAGTGGTGATGGAAGGGGAAGATAGTTTGTTCCTCAGTTCTTTAGTTTGTCTTATTGGGGATAACATCTCTGTAACTTTATTCCAAGCATGAGCATTAGCTTTATTTTAACAAGGTCAGCTTTGCCTCAGAAGCAGATCTGATTACCATTAAGTCCACCCTGAAGGGATATTCCAGACTAGTATAAAATTATACAATGGTCAGCAATAAAGTAATAACATTTATATGAGCA